>OX637548.1:2350093-2712935 GCA_951800025.1 Oligia strigilis
TCGCCGAGTTCCACAACTCTTTAACAGAGTTGAGTGTCGTCGTCGCCGGAAGCCATCCCTTCCCCGTGCTAGTGCTCGGGGACTTCAATGCCAAGAATTTGGCCTGGGGTTCCCGTTGCACGGATGTGCGGGGCAGGATGGTGGAGGACTGGGCTCTGGAAACAGGCCTGGTCGTCCTAAATCGGGGTTCTGTTCCCACGTGTGTGCGGATGCGGGGTGAGTCAGTGGTGGACATCTCGTTCGCCAGCCCCGCTCTGTCACAGCGTGTCATTGACTGGCGCGTCATGGAGGAGGTGGAGACCTACTCCGATCACCGGTATATCCGGTTCGACGTCTCCGCCCAGACCTCTAGCGCGCTGGTCCAACAGGCCCCGAGTGGTCCGCGGTGGGCGCTGAAGCAGCTAGACCGGGAGCTCCTCCTGGAAGCCTCGATCGTGCAGGCCTGGGTGTCATCACCGGACAGGCCTGCCGATATCGACGAGGAGGCGGAGTGGTTCCGGGAGGCCATGTCCGAAATTTGCGACGTGGCAATGCCCCGAGTCCGGCCAGGACGCGCCCGACGTCAGGTGTACTGGTGGTCGCAGGAGCTGGATGCGCTACGCAAGGCGTGCGTCGATGCGCGACACCGGTACACCAGGCACCGCAGGCTCCGCATTCGTCCTCCGGATGCGGAAGCCACGGAGGCGGAGCTGTACGAGGGGTACAGAGCAGCGAAGACCGCCCTCCAAGAGGCTGTCCAGCGGGCCAAGGATATGGCCCGCGAGGAGATGCTGGAGACTCTGAACAGAGATCCGTGGGGGCGCCCTTATAAAATGGTGCGGAATAAACTCCGCACCTGGGCCCCCCCGCTGACGCAGAGTCTCCGCCCCCAGCTGGTGGAGGAGGTGGTGAGCGCTCTGTTCCCTTCACGGGGAGTGCACACCCCCCCGCCCATGGCTCCGCCAATTGCGGTGCCCGAAGCGGACCACGCGGACGACGACGACGACATCCCTGAAGTGACCGGGGTAGAACTGAGAGCGGCGGTAGGAAGGCTGAAGGCCAAAAATACCGCCCCAGGACTCGACGGCTTGCCGGGTAAAGCCTGGGTCCTGGCCTCGAGGGCTCTCGGGCCTCGACTGGAGGCGCTCTTAAGCGCATGTTTGGAGAGAGGCCAGTTTCCACTCCGTTGGAAGACGGGGAAGCTGGTCCTCATTCGGAAGCCAGGGCGCCCTGCGGACTCTCCGTCCGCATACCGGCCCATCGTGCTGCTCGACGAGGTCGGCAAGCTCTTTGAGAGAGTGATTGTGGGCCGCCTCGTCGGGCACCTGGTGAGGACGGGGCCGGATCTTGCGGACAGCCAGTTTGGTTTCCGCAAGGGGCGCTCGACGGTGGACGCCATCATGCGCGTGAGAGCCCTCACGACGGGGGACGCGGTGTCCCAGGGTGGGGTCGTCGTGGCGGTGTCACTCGACATCGCCAACGCGTTCAACACCCTGCCCTGGAGCTGCATTGTGGAGGCACTCCGGTATCACCGGGTGCCGCCCTACCTCCGTCGAATAGTCGAGGCGTATCTGACGGACAGAGCCGTCAGCTACCCCGGTCGCGATGGGGAGTGGAACCGGCGAGAGATGTCGTGCGGTGTCCCACAGGGATCGGTCGTGGGGCCGTTCCTGTGGGACATCGGCTACGACTGGGTGCTGCGGGCCGACCTCCCTGAGGGCGTCAGCGTGGTTTGCTACGCTGACGACACGCTGGTCCTGGCGCAGGGGAGGTCGCATCAGGCGGCGGCCGACGCGATGACACGCGGGGTTGCGATAGTCGTGGAGAGGATCCGGCAGTTGGGTCTCGAGGTGGCATTGCACAAGTCCGAGGCCATGTCGTTTCATGGGCCCCGGAACGCGTCACCATCGGGATCCCAACTAACGGTAGGAGGGGTTCACATCGGCGTCGAGACAACGATGAGGTACCTGGGTCTCGTCCTCGACAGCCGGTGGAACTTCGTCGAGCATTTCCGACGTTTGGCCCCCAAACTGGAACGGGCCGGGGCCGCCTTCAAGCGGCTCTTGCCCAACCTGAGGGGGCCAAACGCCTCCTGCCGGAGGCTTTACGCGGGGGTCGTGCGGTCCATGGCCCTATACGGGGCCCCGGTGTGGGCGCGTTCACTGCGGCGGCGAGCCGCCCACTACCTGAACGCGCCCCAGAAGGTGGTAGCCATAAGGCTTATCCGGGGCTACCGCACGATCTCTGGCGAGGCGGCAAGCCTCATTGCCGGACTGCCGCCATGGGATCTGGAGGCGATGGTCCTCGCGCGCGTCTATGAGTGGCGCGCGGAGGCACTAAGCCGGGGGGAAGTTCCGCTTCCGCGGCAAATCGCTGCGGAGCGGACTGAGCTCCGGCGCGATCTCATGGCGACATGGAAGGAACGACTGTCGCAACCCAGCGCAGGGCACGCCGCGATAGCGGCGATAAGACCCCTCTTTGAGGAGTGGCTAGGGAGGCGCCACGGCGCCCTCACCTACCGCCTGACGCAGGTCCTCACCGGACACGGAAGTTTCGGGAGGTTCCTGCACATCATCAGGCGGGAGGAAACGCCCGGGTGTCACCATTGCCAGGATCGCCCAGAGGACACGGTGGAGCACACGGTGGAGGTCTGCCCCGCTTGGGCGGAGCACCGCCGTGTCCTCGTAGAGGCGATCGGCAGCGGCGGCGACCTCTCGCGCCCGGCCCTGGTGCAAGCCATGGTCCGGGGCGAGAGGGAGTGGGAGGCAGTCACCTCCTTCTGCGAAGCAGTCATGCTAGCGAAGGAGGTGGCGGGACGGCTCAGGGAGAGAGCCTCCCGTCCCAGCCGCCGCGGGAGACGCTCCGGGCGTCGGGAGCCGCGCGACGACTCCCGGCCACCGTAGGCGCGGGCCTGCGGGCGGAGAGTAATGGGTAGCTCACCGTCCGATCAGGACCAGGCCCGTGCCGGACGGCGCGTACGTGTTCCACGCGCGCCTCAAAGAGATGTCAGCATCGAGGAGGGGCCCCATAGGGCCGAAGCCTGCCGGGTCAGCGGGATTGTCCGAAAGGGTTACCGCTGGCCCGGAACATAAAGGGCTAAGGAAGGAACACGGGTGGGTTTTAGTCAGTAAGAGTCTGACACTCCCTTCCGCTCCACCCAGAGCGGGAGGGGTCATTTGATGATTTCCCATCCGCAAAAAAAAAAAAAAAAAAAAGGCAACTTGGTTAGATCGGCTGAAAAACTTGGCTATGCTGGGTAAATAGTCGCTAATTGTGCGAGAAATCTAGAACATTGCACTCATTACTGGATAGTGACATAACGTTGGAGTAGCCACAAGTGGAGCAGGTAAATAATTGATCCCACGTTCGACTTCATCGGTGATTTTGGCTGCGTGTTTTGCAATTACGTTACAAAATTGAAGATTCTGTGCGTTTAGTTTCCTTGAAAGTTAGTTTAGTTCAGGCGTGTGACGAGTGCTTGGCTTTTCGTGTGTTGGGCAATGAAGGTTACCAGTGCAATTGGTGATAGCATCGCCTTTCAGCTATAATACTTAGAACACTGCGAACTGTTTCGATACATTTTCTAGCTCAGTAAGCGTTGGTTCATCGTTGTTTTTGTAACCTTGGTTTTTTAGTTCGAAGGATATTTGCATCAACCATTTCAATATTTGGGGCGTTGAACACTTGCTGTAAATGTGGGAGGTGCGTAAATGTCGTTAATTCGGAAATCACACGGGTTTGCTAACAGTCGTGATGACCACACACGACCTACACAATGATAACTAAATACAACCTCATGCAACGTAACCGATGCATTGTTATCTGCATACAAAAATAATTCCCACAATTACGTTTTTATCTGTTATTTGTTAAAATTGTTCAGTAAAAGCCGTAATAATGGCTTCAAATTATTTTCGCAATTTTAACGACATCGTGTAAAATTCTGAAAGTTGTTCCTTCATTCATCACCTCTGAATCATTGATTTCACTTTAGCAACCAGCTAATATTGTTTCATCGTATATCGTAACATCATTTTATTGAAGTTTTGCTCAAATACACAGATATTAATAATTTCCCGCGTATTTGTTGATCGTTTATAAGTTTTTCTCCGACATTGTGTGCATTTTCTCGGTAACCAGTTCCATAGTGTCTCGCAATTCACAAGATAGCAAATACAATAGGATTTAAAAAGTTGTAAGCGTTAAATACACTTTTGAAAGTGCCTTTCATTAAAACATCATTAGATGTTACATTCGTGTTATAAGCATAATTTATCTTCTTATCTATTACTTTACAACCATGAAATTGAGTCTAAAGCTGACATGCCTACTTGTTCAATTTGATTTGGATTGGCCAGCTGAGCCTTCAATGCGTGTTAAATATGCGTATCATCACTGTTATGATGCAAGTCATCTAAAGCATACACATCTAGATCTCCTCTGGCGTTGGTTTCTTTAATAACTTTAATACCAAACTTGTACAAAGCAGGCCTCGGTAGTTCTCTTCAAAATGGCTGCACATAAGTAATGTATTAAGCTTATATATTTTTACGGTCAAGGATGAGTAATAAGTACTGCACGGCGCAACGTGAGAAGGTACGTTTATTATGCGTTGAATGACAGTACTTGACGAGGAATTCTTTTGTCGTGCGGATTTGTTTGATAACATGTATGATCTTATCTCATTCGCCTATGTTCATGGGCACTACTTTACCTCATACGTAAACAAGACGCCATTTTTATGTTACAGCTTACGTCATCTCATCTGTCCTCGTCGTGGTTGAAAAAGTGCAGTGCTTGGAACTCGTTCATTTTAATTAATTTACAATAAGTGCACCTGCTGTTTTTAACTGGAGTTATAAAAGCGGAAGTCATAAGGAAATGTTTGTTGTGAAGAACGTGAATCCAGTTTGTTCCGCAGAGAAAAGTACTTCGCAGTGCAAATAGAGCGTGGCTGCTGATGCTAATACTGGTTCCTGGCTTACACACGAACTTGTTGAGTAGGAAGAAGATAAGCACATGACCACTGTTCGGCTCCATAAAGTAATGAAGTGGAACTTCAAGCTTGATTGGATGTGTCTACATATATCATCTTAGACATCTTCCTTCCTAGATGAAAGTGGAAAGAGTTACAGCTATAGACGAGGGACTAGATATACTTTGGCTAAGGTAAAAAAATTGCCAAAAATCAAAAATCAACTTGTTATACATACCTAAGGTCAATACAAGATGACCTAGACATACATTTTGACATGTTTGCTGATGACACTATTGCGATATAATAGAATGCCGAATCATGTTCATGTGACGAAAATGACAATCTTTTATTAAGCTGTGAAACATCGTAAGCATGCAATACTTCGCTCCACACACCTTGGTAGACAAAGACATGTTTTGTTGTGACTGCAGAAGGGTGTGGTATTAAACAGCTTCTGTGCAGCTGAGGTCTGCTGATAAAATGTGGTTTTACTGAAATATAGTTGGCTCACTTTGAAGAGTCTTTACACCAGTCACTTTGATACATGTTGACCCTTGGTGTTTAGAATTTCTTTAGTTACGTTCATCTATTTCTGGGTGGTGAAAGCCTCCCTAGGTCAGTAGCAGAGTTCAGAGAGACAAGTGAGGTTAACGTTTCAGGAAAACTAGATGTTGATCCCAAGTTGCGTAGGATCAGTAAACAGGTTCATTCGGAACCCAGTGGAGACATAAGCAAGGCTTTCGAACAGGAGGTGTCTATTTATGGCTTAAACGCAAGCGCGCGCTGATGCGTATCATAATTTAATCATGTAGCCAGCCGTGGGCTAAGTTTATTGCATCGTTTCGGACACCGCGCGCAATATTAAAGAGTACGTTTAAGTACACAACAGAGATATATGGCACGATGAAGTATTTGTGAAATATGGGCTAGCAAGTAAATACTTATATACATATAGTATAATTTTTTTTACATGTAGGTAATGCCAATAAGATAAGAGCAGAGCTTTTAAAAAGAAGATCTCATGTAAATGGAATGTTGTAACTAGTGGTATAGTTATTAGGATTGGGACAGAATATGTTCTATTATAATCTTCAAACAAACGGGACAGGAAGACAATAGTGACTTGAAATTAAATCGACCATTATCTCTCTGTCATGTGCATAGTGCTGCGGATCAGTGCGCAGAATGTTATTGTTAGGAGATGTTTAAATATAGTACACAATGGTGCTGTTGCCACTAAAACATTCATCAATGAGCAGGCTTTTACAATAACTGTATTATGGTGTTCATCAGATGTTGTAAATAAGAATACTTTAATCAAATAATTGGTAGCAATGACCACTAAATGAATCAATTCGACTGGACAGCTTTCCGCAGTCGACGCACAGACTCGAATAGTAAACCAGACAATAACACAATTCAGGTGACAATTTGTACCGGTAACAATGATTCAGAGCTGTTTGCGACATCTGTTTGTGGTGAAAGTACTCATAAAATGGACGAATCTGATACGAACAAGCTTAACAATATAATTTTAAAGGAGCCGACATTAAGTTGTCAGCAGAAGACAACCTTGGACAGGGCTGACAATCTTCCAGATTTGCTTTACATTTGGAACAAGAATAGGAGAAAGACTGGCAAAGAAAAGAAACACGGAAATTAGAAAATTCGACGGTGAAAAATGAGTTCATACAATTTTCTGCTGCTGATTAAAAAACAAAGTATAAGTCCTGAGTCGATGAAGAAATTGATTTGTATTTTAGCACTACCTAGACGAACATGGATGAAAAATCATGTTGCGCCATACTTCAAATAAAGAATGGAACAAGAGAATGGTTGCTGGCGACAAGAAATTTTCCGTCAGCTCTTTAGTGGTGAAAATTTGGCAGCCCTGATCAGGTCATAAAGTAGCCAACTGTCTCGCAGCTCGTAACAATGGCTTATGGCCTTATAGTCACGGCTTGTGCGTACGGGTCGAAGGGCGGCTCAGCGGCTGCGCCCAATAAGGAAGTCTACTTCAGTCGCTTTGCACAATGACTACGTAAAAGATATATTATCACTGCATTGTTGAAAACATTGTGTTCGCGCTGTAAATACTGCTATTGTTGACAGATTGAATTACCTATTTTAGGTTTTAAATGTATCTATTGTAAACTTTTGTAGTTTTATTTGGCTTTTGGGACTGTTTTCTCTTTCTATACGGTGTTAGATTTCATTGGTGGCCGATTTTTTGCCCGAGTCGTTAAAATTAAAATCATTTAAGTATCGCTTTTATCCCCAACGTGTTCAAAATTTCAAGTATTTTATATTCTATTGTCAAAATACTTTCAAGACCACTATCTGCTAAGGAATACTAGAAGAACAGGAGGAGAAACTAGGAGAAAGTTTAGCAGTTATCAAAACTGACAAGGAAATGTAACAAAAGAAACGATGATGGCAGAACAAGACCTATCTACCTATACCACCTATAGTTGGCTAGAAAATACCAGTCGACGGTGAAAAGGAAGTGCGACATTTTGGTCAAAAATGAGTTATATATGCCATCCTACGTAAAATATTCCGCTCTTTCGAATGCGCTTACTCCCATGACTCGACGATGACTTTTTTGGCGTTTATGCCCTAGCAAAACTCATTTTCACGTCAGTTTTTCTAAAATTTAAAACTTTGAACGGCTCTCCTTAACATTTAATTTTTTGTCACTTATTTCCTCTTAACCGTCGCAGTGATGTTATTGATCTCAGCATATAATACGCACCTACTTAACCAACCTGTGTTATTATGTTTTATACATAGACCATTAGACCTTGACAGGTCCGTATCTTTCTATTTTAATTCACACTTGACTAGCTTGCATACAAATAAGAATGATTTATTTTAGACTGCCATGTTCGTTAGATCTATTGATTTGTTTAAGTGATTATTGAGTGGCTTGCCCATGAGAAAGACTTCGACATGTAAAGAAAGAAAGAAAGAAAATACGTTTATTTGCGGTAAACATAACGCAATAAAGAATATAAACAAAAAAAATAAGAAAGGGTAGGGGGGAAACATGCGTCACATCCACGCAAAAGTCATGTCTCTCTCTTCTTCTTTTTAAGACAACTTTATGTTGTCTATTGATATATATTATACAATATTTCCGTCATTATTTTAGACAGCAGATCAACATCAGAAGGCCAATTCTCGTAATTTAAAACGTTCAAAATCTAGTCGCAGTCTCATCTCGGCGACAAACAAATGTCACAAATTTGCCAAAATGTAGAGAAATTAAAGGTATTTTTGACTGAGACTGAGATCAGACTGTGAACTTTCTTAAAGTTACAAGAATTGTCCCTCTGTTCTTAAAACTACAACAAAGCTTTTGTGTGAGTCAGCCCCCTCAAAACGAGTGAATGAAAACCCGGCAGGAAGTATCATGTTTATACATAACACAATATACTTAATCGATGTATTTACACCTAAATAAATGCCTAAATAACTTTCAACTTTTGTCTAAGCCAAGCGTTAAAATCCAATAGTACGCTATTATTTAGGCACTCATTTAAGTGTTGCCTAGAGTTAGTGTCAACCGGCAGTAAAGTAATAGTAAAAGTTACCTATTGTGCAAAAATCCTAATAATGGTAAGTCGGAAGACATTAAAAAGTGAAGGTGAAAATTAAATGTATTTAGTACGATTGTTAGTTAGTAGTGACGTGATTGTCGCGAAGCAATTTGTTGAAGTAGTTAACGACTTTACGCTATTAGGACTAACAATAGACACACATATTTCGTGGAAGCCCCATATAAATAAAGTACGATCAAAACTCGCAAAATTCACCTACGCACTTCGAGAAGTCAAAAAAACTACCGACTCGCAAACTGCAATTACTACATACTACGCCTACGCTCATGCATGGCTCAGCTATGGCATTATAATGTGGGGAAATAGCACAGATGCTCCTGCGCTTTTCATTTTCCAAAAGAAGTTAATTCGGATCATAGTCAACATAGAACAAACCGACAGCTGTAAACCCTTTTTTATAAAACATAAAATACTCACCTTACCATCTATCTATATCCTGGAAATATGCAAATTCGTCAGGAAATACATGAACTTTTTCACAACTCGCGGCGATAAACATACAGACCGATCTGTCAGATATAAAAATATGTTAATGCTACCCTCCTCGCGCATGAAACTACACTCCAATAGCCCCTACGTAATGTCCATAAAAATATTCAATAAGTTACCAGATGCAATAAAGGATGAAACCAGCGATACGACATTTATAAATAAGCTCAAACAAATATTAATTACAAAAGCATACTACACGATAAACGAATATATGCATGACAAAAACATCTATTGTACACAAGCAGACACCACACACAGTTAGTCGTATAGAAACATTCATACATGCATAGATAAATAGATAGTTAAATGTTTAATTACCTTACCAAATAATTATTATGTATCACAATCTATCAATTATAGGCTGATCTCAATAAAATAAAAATATATAAATAACTTATTTAATTTTAATAGAATATTTTTTAAATTGATTATTGTTAATTTTTGTCCTAAATTTATTATAAGAATAGATTTTATAATTTTTGCTGTGCCCTACAGGGTCCATAATTGTACCTTAGCTTTAAGCCATTGTAACACCTCTACAACATTATGGAATGCAAATAAATATATGAATATGAATATGAATAAATAGTTGTGCATAAAATGTAATGGTCGCACACTTTGGCAAGTAATTATTATACAATCATTACCAACATCAAACCAAATGAGCCAACCAATAAAGTAAGGGTGCTTACCTACACAAAGAACCGGGTTCCCGGTAAAGACAAGTCAGTACCGATCGGTGCGGGTGAAATTATAGTCCTTGGCTCACACATAAGGCCTGCGCAGACGACGGACTTTTGTCCGCGGACTTTTTTGTCCGCTAAAATAGATCGCTTACAACTGTATCGATTAACGCAAACGAGGGATTAAAGGTACCGCGTACAAAGCGATCTATTAAAAGTCCGTCGTCTGCGCAGGCCTATAAAGAAACAGATAAAACATGTAACCGTTTTCTTCCGAAGATCGACCTGCAGAGACCTGTACCGAGAGTCGGGACCGAACGAAAACCCGCTTCTTTATGTAAGCACCCTTACTTTATTGGTTGGCTCATTTGGTTTGATGTAATGATTTCTAGGAAGTGTTTTTGCTGTTTAACTTTTCAAACCTTTCAAAAGCTGGAAAAAGGAAAAATTTAAGGTAAGTACTTAAGCTATGGCTTCCTAAGAAAGCGGTGAACGGTCAGACAATAACGGCTCTCCCAAATACACAGCGTTTTGTAACACCGTAATGTCAAACACTGGTGAAAACGACAGATTTTCATGACGGCCGTTACAATATTACGGCCACCGCTCTTCTAGGAAACAGTACGTCTAGCTACAATTAAGTTGCTCCATGGCAAAGTTCTCTCTCTCTGTAGTCGGTCCCTCATGTCTGAGGATCGTGGTCAGCTTCGGAGTTGCATCTGGAGCGAATGATCCGCCTCCAATGTCTAGCGCATCCCTTACCACCGAGTAGAATTTAGAGGACGATGATTCCTTCACCTCGATCAGGTCCATCGTGTTGGTACGCGATCGTTTGCCTTCGATGTTCCCAACCACAATCAGTTTTTCCAAACTTCCATCGCCTCTGCATACTATATGGCCGAAATAGGAGAGAAGCGTTGTTGACATGGCAAAGTTAGGCCCCAGCAAATAACTTAGTTAACTTAAAGCTTATAACACCGAAGCTCAGTAATATATAATAGATAGTTATCGAAGTAGGTCGCCTGCTATCATTATCGACCGCTTTAACCACCTTACGCGAAAAATCAATAGTTTCTACTGGGTCAGCGACCGGGACCTAAAATTCTGCACCTAACATTAAAATAATACTATCTATTGTGAGTGTACTTTAACGCAATCAAACGTAATTTAATAATGCAATGTATGTTGTTGAACTGTCAAAATGAAATCCATTCCTACTGTTAGTGTGTTACGCTATTACCCCGCTGTTTAGGTATGGAATAGAATATACACATGTATATGGTATCTCTAGAAAGAAAAGAAGAATAGACTGAATGGCATAAAAGACTTCGTTAGAGAAAAGGCTTTGGAAAGAGTTGACCTTTTAGTCAATCAACTTTTTGCCGTCTGCCTGTTAATAGAATGAAGTTTTTCTGCGAACAAAATGTAAAAAACTCAAAGGCTGGCAGTTCTTGCTTGCCTTTAAATTGTCGTAAAACGTTGAGGACACAACATTATGAAGGTTATCGGTGCATTGGTGTGTACAAAAAGATCAAATAGTTTTGACGTAATATAATTTAAAAGTAAAAATATCTTAATGTTTGCAACTTTAGGTTTCCTACACAACACATGAGTAGGTAGGTACACGATATGAGGCAACTAGGCGGGCGGCGCGTGCGCAGGAATCCGGTAACAATTAGCGGCCGCCCACTGGCGGCGCGTGCGGTTCATGAACTTGCAGCTCATGTAGACCCACACTTGCCATTGTATAGTTGTATTACACAGTAGTACTAGTACATATACACGTGGTACATAGAATAGAGCAAATCGTATCTCTGAACACAGATATAGCTACACGACTCGTATATACAGTATATACACCCTGTATACCAGAACCAGATGGAGGTACCACTACATTCTACCTATATTAAGACCCAGCAGTCTGTGAAGGCACGTGCATTTCTTCAGAGCAACCCAAACTGTCGTACAGCTATTTGGGAAATAATTAAGGAAACTCAGAAGTTGACATTCTCACATTCTAAACGATGGGCGATGAACTAATGTAGGTAGCAGTTAACTGTGATTGTTATCAAGAATGCATGCCGTCGAAAATATTGACCAATGATTGTTCATACTTAATGGAATTGATTGCGGTGCGTTCGGAGGTTGCAATAGCGCGATATTGCAATCAAATAAATGAGACAATTAGGGCTAAGTAGGTTATAGGTATTTAGCTAACGAAATACTAAGAACCGCAATGATTTCTATAATATTAAATTGTGGTTTTATTCTCAATGTTTAAATAGACTCGCACACGAAGGGTTCCGTACCACAAGGCATAAAATGCCGAAAAAAACGTTTCTTTTAAATCACTTTAAATTTTAACTTTATTTTATTTTTATTATTATTATTATAGCATACCTCATTTGTGAAAATTTCAACTGTCTAGCTATCACGGTTCATGAGATACAGCCTGGTGACAGACAGACAGACGACCCCTTAGGTACGGAACCCTAAAAATGGTTACTTGAGATTCTATTATATTCATTGACGGTTTTAAGGTTTGCCGTCGGTACTACAGTAGAATTATACCCGATATTTATGTTGCCATTTTTGAAAGGGTGAACTAATAATTTTGGTCAAAAGGTATCTAATCTATGTTGTATGAGATACGTATCAAACACTGAAACAGGTGTAGACAGATCACACGAGTCACCAGTTAGGATTTAGAATTCAAAGTTTAGTTAAATATTTTGATCAAATACATTTTCACCTTGGATTTAAAAGATCACGTCATCTTAACTGAATTAAGAATACACCAGTTACCGCGTATACAAATGAGCTTCCATTGTAATGTTAAAAGTATGACACTTATGACTTCTGTAAAAGGCTCTAGACATTGACCAATATTTGCACTGTTCAAGTTCTAAGCGAACTGTCAAAAAAAGGAAATGACAAACAACGAGCCAAGCATTGTTTAGGCGCCGGAATGTGCGCGTAGGACGCCTGTCGCCGTAGCTTGCACAACCGGTGGCTAAAGCGCGCGCTTGCGCAAACTCAATCAAGAACCACAAACGGCCGGTCCTATGATCCTATCTCGTATTTCGCTGAAAAATACTTGACTAAAAGCTATATATCAGAATTGGAAGTAATGTTTAGGCTATTTAAATGTTGCAATGATTTTGTTTGTTACTTGTAGGTATATAACGCCATCTAACGTGATCTATAAGAACTTATATTACAATCGGTTGCACTTAGTTCATTTGTGGAATCATAGATGGCGCTGTTAACAATGCTTATAAATGCAGTCTCCGTTCGTTGTTATGTTTGAATTTTGCAACTTATCCATATTGCAAAATTCAAACTGCATTATAAATTCCGGACGAAAATTATTTTTATTATAAAAATAGCATATTAAAACAACTAACCTTTATCATTGCTGTTCGGTTTCGGTGACTTCTGCCACTGATGTCGAACTTTCTGCGACCAGCTGATTGGACTCTTCCTACCGCGACTTCTCTCGCGTACACTGTAATTCAGAATTTCCATTTTTTTACCAAAACAAATATGATGTAACTATCTAAACGTGCTCCCCTTTTCATTGCGTTTTTCTCACTGAGCCACCGCCAAACACAATTTCATATCAAGTGCCGATAACAATGTTTGCACTACTCTTTACAAACTAGTATAGCTTTTTTATTAGGTCAAGTGAAACGATAATTTGATGTTAGGTTTTCATGGAAAAAGTTGTTTTATCACACAATTTATCGAGCATCTGGTATACTGTCAATATTATGATTTGTAATTCGACATATTATATAATGCACTTGATTGTTGCCGTAAGAGTTAGTAAACAATCTGAATCTGTGAAATTCATGGCTGTTTCCATTATTTGAGAAAATGATTCTGACAAAATACCTACGTAAGATTTCACAGAACTCCGGATTATCTCACATCTTACTTACGCTTAGATTAAATATGATTATGATAAGACGAAAAAAAACAGTTTAAACTTACATGATAATTTTCTGCTCATTTTTTTCTTCATCAGACACATCGACCCAGTCGTCGCTGCGATCGCTTCTGTCGCTGACACTGGTCTCACTGCTCGGTACTTGGAACGCGATCTCCTGCCCGTTGTAGTTGATCACCGACCTCTGTCCGTACAGGCTGTTCGTCTTCTGCTCACTGGACATCGTCGACTGACTGATGTTCGACACGTTCGACAGACGCTTCTGCACATTCGACGCCGCCTGCTTCCTCATATCGTTCCGTAACTTCACCATACTCGGGCTGTTAGGTATGCTCTCGTAGCAGTGCGACAGAGACGTCGCGTCGCCATGTTTTATCGTATCATATATGTTTTCGTTCTCGTTGTACACCGTGTAGTCGGATATAAAAGAATGTCTACTACTGTAGGTGGGACTGCTCTCCTTGGACTTTGGCGGCCGAGCAGGGATTTTCTCATAAATCCTCTCTGATGCTGGTCCTATCTTTTCGTAGCTAACGGTGGATGCACCACTTACTGACTTTGTTATTGTGTAGTTCTTGTTGTTATTTTTAGCAAAGGGTTGGTAATCTTCAGCTATTTGTATACCAGAGCTGGATGTTAAGCAGTACGGTTTAATAGGAGGTGACTTGCAGTATTCATAGCCGTCATCGCTATCTCCATCGCCTCGCGTTCTCTCTTCAAGATTGTTCTCGCAAAGTTCATAATTGTGAAGACTGCTCTCATCACCTTCGGGATGTGATCTCATTTCAAGTAGACATTGATATATATTGTCTTTGTCTGTACACTCATCTTCGTTCTTATCATTTTCAATCTTAGGAATTTCAGGCAAAGGACAATTTATTTTAGAAGTTCTGTCCACACTTTTTATAGGAATTATAACAATGTTTTCATCGTCTCTAGGTTCTAACGGTTCATAATAGTCCTCAACTTCTTCTTGTTTAGGTTTTGATGTGAATCCAACTATAATTTCTTTGTTGCAGGCTTCAACAAGATTACTTTCGAAATCCAAATTAGGATCAGATTGTTGTTCAAACGTTGAAATATTTACTTGAGATTCGTTTGTTCTTACTTGAGATTCATCTTGTGCAGTTTCGTGTAGCTCATCGGAACAACTAATAGTTGTGCTATTCGTTGTTACACTAATAAAACTGTATGAATTATCAGAGTCCGAATATATTTGAGTACTACTTTTTCGGCGCCATAAAAATGATTCATTAGGTGTTATTGAGGAATTAATATCTTGACATATTTTTTCACTTTCATTTGGTGTAACAATGCTTACAACTTCTTCTTTTTGTTCATTGTTGACTGTAAATGTTACTGTATTACTTTCGTGGATATCTTCTGGAATTATTTCGACGACCGTAAGAGGTAATTTCTCCGAGTGTATATAGTTTGTTTTATATCTTTTACGGTCGTATAGAGGCTCTTTCCTTTTCACGGCCTCCGGGCTTTGGTTCGTTGTTTTATCTAGTTTTGCTAATTCGCTTGCTACAGGCTTGATCGTTTTAATTTTTGGAATGCCATCTTTTACAACAAGATTTTTGGTTAATATTAGAGATGATTTCTTTTCAGGTACTTTTGGTTTTTCCTTGACAGGTGTTGTACTCTTAGTTTTATCAGGTTGTCTTTTTAATGTATTGCTCGAATTCGATTGAGCCGTTATTTCACATTCAAACTTTTTAATAACATTTTTAACTACAGTACTTTCTACCGGTTTTGTGTGTTTCTTTGATTCCGTTTCTTTTACCTTAACTGGACTACCATCAACAGAATCTGATCCACTCGGCTGTTCACTTGAATCCTGATATTTTAACCGTTTCTTTGAAGTTTTTGGTATTTTAGTACCGTCTGATTTTGAGCGGATTACGCGAATTTTATTTGAACTGTCAGAAATAAGCAAATCCTCCATTGAATCCATACTTGAACACCTTTTTCTATTGTTGCGCTTTTTTGAACCCCTTCTTTGTCGTAAAACAATTTTTATGTTTGGACTCGAACTGAGAGTGGAAGAGGGCGTGGAGCTGTTACTGGCTGAACATCGTGATGCAGATTGTAATTCTTCTAAAGTTTTTGCAAGTTTTGATTGTTTGGGTGATCCAATATGTGTCTCGGTTTGTAAGTTGTTGAATTTTTTGGTTAGTTCTGCAACATTACTGCTCGTTATAGTCATCGTTTTGGCTAGAGGCGGTCGTTTGTGGGATGTCACGGCGGTTTTAATTTTAAAGCTTACTTTTCTCTGATGCTGTTCCACTGTTTTCTTTATACTCGGAGATACATTAACTGGAATGCTGTATTCTTTGTTATTTAAAGCACACGAATGCTTTTCACCCCTGCCTCCGCCTGTGCTCCTAGTGTCACCACTTTCTGTTGTTATTGCTATCTGTGCGTAGTGGACTGTGTGCTTTTCCTTTTTTGTTTCATAACTTGTAGGTGCAACAGTGGAACTAACAGTTGAATTCAAGAACGCCTGTTTCGCGTCATTGATGGACTTCATTCGATCCGTCAAAGTTGGTAAAGATGGTTTGACGGGTACCGTATAAATATATTTGTTGCTGTTATTTTGGTTTTCTTTTATAGCCATTTCTGTTTCTGGTAAAATGAAGTTTTTTAGTAGAGCCTTTATAGTGCCGTGTTGTTTTCCATCACTGTTGAATTTCTTTATCGACGATATGAGAGTGTTCGTGGTTATCGTGTCGCCTTCCATCAGGTTTATTAACATCGGTGAGGGATATCTGTCGCTGCTTTACTACGCCATCTGTAACCAAGAAGAAACACATTAAGTTATGGCAAATTAACGTGTAGGAAGTAATTACAAATGGGTGTGATGGAGGTTAGTTTATCCGAATACTATAACCGTCAGACAATTCACACAGATTATGGCACGAATTTTGTAGTATTAAAATTAATTACTGTATTATAAACCTGGTTTAGTTTATCAATGTAGATCACAATGGTCGGCTGCAACTGTTGCAAGCCGACTGTTCAAGTTTCTATTGTCATTACGCGTTGTTCGTACAGTTTTCCGCGCGAGTAAGTTGAATAGCTCATTACTGCCATAAGTGTCCCACGAGATTGTGTTACTGATAAAGAATGAAATTTATTTGTAATTCAAACCAATTGGTTGCGGACATGTAGTATAGAAAAAGTCATACCGTGAGATATGTCGCATGTAGAAACACAAGTACAGGACAAAGTCTATTCACCAACCCAAAAAATACTTCTTAGAACAAAAATTGGACTTGAAATATATGCAAATCTTTTTAGCCCAGCTTCTAAGTGATCTATTCAATGTTTGTGGAGGTTCTTGGCATCTTACAAAGCTATGAGTCCTCCTTACGTATGCAACACGCTAATATTATTACTGGCAGTAATTTCTCGGCTGTTTGAATGACAATGGCGAGTCGCGCTGGACATTATAGGACGGCAGTTGGCAATAAGTATGTATTTAGGCGACAAAGACATTCTTTGATAAATATGTAAGTGGGTATAGTTCGAGGCCTGTACGCAATTAACGAAGCAGTTCAAGCAGTTGGAGTCGTTTTTTGAGTCAAAGAAATTTTTTCTCTGTTTCAAGGCGAAATTAAATGAAAAGAAAGAAGTTTAAAGAAGATATTGTTTAGATGTCATGCATCAAGGATCAGGGCATCTTATTCTTAGTATGTTTTTGAAGTACTAATCTATGAGTTGCTAAATAAATAAAAACTTTATTCAGGTCAGGGGGGGAAGGGGATCAGACCGGAATAAAGCGAAAAAACACAATACAATATTTATGAAAAAAACTAGTAAGTAACAGATTACATAGGAACCTTAGGTGCTAGATGTATACAAATGCCCTGGACCCTACACTAGGAGTCCCTGTGTCGTGGGGTCCAGTGGTTGCTGTCGGTTTAACAAACACAGTAACTGAGGTCCTCAATTGCTCCTAGTTCCCAACATTATCAGCACTTTCGCTTTGTATACTCGTAGCATTGGCCCTAGCCTCAGTTTGGGCCTATTCTAGGAGCATAATAAAACAAGGCATGGGGTCATGGCGTGTGGGGCAGTGCTTTCACCGCGTGGGAACTGCGCACGCGTCGCAGATAATCACACCTGATTTACCAATTCCTTTGTTTACTTACGTATAATCATGGCTAGCTTTAGAGCTACGGTTAATTAAGGAAAATAGGATTTGCGCGGCATTATTCTTTGTCTTGATCATTTAGGTCGTATTATGTCGCGTGCTCACTTCAATTTGGTCTTAATTTTGAATGAAGCAGAAACAGGAGATTTTGGAATATACCTAGGTTTTTTAGTGGCAGGTTCATTACGTGGGATGCTAATGCAGTATATAATGTTGACATCAAAGAATACGTTGTTATTGTTATGGCATAGAAAGAAAATTTTGGAACAATAATAACAGATCTATTAAACTTAAACGTTTTAATAAGACGTCTATTAGAGGCTGTTGTTGCAAATCCAAGCGAGAATTATTTGGAATGGTTTTATTTCCAAGCAATTAAGTTTAGCAACAATACTACAACGTGCATGCAGAATCGCAAAACACTGGAGAACTAGTTTAAGACCTAGGAAAAGTGAGATGAACGTGCTTACGTAACAAGGCTTTAATGGAGCGGTATTGCTAGAATGATCGCCCGTAAAAGTTTTTTTTTTTAGTTTGAAATTAATTGGTATTAGAAAGGAGTTTAGATTGTTACAGGAACTACATAACATCACGCCTGTATTCCTTAAAGGGTTAGTCAGATGTGAACCTCTAGTACTCCCATATTTTGCTATGTTTCACAAATCTCATGTAATTTAGGTCGAGCATATCGTCGCTCGCATGACTAAAAGTCCTATATTATTTTTCTAATTTTTAGCTGATTTGAGTTAGGACAATTACATTTTTCTATTCGTGATTTTCGCCACATGAGAACAACGCGTCATACTGACGTCACGAAAATCCTGCATCGCGCAAGCAGAGTTTACCGCGCAATTAGCATAGATACAACGGCCCGACATGAATCATTGGGCAGTTGCCCGCCAGACATAACACCCGTCTGGTCGGAGGATCCTCCCTTTTCTATAGAGTATGAGTGAACTTTACACCCTGTTCCTCATACCTCTATAACAGTTTTCACTAACCGTCGTACCTCTATGTTATTGGGATTTCAAAATATAACCAAAGAATCACGAAGAGAAAAATGTAGTTGTTCTAACTCAAATCAGCTAAAAAATGAGATAGGACTTTTAGTCATGCGAGCGACGATATTACCATCAACTGGGCACAAATCCAGATTCCGGGCTACTAGTGAGAAATTCCAGATGGAAAAACCGAATAACATTTTGCACGACCTGAGAATCGAACCTAGTACCTTATGGTCAGCAATAGCGCTGCCAATCACTACAACAACTAGATAGTCACTAGTGGAAGTACAGGAACTAGTCTTGCAAATACTCCAGAATTACACTAATATTATAAAGGCGAAAGTTTGTGAGTGTGTGTGTGTGTGTTTATATGTTTGTTACTTCTTCACGCTCAAACGGCTAGACCAATTTTGATAAAATTTTGTATGGAGGTAGCTGACACCCTGGATTAACATATAGGCTACTTTTTATCCCGATATTCCCACGGGATCGACACTTACACGGGTGAAACCGCGGGGCGCAGCTAGTAGTTTAATATCTGAAGAATAGTCGTTATGATCTTTCGTGGTTTGTGGGTGCATTTATAAACACAAATCTCACATGCCCAAACATCCGGTGCCAAAACAAAACTATTTACAGACAGACAATACAAATATTTGATCAGTGAGGAAATAGAACCTTCCGCGGTAAGTGCTAGGTATAGTGTGTTGATCACCACATTCACCACAGCAATAATAACCGCGTGAGAACCTGCACACCAATTCTTTTATGACCACTAATCTTATTTAGCTTGGTGACATCAATCGAGTATACCCGAGTACTTAGAGCCAACAAACATGACCACTTTTCTACAAATTCTTAGACCATTCTCTTTTGTTATAATAACCAGCGGGGTAATTGCGTAACAAGCGATGGCTTTCATTTTGACAGCTCAACTATATTCATTGCGTTATTTACGTTGTTGAACAAACACATCTTTCGAACATATGAACCAATGGATTAGCAATATCCTACAAAATGATTCAGATTGTGTTTGATAGTGTGTTCCGCAATTAGGGTGCAAATATCCCACATATTATTATTATTATCAGCCATTTCTGTCCCACTGCAGGGCAAAGGCCAATTATACAAAATATCCCACATAAGTATTTGCTAATAAACGCTCCACTAGTTCCATTTCAAGCAACATCGATTAACCTGGAAAATACGTCGCATGACTATGTCGCGATTACCTGACAGTTAATGTTCCATTCAATCTGCTTAGGTTATAAATGAGATATATACATAACGATCGGGAAGTGTTTAACAAATCCATAAAGCGATCAATCTTCTGCAACAGTTACACAATGGCACGTGCGATGCGTTCAGATACTCCATTTACAAATTACCTGCGCCTGCGCAAACCTCTTAGAAAGTCCGACAATACCTACGTGATGGAAATCATAGCAAACATAGAACACGTCTGACACCATAGTGCAACACTATGGTTATCTAATGGCTATGTTTATTTAGAAAACAGTTTTCGAATCAAGGCTAATTGTCTGCATCGCGTGTTTGAATAGGAGCGGGGTGCCTAGAGAATGTTGGGATTTCGCGAAACAAGTTATGGAAAAAAGTGGTCACTTTTCTCGTGAAGCATTATGTAAGTTATTTAATTTTGTAAATCATGAAACGGTTATTTTCTCTTGACTCTACTTACCTGTCAAAAAGAGTAAACCTGGTTAAGACAGAGATTAAAACAGAAGAGGAACTAGCAGAGGATCTAGGAGGGGAGGGCGGTCAGGGGATCAGACCGGAATAAATCAAGAAATTAGGTCAGACTTGCTTTGTTTTCTGATGATCTTTTGCGAAAGAGGTCTCCGCTCTTAATTGTCTATTAGGTAGCAGGTTCCATAATAAATCCTACATCAGAATAATTCTCTCCACCTGGATGAAGGAATTAGAACACCAACGTCACCAACCTCGCAGCATCATGCTGAGATAGGAGCCTTTTGGCCTAATATAGGCATTCTGTTTCATTATTCTTCTTAAAACCATACCAAAAAAAAAACCAAACCAACCAACCAATTTGGTTTGTTATTTTTAACTGTGTTTAGTTTGTGATCTTCCTGTACTTACGACTCTTCTTTCTTTATTTACTTTCATCCTACCACCTTCCCTTTTCTTTAACTTGCTTAAGATATTATGTATAAACTATGAGAACTATGACCCTCTAGCCGGCTTGCAGCTTATGGATGCGCTGGCCTACTTACCAAGCCATTAGCTATGCAAAATACCTACTCGCAAACCTGTCATGTATTTTATTTCTCGTTATCTTTTAGCAATATGCTTTAAACGATGGGAAAGTTCTAAGCAACGCAACGTCAAAATTATTCACAATAAGTAACATTGAATTCTTTGACGGCTATTCAGCGCAAGCGCAAACTAGCTAATTTGGTATTTGCGCCATTCATGTGCCATTACCCGGTAAGTGGACCAATTTGAAAAGAAAAGAAAGTCTTTCAGCTTTGTTTATAGATAAATACGAATAACACAGAAACCTAAAATTTATCTATTTTTATTTAACAAAAGACGGGGTTTTTTGAAAATTCTGGAAGTAGGTCCTTCTCAGATTTGGATCTGTTGCACGTTTTTGGACTGCGGGTTTACGGTATTTCCCCAGCTTATTAGCTATTAAGGGTAAAAGCAATTAGCTAATCTGCTTTAATGAGGTGGCCTAGTAGCCGAGTTGTATTTGAGATAGTTGACCGAGGACCATGGTCTTCGGGAGAAAAATTTGTTTTTATTTCAACTAGATGACGCCAACTGCGTCCTTGAAATGTTAAACGTCATCTGTTGCGCCATCCAATACATGTTTTTTAAACTATCGTAACCACAAACTGTGTCATTTATATTTGAAACATGTAGATATCTTGACATCATCACCTTATAGGAAAAGGAACACTAATATTCTTAATTTTAATATGGGATTCCCAATTGACCATTGTACCAGTACCAAGTTGGCAATGCACGGTGTCCGTCGAAGGTCATATGTTGGCAGCGACGTGTGAGTGATGAGCCCATTGCCCAGTTTGAATAACTGTCAGTAACGGCGTGTGCGCACGCTGCATCGCAAACACGATACTATCGATGAGAGAATGCTAAGAGAGGTAGTGGTACTTAGAACGAAATGTGTTGCTTATCTAAAGTATGTAAGTATGAGACATAAACTCGTTGTATCTGTATTCGTTTACAAATGTAGTGTTTTTATACTTTGATTGATGTATTTTGATGCGCTTTTCAAAATCGGTTGGAGAAATTCTCGAGGGTGCTTTAGTGTTGAATTTAATGTAAGGATAAATGACACCACATTATTACAATGCACCCACTCAAAGATAAGCCGTATTGAGAATATTTATTGATTGAAGTGTAATGTGAAGTGTGTATGACCGAGATGACGACTAATAGAGAAGTAAGGAAGAAAATTATATGTTGCGCCGACCCCGAGTAAATTGAGAAGTGCAGGAGAATGGTGATGATTGAATAGAAGTGTGACGTTTTCAGTTACTTTCCATGAAGTGTTTTTCCCTGCGCTACATACCTACGTCGGTTATTTACTGCGAACAAGGGTCAATTAAAAAAAAAAACTAGCGCAGAGTCGAAGCGCATCGAAGCGTTAATCTGAAACTTAACATAGCAATTCACCCTTATTTCCACAACGTACTGCACATATTTCTTCTGAGAATTCGCGCGCATTCGACGGAATTCGCGCGTCTGAGCGCGACCAAAGCTGATTGGTGCGCGTGCATTACGTTGTGGAGATAAGGGTGCATTTGCTATGTTAAGTTTCAGATTAACGCTTCGATGCGCTTCGACTCTGCGCTATCGCTAGTATGAATTGACCCTAAGGTGTTGCAAGCGGAAAACTGGTCACGTTGTAAACCTTAGATTAGGTATTGTGATATAAGCATGACCACTGAACTCTAACCTGAAACGACGGGAAGTCATCAAGTAGCAGTAAATACGTCTTTAAATACAATGACACATAATCACATAACAAAGCGTGTAATTTTCGTCATACAGTCTGAGTTATCCAATCTTTCGGAGTTTCCGAGTTTGTCGTAATGCCGAGTCTCCCATAATTCCGAGTTTCTCTTAGCATTGTATGAGACAAAGGGCTGTAAAACGATGGCGACTGACGAATATGTAAATAGTCAAGTCGAATAATATTTATGTATTTGACTTTCACTTTAGTGACATGACATTTGTTTGCGACATGGCTACCTATATTATTCAAATACGGCTAAGTATAGTTTTTCGAATAAATGTGTTTATTCTAACATCATCAATGCGTTTTTTAATGCAATTAATGTAAATGTCATCACCACAAAACGGAGAAGGAAAACATTGTGAGGAAACCGGCATATCCTAGAACCAAAAATTCGAAGACATGTGACATCTACCAACGTGCACTGGGCCCGCGTGGTAAATTACAGCCCACTCCCTCTCACCGAAAGGAGGCCTGTGTCCCAGCAGTGGGAACATTATAGGCTGAGTATGCATTTGCTTTGAATGTCTTAGAAACAATTGAAAGTGGAGGAACGAGAGTTCTACCATTAGTACCATTGTGAAGGGAGGAACTCGTATGCTCGTATATTTTATAGGTAATTAGTAATATAATGACGTTTTTGTTAACTCTGTTAAGCCAATTATACTTATCGCGTTTTGGAGAATAAACAAAGTCTAAGGACTCATAAAGCTAGAACCGTTATGTTTTATGGCTGTGTTTGCAGATTTTTCTCAGGAGATAAAACAGATATAATAGTGCAGATAAAAGTAGAGATGCCTGTGTTCATATGAGAAGTGGGTTATTCAGAAAATAACCCACTATTTTTTGAGCTTTACAGGATTGTTGGATTGTTGGTTGACTCCAGGCTTCTTCTGAGAAATTCCAGATAGAAAGACCGACCTCATGCTCAGAAGTTGCGCTTGCAATATAATAGTGCAGATAAAAGTAGAGATAGGTAAGTACCTATATTCATAAGAGGAGTGGGTTATTCTTCTTATTTTTTGAGCTTTACAGGATTGTTCAGTGCCCCAAGTATTATTTATACTTTTACCCCCTTACTAATAAACGTATTATATCAGAGGAATAGTTACACACCGATTTCTGTCTTTCAGTCGTCAGTAATTTGACTTTCGAAAGAAGAAGCCAAAGCGTTGTGAACTATACAGACGCTATACAACGTTTAACAGTAAGGGGGTTAATGTACAGACTATCCCATCTGCTAGTGTCCCAAATGTCCGTCCACCTGCATCCTTGACGGGCCTGGGGGTAATTGCGGAACACACTAACAGTAACAATGCCTTTCATTTTGACAGTTCAACAACATTCATTGCGTTATTTACGTTGTTGATCGGACAAATTTTTCACACAAGACGAAGCAATGGATTAGCATCAGATTGTGATTGAAAATACGCTATAAGGGTGCTGAACAACGCTCCTGACGCCGACGTATTCCACATTGGGCATCCGCTTAAATGGCACCTGAGTGAATGCACCTGACACACAGCGGCACATTCACTCAGGTGCCATTTAAGCGGGTGCCCAATGTGGAATACGTCCTGACGCCGCAATAAACGTGGCCACCTAATGGGCCCAAACAGTGTAAGCAAGATAGATGTACTATCGAAACGAAACGAAGAAGATTGTCAATTCAGTGTCAACCAGTTTCTATACCAATTCTTGATTGGAATAAGGAATGGGCACGTGGAAAGT
This sequence comes from Oligia strigilis, assembly GCA_951800025.1. NCBI lineage: Eukaryota > Metazoa > Arthropoda > Insecta > Lepidoptera > Noctuidae > Oligia > Oligia strigilis. Next base: position 2,374,725 of record OX637548.1, read on the forward strand.
ACATGAGTATGCCGGTTACTAGCCTCAGGTAGTTAGCACACAAGCACTGTAATAACACGTTTCCTTTGAACTTTAGAATGTAAGTACTACTACCGTAATTTGCCACTTGAGCAGACCTAAAATACGTGGATTCTCGTATCACAGTTATGAGAGTGTAGGAAAGAGGATTTTCTTCATATTGTTGTTTGGCCCGTGGCTAAATAATAACAGCCGCACAGGTCGATCAATCAGGTTAAGCTACGCTTGCCGCGGTTGGTCTGTGGATGGGTGACCAATTGACCATCTTTACATACCGAGACCCCTCCGCGCCTCGGAAAGCACGTTAAGCCGTTGGTCCCGGCTGTCATTCGTGGATCTTTGACAGTCGTTACGGGTAGTCAGAAGCCCGAAAGTCTGACAACCAGTCTTACCAAGGAGTATCGTATTACTCAGTAAGTGGGTTGTGGAGGTCAGATAGGTAGTCGCTCCATGTAAAATACTGGTATTCAGCTGCATCCGGTTAGACTGGAAGCCGACCCCTACATAGTTGGGAAAAGGCTAGGCAGATGACGAACTGCTGTTTGGCCCAAAACTCGGCAACATGAATAGCGTTCGCTGACACAGCCATTAGGTCCTCATGAGTGCAGGTGACAGGGCATGCAGTGCAAGATGGGAGTTGAGCCATCATCTGCGGAGAGACGCTGCATAAGAGACAGTACAGTCATCTTTCAGCAAGACGGCTGTCCAACGCATTGGATGTTAAATGTAAGGGAATACTTAAATAATTGCTTTCCTGACAGCTGGATTGGCAGAGATGGACCCATCCCTTGGCCCGCTCGCTCACCAGATCTGACCCTGCTGGACTTTTTCGTGTGGGGCCGGGCCAAGGAGCTGGTGTATACGAATGTTGAAATAAACACGAGAGAAGAACTGACAGAGAGAATGAATTCAGAGTTTGAAACAATGAAGCTGGAGATATGATGTTGAAAATAACAACAACAGAAGTGAGAAGACGGAGCCGTGCTTGTATTAGGAATCACGGACAACATTTTGACCATGAAACATAAATAAATTTAATTCAAATGTTGTTTTATTTAGACTGCCTAAAATTTAAAATTTCTCCCTTAAATTGGTTTTTAGGTTCTAATTTCAATAATTTGTAAGATATCTGCGTACATGTTACCTCAAAAGAAAGAGCGATTATCAAGCATGTTTTCAAAAAGGTTTGAACAAAAAAAGCACGCTCCATGATTTTTAAAATAAGGTTTACAAAAAGTATTTATGAATTTTAAAATTTGTTATGAACTTTAAATATCTGTAAAAAAAATGTCTAACGACACAGAGGCCTAAATCATGTTTTGCTAGATTGCTTACACATTACTTTAATTAAATACAATAAAAATGAATTCGTTTATCATTCAATTTGGCCATAAATAAATAGTTTAGTTTCTTTAGGAATAACTAACTAACGTTAACTTTAGGAATTTTTGAAAAAAATCTTAATAAATTGGTAAAAAGAAAGTAGTAAGACGTCGTCTAAGACAACCATGGCTTAAATGGTTCTAAATTGTCTGTACTATCTTCGACTTAAAGCTTTGCACCCATCTTCCAATCACCCTGTATATGAATGCGCTTGTTAACCGACTTCAATAAAGGAGGAGGTTTCTCAATTCCACCGTATATATTTTTAGCAATGGTGATCCGATTGTAACTTATAATAAATTAGCAGCGCCCCACGGTTTCACCCGCATAAGTAACGATCCCGTCGGAATATCGGGATAAAAAGTATCCTATGTGTTAATCCAGGGTATCAGCTACCTCCATTCAAAATTTTATCAAAATTGGTCCAGCCGTTTGAGCTGAAGAAGTAACAAACATATAAACACACCCCCACACACACACACACCCCAACTTTCGCCTTTATAATATTAGATTAGTGTGGGATAGTAGGACGATCCCGATTGTAATATTAACACTCGTTAATGTAGGTCAGTCATTGTTAATTATTATAATACACACACTCGTTCCAACCATATTAAAAGAAAGAACTCTCGCACAGATATACGTAAGGCTTCAAATGTAAGACGGTCAGTTACCTGTGAATTGTGCTAAGTCAAAACTTAGCACATAAGTCCGTACATATGTCAATTTTCTTCACTCGTATCATCACGAACTAATACATAGAAAAGAAGGAATAAATCATGCCGTGCTAACAATAGCAGTCAGTCACCAGTCACTGGCCAGTTGGGTAGTCATCCCCGTAGGTACGCCTACGGGGATGACTACCCAACTGGCCAGTACGCACTGAAAGTTACTATCACATAGAGGAGAAGGATATTTTATGCATATTCAGTGGCCTGCCCGGTCTCTTATATCGCAATCATAATCCTCGTTGGTCTAGTGGTCGCAACTTCAGAAGAGTAATAAGGTCCTAGGTTCATAACTCATAATCAGCCTATAATGTTCCCACTGCTGGGATACAGGCCTCTCTGACTGATGAAATATGCCCGATTGATGGCCGTAAGCGCGCCCCTTAAACATAATGTGTACAGACGCCAAGCACACCAAGCTACTACAATCTGTCAAATTTCTTTAATAGATTTTCAACTTCATGGCTAAAGCATTAGGTTCAAGGTTGATTGGGAAAATTTGACAGTTTCAGGTAGCTTGATGTGCTGGCGTCGTCGTGAGCTGTGACTATAGGTGAGTTCTGTCTAACCCTTCGAGAAAAACCGGCGTAATGTTATGTGTGGATCATGTATCACATATAGTTTTCTTTCTAAACAAAGATAGTCGCGCATGTTTTAATTAAATATCACCTATTGTTCTGTCTATGGTCCCTAAAGAGTCGGACACGGCAGTTATAACAACTTGTGCGTCCACTCGACACAATGACAGGAAGTTTACGAGCAAAGATATTGTTTTAATTTCAAATTGAAGCCAGATGTGCTATGCTCGGAAAACTCAAGAAAAGTTTTCTGGGATGAAAATGATTCCAAATGCTCAATTATGCATGCATTCGCATTATGCGTTTCCGGATGGGTAAATGATAAGATAGGTTTCCTACTGGCGCGTGGCGGCTCATTATAGATATACACAGATGGCTAAAGCACTTCTAGATAATATAGGTATCCTCAAAATATATATGGCTTTCCTTGCTGTTGTGTTACCAAGCTATGAGAGGAAAACATACTTAAAGTAACGTTTAGAATTTACTTACACAGTTGCTTGACAATTGACATTAACCACTTTACACGTTACAAACACTTATTTCTGCATAGCAACTTTAGCCATAACTGTATTATTGTTAACCATATAATACATAGTTACATCAGTAATTTAAAATGCATTATCTTTTAATTGATTTTACAGTAGAAGTGCGACGCGGACGTGGGAACTATGTAATAAGTTTTCAGAGAGTGATCAATGAAACTGTATCACTTTCCCTTGCGTGATCGGTGGTATAATGAAATCATATGGGTAGTTGTTACTCTGTGGTTTTGTTACCATCACTTTCTTTGGTGGTGTAAGAGCGAGTACCTACTCTCGTTTCTACTCGCCGTCACTTCAAGAATAACTGTTGTGAATCGTAGTTATCATAATGTTCCCACTGCTGGGACACAGGCGTCCTCTCGGTTAGAGGGAGTGGGCTGTAACGTAATCCACCACGTGGGCCCAGTGTGGGTTGGTAGATGTCACGTCTTTGAATTTTTGGTTCTAGGACATGCCGGTTTCCTCACGATGTTTGCATGATCTTCTCAATTAGAGAACGTTTTCAAGATCTTCACAATCACCTATAACATTTTCTTTCGGATTAAATACATATTGGTTATAGTCAAGTAGAAGAAAGAATTACAGAAAATTCTGGAAAATTATATTTATTTTGGTATGGCTGAATTATTTGAGAAAACAAAGAGCTGGACTGAGACAAATTAAAAGAGAGAAGGAAGTATTTATAGATTAAATAACAGCTAAAGTCTGTACCTACCTACTGACTTCTATTATTCTAAAACATTTATCATAGATATAATTAGACGCTTATCAAATCAAAGTCGTAAACAGACAATGATAATGATATTATGCAAACAATGCCTACTACGTTACTATTTATGAAGCCTAGCGATCATTGTATTCAATTCGTATCACACGGTCACACCTGACTATACTCGACAGCACGAAAACGATGCAGATGTGACTAGAAATATGAGTAATAATGACAGTGAAATTACTGTCACTCATTAGACCTATCTGGACGAAAACCTTATCAATGGTGGAGAGACTATGGTATTAGTCATTAATATAATAACAAAAGCGATTTAAATGCAGAATGAATAAACGATGAAACCATTAAGTACCTAGAATATTATCTATATAATCTATTCAGAAGGCATTTTAGAATAGGATAGAATAGGTAATTGTATAAACCGGTTACTAAATACCACAGGTAAAGGAATTACCGAATCACATAAGCAATTTGTTAATGAGTTCAAAGGAAAGGGCGATCGACCAGCCACAGCTAATATGAATTGAGGAATGGTTCCCATGCCCAAGGTTGCATACATAGCCGGACGTGTATTTTTACAATGAATGTATTGTTAAATGAAACAATGCAATAGATACCGTGTCAGTCGAAATTTACAGCATTCGTGTAGATGTTGTTAAGTTGTGGGGAAATTTGGACAAAGGCGAAGCTAATATCTATGAAAAGTTTGTAATGTCGTTAGCAAAATTAAATTAATGTTTATTTCTACGCCTTCAGTGTGTAATAGAGGCGGTTGTTATATTTTATTTTTAACCGACTTCAAAAAAAGGAGGAGGTTCTCAATTCGTTTGTATTTTTTTTTTATGTTTGTTACCTCAGTACGCCGTCATTTATAAACCGATTTGGAAAATTCTTTTTTTATTTAAAAGGATATACTTCCAGATTGGTCCCATTTTTATCAAAATCCAGTTCTGATGAAGGGATCCACGAGGAATTGAGGGAACTCCTCAAATATTATAGGGACACCTATAGCGATTTGGGTATTTTTTACAGTAACTCATGCATTTGCTCTCGGAAACTACCATTTGGTGAAGTGGAACTGATGAAGAAGACCACAGATGGCCAACGTAACTACTTAATAATAAATATTTCACGAGTTGCGATTCGATTACTTTAATATGGTTGCTAAGCAATTTATGCTCGTCACAATGCGAATGGTGAAATGGAGCTGATGGTGGAATACTAGGAGAAGTCCTCAACAATTAACGTCCCTGCATCGGGAAAAGCAATATTTTGTAAAAGGCGTTGGGCAAGTTGACATTAGGCTATTGTAACTTAGACACATTATAAACAGACCCACTTAAAAGCGAGAAATAAAAACTTTTTAACAAAAAAAAAACCGACTTCCAAAAAAACACTACAGAGTGAAAAATAACTTTAATTTCGGAAGTCGGTGGCAAAAACTAAAATAGGTACAGATCCAAAGACACCGAACCAACAACACATTTGCTTATAGCCGAAAGGCTGATTGCAGATACAAGTACAAAAAAAAAATCTGTAATCTTTACCGCAAAAGGATTTAATCCAGCTCCTAATTTTGGATATATACAAATGGCTTGGTCCGTACCGTAATTTATGTCTGTATTGTTCTACAAATTGGCCGTAGTTACTTCTGATATTTTATCGAAAACTAGTAGTATAGTATATAGGATGTACGCAAAATACGCGCATTGACAGTTGCGGACACCAGCCCATATCCATACCAAGGGTGCTTACATAAAGAAGCGGGTTTTCGGTCCCGACTCCCGGTACAGGTCTCTGCAGGATCTTCGGAAGGAAACGGTTACATGTTTTACCTGTTTCTTTATAAGTGAGAGCATAAGATAACACAGGAATATTATACCTGCACCGATCGGTACCGACCCGCACAGACTCCCTTGCACAGGTAACCTGTTTCTTTATGTAAGCGCCCTAATATTATAAATTCGAAAGTAACTCTGTCTGTCTATATGTTACCTTTTCATGCCTAAACCTCTGAACGGATTTCGATAAGGTAGAGATAGATTGCATCCCGGGGAAGGACATAGCATAGTTTTTATCGACATACCTCGCGGGAAAAGCCGCGGGCGGAAGCTAGTTACCTATATAGGATGAAAATAGCCGACGGCAATCATCGTTGCGTTTGTTACAAGCACATTACTTCACCGGCGTCATGTGAAGTTAGTAATAAAGTAATAATTGCAGCCGACCGCTCGCGCGTGACTTGCCGACCTTAATATTTGACGTAGCATACACATGTGCAGCCAACTTTAATTCTATTATTTTTAAACTGGAAATAGCTGCTATTATTTTCAAATACACTTTTATTATGAGTGTTATTCGGATTTAACAAGAGTATCGATGCAAGTATGATTGTCTACGTTATATGCAAAAGAGCTTTCTGTTTCTTTTATTTCAAGGTAGCTGTGAGTTTGTATATGGTCGATGGCCTGTGCATATTTTTCTACTTTTTCAACAGTCGTTAACTTAATATTCATACACGCGTCTGTATGGTAATTTATGATGCATAAGATGGGCATAAAAATTCGTAATAGAATATTGGTTTTCTTGAGCAGGTTGTTTCAGTTCATCGATGTTTATAGCAAGTGAAATAAAATATTGGTATCCAAATAACACAGTAAGTAGAGGAAACCCATCTATCATATAAATTTAAATTATTTTCGAGCGTTGATATAAAAAGACAGCTCAAAATTGCCACTCTGTATTTTCAAACAAGCGCCCATCTACAATACGTATGTATATCTCATGGCAGGAAAACCGTCTCCATTGAATTTTCCTCATTGGGAGAAGTTAGTTTCTCGAAATGAAACGAAACATCTCACTCACCGAACAATAAAATGCGATTGGCGGCGGAAATCAAGAAAAACCAGATGTTAATCTAGGTAAAGGTATCTTATGATGTAGAAGAGTCTAAACAATGTTTACGATTTTCCGTCACCATTTCTCTTTGATAAATGTTAATTATAATTGATTAATGAGTATTGAACAAACGCAAGAGGAAAACGAACTGCCAATATAAGAACAAGATGATTACGATCAGCGGAATGTAAAAGCATATGCAAAAACAAGTCACGCGAGCACTGTGCAGTGTTGCAGAAAGATTAATGATCTCATTCACACAGCCCAAGGTAGGTCTGTAAGTCCTGTAAGATGCTTCGCCACATCTGTATTCCCCGTAACGACCTACGTAACCTACGTAAATTCATCGATCAGGCTTTTTCAGGAAATGGAGAAGCGCCATACCCATGCCTGCAACAGCTGCAATGTATTCAAATGACCTTCTCATAGTGCTCATAAGTGCAATCGGTTGGATGTGACATTTCGTTAATCAAATGGGGACAATACCGTTTTGAAACCAAAAAATTGCAGAATGGATATCAACAATAATTTAGTTAACTTTTACAAATTAGACGGTTGTGAATTTTATTGGAAATGCCAATGTCGTTGCTGAGACTGCAATAACTGCAACAGTTTGACTTTTGGACTTTATTCAAGTAATTCTAGGTGTTTTACCTAAAACTTGAATTGATTTCAGCACAGATCTTTGAACAGTCAATTATTTACAAATTGCTATAATCACCACAAACTGCCTAGACAAATTACCCCTTATGCTATTAAAAACTCGACAATATCTAACGAGTGGTAAAAGACCAGCAACCACATAATAATAAACTCGTTATGATAGTTATCTCACGTTCCGTTACAAATAAAACTTAAACGTCCAAATTAAATGAACGTTAACTGGCAATTTAACTGAACTCGACCAACTTACCCTCCATGATAGCATTACTTTCACTGTTGTATAGACAAACGAATAACACATTAGAAGAGAATTTGAACGCTTTCCATGATTAGGTAACTGATTTGTTGCCATCGAGTCCTTACTCGATTTATTGTCTATGAATCAACACACGTACTCAATTTGAAATGTCCCGGTAAGAATTGTCTATCGCTGCAGTCGATGTGTCGTTGTTGTCTTGATTGCTTTTGGTCTGTAGTATTACGTTTATTGTGACCGCAATTGTCAATTATTGAGCAGCAGAGCATGTTACATAGCAATTTGTTTGATTTTTGATAACTTTTAAATCATCACCATCTATTGGACTCTCACTGGATCCATGGTCGTCTTTGACCTCAACCTCCGGTTTCTGAGCGCCTTTTAAATAAACTGTTGTAACATCTCAACTCTTACCTTATCTCTCATCTCATCTCACCAACCCGCACTGGGCGCGAGTGGTAGATTATAGCCCACTACCTCTCACAGAGAGATAGCCTGTGTACTAGGAGTGGGAACATTATAGGCTGATTATGCTAGCATCTCATGTCCAGTAACTTGATTGGCTGTAGTTCCTTTGGTCAGAGACTCACAGCAATTAACATGAGGAATATGAGAAATAGAGTGTTTGTTATTTTTCGGGAAAAATCTTTAACTAGGTTTCGGAAAGGCTGTGATGCCTTGTAGATATCGAGTTTAAGTTCTTTGAGTACTGGATGATTTGGCTTCATCTTCCTCGAATTAAGCTGCCTTGAGATCTTTGAATTAGCGTGGAATGTCTTCAGGTAAAACTGCATTATAAGTACTATCGTTTGTAACAATGCATGTTATCATTTACATTTTCTCTCGCTTTGCCATAACGATTGAAATGATTGGCTGCTAGTTAAATATTTTCAATTGCCATAAGTAACTCTACGCACGAGTAACTGCACTTCTTACTCGTTGTTACCTTATTTTGAAGTGACTTAAATTCAATAATACAGAACAACGAAGTGGAAAATTGAGTCTATTAGGAATTTTATTATAAGTGTTGAATGGAAATTATTTTATGTATCTGATGTAACGGTTCAATACAATTTAGAAACTAGTTCTATTTACTATGTTTGCAAGTTACCTACATAAATGACATAACACTGCCCATTATTATGAACCTATCAATCGAAAGCTGCACACAAAACAATTAAAAAGCTATTAAGGTAAACGCGGGTGAAGTCGACAGTGACCCAGAAGTCGTCAAATTGTCTAAAAACTTCAATATCTTTTTATACTAAATATTTAATTGGCTAATTTTTGTGGCAACCTATTTTTGGTAACATATTGAACAATTAAAATAACAACACTGAGTTTTAACTGTAATGGTGGCCGAGATATCTTACTTGAAAAGTGTCTCCCACAATTTTTTCATTTTTTTGCAAGTTTAACTGCTAAATGTCAAACTCAGCGCGCAGTTTTGTTTTTTGATTTACGAACCTTCAGTGGGGTCTACGGTAAGTCTGATCGTTTGATGAATTAGTTAAGTTAATTTGCTAATGATGTAACTTGATGTTTGGAACAGTTTTATCATAAAAGTATTTTTTTTCGAACGTGACATCAATTGGTACCTAAAAATTCCTACTTGACCCAGAACTCGTCATTTTAAGTGCTATTTTGACGATTACTGGGACCCGCTCAGTTAGTTGTCTTTAAACTCGTCATTTGAACCTTATGCTTTAGCGATAAAGTTGAAAATCTATTAAATTAATTGGACAGATTGTAATAGCTTGATTATGCTTGGCGTCTGTACAAACATATACAAGGTGTAACAGAATAAACGCAATTCCTGAAAGTAGTTTGTTCATAATTGACTACTGAATAGATATCAGTAACTTTTAATAATGTATTTTTAAAAAAATTAAGTATTTTGCCATACTGACCGGTGATTGAGCCAAAGAAAATTAAATCTTATTTCAAAGCCATAAGACTCAATTTTAAATGCATAAAATAATGTCAACACGATTTTCTTAATAATAATAGTTAGCTTAAAAAAAATTAGTTTTGGTTATTGTATTATGCTTTTAACTCAATACCTACTCTAATTGGGGTGTATGAGGTCTTGCGTTAATTGTGTTACACATTACACATTGGGCTGGGCATTGGGTTGTTACATTTAGGTTTGGACTACTTTTGACAATAAAACTGAGTTTCTCTTAAACTGTTTTCGCTTCGCTCGCTGTACCTATCGTACTCACTCGGCCCGTAAAAAGTATTCTCAGGTCTAACCTAAACTGCCATAATGAGAAAGGTATAATAATAAGTTTTAATTAACCTCTCGATAATTGATGCTAGTTTTCCAACAGTAACTCACTCAGATTGAGCGCGGTTGGTACAGTTTCAATAAAATCCTCGAGGTGTCTCCTTACAAAGTCTTCTGCGGTTGAAACTTCCTAATGTTCTCATAATCTTGACTCATGCACGCACTTGCACTATGTATGACACGGTGCCGCCGATTAATAACTTGACGATTGTCGAAGATTTTTTTAAGTTTTCAGGTTAATACCTGAATATTTTTTTAAATCTGCCCCCTAGCTAGCCTAGCTTTTGAATTAGCTTATAACTATATTTTTAGGCTGATTGTGTTACATACGATTTAAAACTTTCTTTGGTTGGCTTTTTCGAGCAGATTTACAAAGTCACCTAAAGAAGGTGGCTGGGGTAGACTGGATGCGGAAGGCGGAGGACAGGGTGCTGTGGCGCAGTCTGGGAGAGTCCTATGTCCAGCAGTGGACTTCGATAGGCTGAGTTGATTGATTGATTGATCATTGATTCACAAAAGCACCCTAACTGATATTTCGACGCATAGTGAAAAAGGAGGGTTGGGCGTATGCGCCTGCACTTGCGATGTGACGTCAAAGGCAAATTATGTTTTGCTTCAAACTTTTTTTGTTTTGTTTTAAATAAAACATTGCCCCACACTAGGCATTTCTCCTGTGTTGTGGTGTGTGATTTGTACAATTATGACCAATATTTTGAATGCTCAATCATTACCCTAGCATTCAAATTCTCTTAGTTATTAAGGGTTGAAATGTTACATGCTTTTGTCGGTCAAAAATGTTGAATTTACCAGAGACTAAAACGACGTTTTCACGTCAAAATTTATTCTGATAAAAACCGATTCTGTGATTCTGATTACTCAATTTTTTAAGCAAAAATATATTATAATTTACCTACCTACTCTGCTAATACCTCACAACCTTTAGTCATTTCTTGTGATTAGGTCTTCTCCTACCTTCTGTTTCTTAGACTTGCCACTCATAATTATGAAAGACAAACACAATTTGTTTTAATGTGTAATCATCTTGAACCCTATGTTAAAGACCTGAGAGTTCATATTTGCATCAAAAATTGACGACTACTGGGTCCTTTTGATGAGTAATAGTACAAATTTGGCGAGTACTGGTACAAATCGCCCTTTTTTCATATTTGCATTAATAAGTATTTATTATCACTAAAAATTATAAACATTATAACTTATTTAGAATAACGGATAATTTTTCTATTTCGTCATGCAAAAAGTTTCGTTCTAAATTAAATATTGTTCACGCAGCAGTTCTTCAAAGTCAGTGAATTTCAAAACCCGACGAGTATTGGTACATTTACCTTATTATTGTTTAGAATAGTCGAATGCCGCATATTGATAGCAGACAGTTATTCGCACAGCTCTAACTTAATATTACTTTCTCTTGACATTTAAATTATTATTTTATTTGTTTTTATTACCATCATCCAATGTTTAGCAAATCCGAACGGGCACATCACTAACCACAGAACACCACTAAGCACCAATATAGTATTAATTTACGTCACAACACGCGAGTCATCAAGTAATTCCATGATGAATGACGTTATTATTAGCAGTTTATAAACGTTTTCTCTGCGGGTGGTATTGGAGCGATCCAAAATGGCGTCGGAGCGCACGCTATACGTCTGTCTCTGCGGGCGCACCGGCTGTCACTGACGTCTGATGGTGTTGTGACGACATGACCTGGTGGAATTGGGTGAAGCGGACGGACGTTGGCTTACCTATACTCCATTTACAATAGCATTAGACAGAAGTAAAAAAAGACTCTTTTAGGGGCACACTTTGTAATAAAAGTACAACAAACATTATTACAGTCAAGATTGATGTGGAGTTAAATATAATAAATTTAAGTAACAGCTGTCACACTTATTTGTACTTATTTAACCTATCTACCTTCTGAAATTACAAGGCTTTAATTTAATATTATTTAGTTTTTATATAAAATATTGTCGTGTCAACGTTTAAAATCTAAAAGAAGCAGGGGAGGACAGGACCCGGAACGTTTTTCATGTCACTATAACCCTACCAAATCTAAAATGTTACATAATCCCTTCTAAGTGGTGGCAGCACGTGTTTTTTTATTTTGTTGGTTTATGATATCATCCGTCCATACGTCAAATTGCGTAAATAATCTGCAGAACAGTTGTCAAATTGTCATTCATTCACTTGTGGATACTTGTTATTGCTGAATTTTCGTGGTTTAGTTGTTATTTGTTACTGTTTTTCTGTTGTTATTGTTTTGTTATCGTTATTAGTGTTAGTTTTGTGTTGTTCGTACAAAGCGGTACGTTTTGTTGAACTATGGACACGGACGATCCCGGTGTAGGCCCGAGTGGCTTGCAAGCGCAACATGTGCGCTCTGGAACTGCTAGTAGCGCTGATCAGTGTCAGCAGCGAAAAAAACGAGGCCCCAAAGTAGATCACGATGTTAAAATATTGTCTCCTAAGAAAAATAGAATAAAGCAAACACCGCTTCGTTCTACAGAAAAAAGAATAGTGATAAATATTTATGAAGATGTTAAGGGGGCCCGAAGGTACTCCTGTTTATAGAACGCAGTTAATTAACAAAACTGCAGAAATTGCGGGTAAGGATCATAAAATGATTACCTTAAAAAATAAATGTATTTGAAAGTAACATGCATTGTAAGGTAATAACATACATTACTAATCTTAATTTATAGGCATATCTCGTGCAACAGTCTATAATGTACTCAAAGAGTACAATACAGAAGGTCGCCTGCAATCGCCACCTCCTCGCCAACGGAAATACTCAAAATCTGATGATTATGATGATATTACGTTAAGTGGAATACGAAGAAAAAATAATTCTTTTTTATTTGATAATGAGTTACCAACGTTGGACAAGATTCTGCAAGCTAACTGGAAAAGGAAGGCGGCTTATCATTGGCCATATTGGTAAAACTTGATTTATATGTTTTTTTTTTTAAATTACTTTACCATTGTTACATAACAAATCATGAATAAAATAATCTCTCCGTTGTCACTGAAATTAAGTCTTAATTTAATGCCTCCCCTCGGAGAAAGATGTTTATGGGTAGATTCTGGGTTTATGGTAATAGATTTACCTGTTCAAGGACAGTAATGATGCAGTCAATTTCGGTTGCTATTTAAAGGTTGAGATCTATTTCCAGCAGTCAAGTAATCTATGCCACCGGTGCACAATTATTGATTTGCTTTTATTTCATTTCACAGGATCTACAGAAGGGTTTTTAATGGATGGTGAATTAATATTTGAAGCCAAAAAGGGTGATGGAGAGTACCATTCTGAAATGGATGCACACAATTTTGAAAAGTGGTTCAAATTATATTGTCAAAAATTGAGAATGGTGCTGTTATTGTTATGGATAATGCGCCATATCATTCGAGGAAAGTGGAGAAGCTGCCAACTACAGCCACACGAAAGGCAGATATTCAAGAGTGGCTAAAAAACAAAAATATTCCTTTTGAGGAAAAAGACTTTAGGGCCACTTTATTAGAAAAAGTGAAACAAATAAAACATTTGTACCAAAAGTTTGCTGTGGATGAGATGGCTAAAGAAAAAAATATATTAGTATTGCGCCTCCCCCCTTACCACTGCGAGCTCAACCCAATAGAATTAGTTTGGGCTCAAATGAAGAGGTATGTAGCCCAAAACAATAAAAGTTTTAAATTAGAAGAAGTGAAGCGGCAAGCACTCATAAACATAACTGCAGAGAAATGGCAATCTTGCATTGCTCATACAATTAAAGAAGAGGAAAGGTTTTGGATAATGTTGTAGAAAGATTTATTATTAACGTTGGTGAAACTTCTTCATCATCATCATCAGAGGATGATGAATAATTGGGAATGGAACATCTATCATCTCCATTATATCATTAAGGTGGCAAAACTTTTTCTCTTCTTTAATAGCAATAAATCTCATCTCGCACTTCTATGTCTCTGGAAAATGTTTTTATAGTTGGTATTTAGCTTTCGAAAGTGTATTTTTGTTAATCCTCTGGCATTCTAAATTATCATAGTTAAAATTATGACTTGTCACCATCAGTCAAGTAGCGTTTTGTGTCGTATTTATTTGGTTTGTTAAAAACATAATAAGGACATGCCATTGTGATAAAGTTGTTTTTAATAAACTGATTGTTACTAAAAATTGTTTCATTTTATGTACCTATCCAACCATTGTGACGAGTAGATGGATGGAATATGCTTTATTGTATGCCATACATTGTTACTTACAAAAAAGCACATACATTATTTATTAAAATCGTTTGAACTTAACTTGAAAATAAAAGGTTTCGTACTCCTGCTTCTGCGAGCCTCTTTTTTCTAATGCTATTATAAATGGAGTATAGCTAAATACTTTTGAGGCTGTGTATTCTTTGCAGTGTTGGATAGATTAGTAACGATTAATTCTTGCGGTACCTATGGCAATTCGTGTGGGAAAGGACCATAACTTTTTTGGCAACTAGCTTGTGTATATTAACATGATTCATAATATTATGTAGAGCAGCTGTGTAATGTTTGTTAAACCAGTCCAGTGACTTTCAATCCTGTATAGTGCCATTCATATAAGTCTGTCAGAATATTATAAAATAATTTGCGTAGAGCAATTTTGAAATTGTTTTTAAGCACCTATATTGATGGGTGGTAATTAGATTTATTATATTTACCGACTATAAAAAATACAGTATATTATAATAAGGTTTGTTTTTGTAGGTAGGTACCTACACTACCTACCAAAGTTGATTTTATGATGTACCTACCTAAGAGGGATATTGAATGAATAATCGCGTCAGAAATGAAAGGACATTGACGGGTCACCAAACAATAGCCAATACCCGTTGCCATAACCGGCTGAATCTAAAAAGGATTATCAGAAAACCTTGGTCACGTCAGTAATGTAACTGGCAGCATGAACATAGATAAAGAAATAATTATTCTAATAAAGAAATATTATTCTGTGCAGAAATAATGACAATAATAAAGTTATCGGTTCGTGCCTGCTCGCGCACGCTCCTACCTATACATCCAATTACAAAGGAATTTGGGTCACTTGCCTTTGCCTCATACGTTAAAAACTACGTTATTTGTTATTTCGACGACTTCATTCTTTCTTTGACAAATAGCTATTGGATAAATTGAACATCAATCAATAGGATTTTTTAGGTAAATGTTGCGTGTGAGTTGATTGAAGAATCAGAATTCGTTGAAAATGTTACTTTGATTTTCTCATCTTTTAGTAAATGCGAATGATTAATTTATTGCTCCTTCTGAGGTATCGAATACTGGAAAAAATTCGATTCATCTTATTTTAAAATATTCTAACAATGAATACCTAGATTTATGATTGCAGCATGATGTATATTCAAATAATCTAAAACAAAATTACTACCTAAACCGAAGTAGTTTAATAAACCGTTAATTAATTATAAATTAATGTTAATATAGTTTATCCTCTCCCAACTTACCTATAGAAACTAACCGATAGTTGACTACCTACCTAATTCTTATATCATGATATTTATGGGCAATAAATAAGTTCTCCACAACATGATGCTACTGCTAACGAAGGCAAAAGAATCATGCAGGCTATGAAGCTACAACATTTTCAGAAAAACTAAGATACGTCAGAAAGTAAACGCTGTGATCAAACACTAAATAATAAATGTTCGCTATTCCACAAACAGGAAAACGAATATAAAACTGCAGCATATCAGCAACATAGTCATTATTTTTAGCCAACGAACGTACTATAGCATGATGCATCAATCCATAGGGCAAAAAATTATTGCGGCGTATATGGAATCAATCAACAGCTAGCAACAGCAAGGCTATCAGTGGCGTACACAATAATTACATGCTTACACACACAACTACATTCCTCAGCAAGACAACCGGTATCTATGGGAGACTGACAACTTTTTGTGAACGCCATAGAGTAGAGGCAGAATGAGTGATGACCTGTGCCGTGTAATTGTAGCTTCAATGTCAGACATAAGTGGATGCTTGTTGGACGTAGTTATTAAAATCGGAACTAAATTAAAATTCGTTGGTGAGCGTATATTGCACGTGGTTCAAGAATCTGACCTTTTAGAACATACCTACAAATTGGATTCGTTTGCCTGCAGCTACTGCTAATGAATTTAACAACACATGTCGAATCCTTGAATTAAATGTTAAGATAACAGAAAGTCTTCAACAGGTGTGGAATGCACATAGCCTTGTGCTTAAATCTGTAAACCTACTTTTAAAATACTGCATTCGAGATAATCATGACACAAACAGAGCAATAAGCAAAGATAATCCTAAATGTTACCAAACAGCTTGTGAAATATGTAACATTTTGTATAATTTTAAAATTCGCTCGTTGCATATAGAACGAAATGCATAGAAACGAGTATGCAAACAGAAATTAAAGAAATATCCAGACGATATTTGCAAAAATATGCTCATATAAGTTACATTAACACCAAAATTAATTCAGAATTACCAACATCTGGTTGACAGAGTTTGTTCAGAGTTCACACTTAGCTTGAAACCTGAGTCATGACATATCTTTAGAGTCCAGACAGTCATGTAATACCTACGTAAAGTCGTGTTATCGAGCGGTGTCACATTACGGTCGGGAATCCTAAATAGTGAGAAGCGTCTACGGAAGCTACCGCCGTTATAAGGTTTCCTTCCTTGTGACTAGGAATCAATTCTTGCACAACAAGTACGGTTTTCGAATCTCGATTTACATTTATTTAAATGGATACGTTCGATGTTGAGGCAAGTATCTTATTTCTTTTAATGATGCAAGAGAATGATCTTTGAAACGGATATTACAAATTTACAACTGTCTACAGTTTCATTGCAAGTTTTTTGATGGTAAGTTTTTGAAGAATAGGCAAGTGCACTTGTTTCATTATTTTATTCTTCTTTTTAGCGTATCGATAGCAAAAAGTTCAAAGATCTTTGGCCCAAAATTCAGCTGCGCGAACTCAGTTTATTGACGCAGTCATAAGATCATCAAACGCACAGGAGACAGGGCGCAGGGCATTATTTTATTAATAAGGCATGTAACCAAACCAAATATTAGAAAGTGGAATGGACTTTGATAAAGTAGCTAGCTGGTAAGACAGTGATGACAAATTACACCTGTTGGCATTTTCAATTGTCCAAAAACTCTGGAAATGACCAGCTGAGAACATATTCTATTTCAATCATATTCAATTGCATGTTTCTCAGACCATTGTTATATTAGTGTAAATTATAGATGACCCAGTTTGATATCGTATACGGACGAAGTTGTAAAACAAGCTAAAGATAACAATTACGTCTCGGAAGTCGGAAGGATTATTTATAACCATATTTTAAATGTGTAATTCGACTGAGCAATATGCATACGGGCGTAAATATTGCACATGTGTAAGACAATAAAGGCGGGTCAACAGCTGTAGGAAATGTGTTCCATTTCCCTTTTAATAATATACCATTTGAAGATTATTCGAATCAGAATGTTTCAAGTAACTTTATCGCCGACTAATACAGAAGGCAAGTTAGTAACATTCGTAATGAAGTAGACTAGACAATTAGACATTATAGTAGACCAACAACAAATTAATAGGAAGCAAAAAATGTAAAGCAGAGACCGATGAGAATTAAACTGTCAGTTGGGCAACAAACCTTGCGCGTTTGTTAGGCAACAGAAATATACTCGTAACAATACAAAACATAAAACACACACACTATTAAATATGATACATTTACCCAGCGCAGGCGCACAATGGGGCGTCAATACTAATAGTAAGAGGCGTGCACGCAATACCGCGAATTGTGAAACTGTAGTAAAAACACGTAAAAACTGCATAAATCAGATGCTTTGACGCCACAACTGTGGAACGAATTCCTTGCAAATGGGAAAGGAAAGAGTAAATGGGAACTTCGGTATTGGAGCTGATGCTGCAGCTCCAGAAGAGGAAGAAATCAAACAACAACTTGTTGACATTTTTAACAAGATTCAATAAGATATCAAAACGAAGCTTATACCGAGGCATAGAGATTATAGCCAATTTCAATTTACATAAACGCGAGATTTTCTTAATAGTCAACACACGCAATTTCCCGGATATACTTTTACTTATAACTATTTCTATTTTAATAGTAATTAATGCTTTAAGAAAAGTGAAAACAACCAGACCAGGACGTGCCATCGTTGCTGAAAAGTCAATAAACTAGAGGCAATGGGCACGGCTAACGTAAGCAAGCTTGCCCATACTGGTCGCGGTCCGGCCCTGCCGCCAATTAACTCTAAAAGGTTGTATTATGTCGTCTGCCGTTCAGGTTGCACCCAGGAACAAGGGAAAGTGACTGGAAGGGTCAATGGACCTGCACCTGTTGTAGCTGACATTTTAACGTATGGGTCCGCGATTTCACAAATCAAAGGGTACGCTCCCAAATGCGATACCGGTTCCATTCTTACACTTGACTTGGCATTATGGGATTCGTTTCATTCAACTTTTGGCGAAGAGGTTAAAAATACCGACGATACTTTTTGTTATTTATTTTTATCTTCATTTCTAGAATGAGGACTAAGATTAGAAGACACAAAAAAATTTTTAGCAAAGCTAGTGGCACATGTAAAGTTATTATCAAACCAGGCCCACATAAGGAGCCATTTGGAAATGGTTGTTTTGAATGGAGCTATTAATCTGAATGTTCCATCTTAAACGCAATATTACTTAAAACAGCAACCGTTAAAGCAATTTACTGCAAATGTAATTGAAAGCGTCTTGGATATACATTATATCTTCTGGTCGACAGAAAAGTAGAAAATCTAAGAAAAGTGCCTTATGATTATTACGCGATTACTTACGATTATGAAGTATATGAAAGTGTGTAAAAGCTGTTTCTCTGGACGTAATAATGTACGAGGCCGTTCCATCATTATATGGCAGACACCTCATGTGTGAAGCTTCCTCTGCATCAGCAGTTAAGATGAGGAGCGCTGAATTGATCATGATTTGTTTATAATAATAATAAATCATTTATTTCGGACTCTCACACATCCATTATATTGTTAGTAGCACAAAGATACTTATAAACTAAGTTAGTACGTATACATAACAGATAAAAAAAAACTATAAACTGTCTCGTTGGTGTAGTGGTCACACGCGCTACTGCTGAGGTCCGGGGTTCGATCCTCGGGTCGGGCAAAGTGGTATTGGGTTTTTCCATCTGGAAATTCTCAGTAGCAGCCCGGAGTCTGGATACGTGTCCGGTTTATGTCAATAGGCTCGCCCCCTATTACATGAGACGTCAACAGAACTAGCGAAACGTGAGTGTAACTATAGTTTCACCTCTGCCTCCCCCTTTGGGGGATATAGGCGTGATGTTATGTGTTGCCTGTGACACAAATGTCCTATGAGAAGTTAGTAGGTAGTTTTAAATTTCATATAATCATTTGAACACAGATGGGTAAGGGCCGGCTCTGACCCTAACTGACGTCGTGGCACGGCACGGCACGGCAGGGCATGCTTCGGCAGCCCAATGGACGCTTTAATATGACGCGGCATGCCGAAGCATGCCGGAGCATGCCGCGTCACGTCGCCGTCGTGGCATCACGCAGAAAGCAGAGCCTGCCAAAACCTTATTTCAATTAGTTTAGTTGTCATAATCCTGTGCCCTATGTGGCACGCCGCGGCAATCCGTGGAATGAAACGGCATGACACGACATGCCACGGCGGCGCGGCGTCCCGCGGCATGCCACGACGTGCCGCGAAATAAAATCCTTTACCGTGCCGTGCCGTGCCGCGACGTCAGTCAGCGCCGGCCCTAAAGCATACTTTCCCAAATAGAACTAAAATGATTCGTGATGTGTTCAAATTAATAGTATTTATGGTTGAATCATGATCTGTGGTTATAAATAGGTACCTACACAACTGTCACTGTTATTACCTACAACTAATATCTACATAATTATTGTACCTACTGCTGTGCTGGTGTCTATGTCATTTAAGACTTATTATTTTTCAATCACTAATAATGTTGTATTGATTGACGTGGGCCCTGACCTCGACATTGAAGATTTGTTAGATCATCATTATGTTTTTAAAGAAGTACTTGCATATTCTATTAACTTATTTCATCTACTGATCCATACACATACCTACTTACAAAGTTACGCATATCTGAAAACCTATGATAAATGATAAATGATTTTATTTCTGTAAGTAGGTTTGTACAAACACTTTTACACGTCAATCATATTTTTTTTAAACTAGATGAGGTCGGCGTTTCCTAACTGACTATTCTGAGAAGAAAGGCCGAAACAAACTCAGAAGTCACAGTCTCTTTTAAAGTCCAGACAAAAACTTGGTCAGATCGTGTGAAGACCATGTAGATTGGTGTCTGAAGTGGTCTTTTGAGGAAAGAACCACACAGATTGAGCGGACCTGTCCAATCAGTGCACGCATTTGTCAAAAATCGTGCAGCTCAACTCAGAACTTGAGGAGCTCAACGATTCGACGAACAATACCAAAGACAGGACATTTGGGTAGGCCGCATAAAATACTCAAACTGCCAGATCATGATTAAAACTAAGAAGGAAAAAAAGAAATGACCCACATAGTCCTCACATTCACAATAATTAAATAAAAAAAAATAATAAAAATTACTTACAAAGTAAATATTCATGTCATTGTCTAAATAAAATTCATCAATGTCAATGTGTATATAAAAAATCCGGACATAATCTTTAAGGACCATGTAGATTAGTGTCTGAAATGGTCTTTTGAGGAAAGAACCACACAGATTGAGCGGATGTGTATCTAGAATTTAAATTTTAGAAATTGTAGGAGATAATACTAAGGTTAGAAAATTGAGACTCTAGAGACCAAGTCGATGCAACAAGATGCTACTGAGAGATATTATAGGAATGGCTTTCTGAAAGTGAATATAAATTTCTTATAGTGAATACCTATCGCTTTGCAGTGAGAATAGTTCAAGTAAGATCCGATCCGATCTTTTATTATATGGGAAAGGCGACTATTTCTAAACAAATAATATTAAGGGTATGTTTCACAGTATCCCGTTACCAAGCATCTACCAACCAAATTGAGGTCAATTAAAAAGAATTTGAATTCAATGATCTGCCAAAGTTATATCAGGTAGTTTAAGAAGCTACTAGATTCACGAAACTAAACTAAAGCTATCGATGGGAGACTATTTTACCATAAACATGGAGAAGGTGTGTGCAACTGTGCCAACACGAAAGTTATATCGATTCAAATCATAACCATTAATCGAACGGTGATATCGAATCATATGTGGTCGAATTGGCTGAATCGTTTTCGCGTTTGCAATATTCCGGAGAAAGTTAATAGGCTTTAACAGTAAAATAAAAGAGACTGGAATTGCAATAAGAGTACCTTTGGCAGTTAAGTTAACAGTGTAAGTACTCAAACATTATTGGCAATTAACAGTGTTGATGATATAGTAGGTAACGACGGAAGAGAAAGTACGGTTTTGTCAAAAACCAAAGGACATTCGTAATAGTAGATGCTAGAGCTAAGTACTTAAGTTTCTGAGAATTCAAAATTCGCTCAAACGCAGAAGACTTCAAAGGAAATCATTTGTCTTGGTTTGGGCTGAGAAAAGGTGAAGCACGTAAGACAAGACAAGAGTTGGATGAATATAGAGTAAGCGGACGACCAAAGATATTAATCGATAAATGTAAAATATGATGGTAATAATATAATAATGATAACAAATAATGAAAAGAACATGTATATGAATGAAAAGAGAGTATATGAAAAGTAAACTAGTCGATAGGAGAAAATTTAAGAGAAAAGCATTTGACAAAGGAAGACAGAAGACGTAAAAGTTTATAAACGAGTGCAAGACAAAAGCAAAGACATTTCAGTAAATCAATGTAACGACATTAGATGTGCTTTAGTCGTAAATAATAACAATTAATTTTTCAATTAATAACGCCTTTTTCGTCTGGCAAATGACGTAGTTAGATAATTACAGAACAGAAAACTAATCTCAAGGTTTTATAAGCAAAACTTTCACTACACGAGAAAATCAACGAAAAACATCAATAAAAGATGCATCAATGAATGATGATATAAAATTACGTAAATAACAGTTTTATATAAGCTAGGTGGACCCTTAATCAATTAATTATAAATATTATTGGTGTGTAATGACACCGTCCGATGGATCATTAAAATGAGAAAATGATTTTTTTCTACCAATTTTTTTTTATTACACCTTTTAAAGCAGGTTTTTCGTGCTTCAAGTTGGACTTCAAGCAAGTTGTATGAGCCCATCAATTGCATACGAGTTTTACAACATTTAAGTAGGATCAAATTATTTTTGACATTTATTCAACTTTGCGGAAAGAAATAATTGTGGTGACAAGTTTATGTAATCATGATTCGAAAGGGAAGCGTAAGCGTAAAAGCTGTTATAGCATCAAAATTAATAGTCACAACGCAATCAGGACATAATGAATATAAACATACATAATCAGCCTATAATGTTCCCACTGCTGGGACACAAGCCTCCTCTCGGTGAGAGATGGCAGATGTCACATAACTTCGACTTTTTGGTTCTGGGAGATGCCGGTTTCCTTACGATGTTTTCCTTCACCGATTTGAGAGCAGAGGTGATGAAATAATTTACACAAAGTGAAGCGCCTCTCTGGGTTCGAAACTACGTAAGTCGAAACTCGTAAGTCGCGGCCGTTACCACTTGGCCACTAATGAATATAATAGAATAGAAATAAATGAAAATTCTATTCTATTCTATGATATTAAAAACCATTGACAATTTTAAAAGTTCAAATACGTAACGTTCCATGCACGTAAACAAACATCACATATTCAAAATGATCAAATATTGGAACTACTTAATTGGCCGACCAATGAATGATGTTATTTGATTATCATCGGTCCTTTTTTAACTAAATGGTCACCTGCCGCCTGCCGCATTTGGCAGTGAATTTATCGCCAACCAAACAGAACCGGTCGCACCAGTTTCGTCTGTGTTTGGCCATTTAATCTGGCTTAGGATAAAACTGATTACCAAAATGGTAATGAATGAATATGTAATTTATTTGATAATAAGTTGAAGGAACATTTGAGGCGTTTTTGCTATTTTTAACTATGCTTTTAAGCCTCTGTTTAGATGGTTTTATTCTTAAATAAGTTGGACTTTAAAAGAGACCATGACCTCTGAGTTTGGTTGTTGGAGTTTCTTGGCCATTCTTCTCCATACGAACACTACCTTTTGGTAAGGGCGACTAGTATCAATTCTATTTTATTGTAATTTTTGATGTTCAAAAGTGCCTTATATATTATGTGCCTATTTGAAATAAATGATTTGACGTTGACTTTTTTTTTTGGATGGGAAATCATCAAATGACTCCTCCCGCTCTGGGTGGAGCGGAAGGGAGTGTCAGACTCTTACTGACTAAAACCCATCCGTGTTCTTTCCTTAGCCCTTTATGTTCCGGGCCAGCGGTAACCCTTTCGGACAATCCCGCTGTTTGACTTTGACTTTGTTTCCGCATTTCTTCGAGATTGGTCAGGTAGGAAATGCCGGCGCCATCTAGTAGTAAATTGACGAGTAAGTGTCTTAAAATATCTACTTACAGAAACAAACATCATTTAATTTCAAATGGCCCTATGAAGGAAGATTGCTACAACGATTTCTGGTGATAATTTTGAAAATGACGACCTTGAAAGTCGAATTGTTGACCATAGAAGATAAAATCAGCACAAGACTGGAGAATAAGTGGCGGAATTATTTGAATCACATTAGTAAGAAGTCCATTGTCATAAATGTTAGGCCATAGCTGTGGCTGAGTAAAATATATTCATAATGTGTCAAGTTAAAAAATTATACAAATTAGATTTATTCCTAATTAATCTTAAGATTTTATAGTGATCGTGATTAAACTTTGATAATGGCAGTTATACAGAGATCTATCTATCTATTACGGAAATAAGTAAATACATGAAATAAGAAAATTAATAAAACGAGAGGTCTGTCTTTGAGTTTACCTGATCAGATTATTTGTGCACTGACTCCAGATTCTGAAACAATCAAAATTAGTGTGTTATAATTTAGCATGTAACTAATAGCATCAGAAGGTAAAATGATAATAACAGTGCTTGCAGTGGTTATCAAAGAAGAAAATACAGTGTAAATAACAGAGGACTATACACGTCAACTAAACACGATACAAATCAAAAACAAGAGATAAAGGAAGTCAATACATCTACGGAAGAAAAACCATTACAAGACTCGTCTAATCATAACAAAAACTGAGCTCATTTTAGCGAACGACACGCGTAATTTACGTGGGATCCATGTTTTACTCCGTGAGGAAGTGAATGAAGCTCCTCCATTGTTACCAGAACATTGTATTGTAACTGCAGCACATAACAACTATGAGTATATAATTGTTTTATTAGTTGTTGACGTTTCCGTAAGGACTGTCACGTCTTTGTGCTGATTGATCTTAGATTTTTTACGTTTAGGAAGTAAGGAGTTATGAGTTTATGACACAGTGTTCAGTTTTAGTGTATATGTGTAACCTAGTTTTTGAATTAGATTCATGTATCGAAAGTAAATGATTCACGTTCAACTTGAGGAAAACCTCTATCGAAATTTGAAATTGGCAATGTTCCTGTATATATCTGTATATTGGGAAACACTAATGCGTAAAAGATTTGGGTAGGTATTCCCTTTGATTTTCAATAGCCAAAAAATCACTGGTTAATTATATTAATTAGGTAAAGGACGGACTGAGTAATGAAATTATTCAACTTATGTTGTATTTCATTTCCCTCTTTGATTCATCATCTAAGTACCTAATTGAGAATTTGTTTTCCGTAATGTAGGTACCTTACAACTCTTAGAACTTCCTGAATCAGCACCCAAATTGCGTAATAACACACGATTAATTACAATCTCAATGATTTTGGAGGATATTATTGCTAATCCATTGCGTCATTCGAAAAATTTGTATGCTCAAAGCGGAATAACGCAATGAATGTTGTTGAACTGCCAAAATTATAACCATTGCTACTGTTAGTGTGGTACGCAATTACCCCGCAGTTTTGTACCTACTAATAAACTATTTATTTCAATCATTGAAATTTGTGATCTAACTTCAAAACGAAGGTATATTATCTAATTAATATTAATAAGCACATCAAGCCAGCACAATAAATCCTGCATAATATGTCACAAAGGCAAGAATGCTTATTGTGACATTACATAAGGTTCTTAGATAACGCAACAATAGTAAAGTGTGGGAGACGGTGGTTTCCCATATCTACACACGACTATTTAAAAAAAAAGTTTATAGTGAGGTGTAAGTAACGAAGTGGTTAATAAAATTACTGAGACTGTTGCAACGTGGATTGAAGAAAGTAGTTTAGGCTTTGTCCTTAAGTAGATAGGTACTAAACAGATTTCAATGGAAGATGATGGAAAGTAAGCAGCGATTGTTTTGGAGCCGTAACGATCCTCATTGAAAATTGTTATTTTATTGCTCTTCGCACGGTTATAAATTTTATTGACGTGGGATTAAGCCATGAAAGGCATTTAGGTGTCTATTATCGAAATAATAATGTCCAGTTAAGTCCTTGATTAAGCACTAGGGCCTGTAACTCCGTACGAAAAAAGCTTTAGCTTACCGAGTTACCGATATCACCTTAAAATTAATGCCAGTTTCACTGATCACCTCGATCTGGACATCCAATCCTGTATTATCTACCATCAATGTAGTAGGATTTATATTTAGTGATTAGCCAAATTTCCGTCTGTTAGGTAAATTATTAGACTAAATTAAGTCTCCTGTCTCCACGGTATTGACATAAAAGTTAAAGGATCTCCTCCACAGGCGCGTTATTATCGGTCGATAATATCGGATGCGTTAATGCGATATCTGTTTTCAGAACATTTTTAACCGACTTCAAAAAGGAGGAGGTTCTTAATTCGTCGGAACCTTTTTTTTTTTTTTATTTTTTTTTTATGTATGTTCCCCGATTACTCGAAGATGACTGGACCGATTTCAAAAAATATTTTTTTGTTTGAAAGGGTATACTTTCCAGGTGGTCCCATTGTCAGCAGGTCAGGCTCTGATGATGGGATCCTGGAGAAATCAATGGAACTCTTCAAATATTATAGGCACACCTATAGCGATTTGGGTATTTTTTATAGTAACTCGTGTATTTGCTCTCGAAAAGCACTATTTGGTGAAGTGGAACTGATGATGAAGACCACAGATGGCCACCGGAACTACTCAATAATAAGTATTTCATGGGTTGCGATTCGATTACTTTATTATGGTTGCTAAGCAAGTTATGCTCGTCACAATGCGAATGGTGAAATGGAGCTGATGGTGAAATACCAGGAGAACTCTCAACAATGAATTTCCCTGCATCGGGAAAAGCTTTATTTTGGTTAAGGCGATGAGCAAGTTGACATTAGGCTATTGTAACTTAGATAAATTATAAACAGACCCACTAAAAAGCGGGAAATAAAAACTTTTTAACAAAAAAGAAAAACCGACTTCCAAAAAAACACTACAAAGTGAAAAATAACTTTAATTTCGGAAGTCGGTGGCAAAAAACTAAAATACATATCCAAAGACACCGACTTCCGAAATTAAAGTTATTTTTCACTTTGTAGTGTTTTTTTGGAAGTCGGTTTTTCTTTTTTATATTAGGACGGCCACGAAGTTACACACTGCTGCTATATTAACGACGCAATAGAAGTAGGACGCTTGCTTTCCTTCGTCGTGCGATATGCCGATATGAGTTTTTAGAACATTTTGTATTAGGACACATACGATCTTACACTCACCTGCGTTAATAACGTACTGTAGTGTAGGTTACACGTACACTTTAGAAATATCGGACGAAAAAACGGAGCTGTGTGGCAAGGAATCGGGACGCATTATCGCAATAACGCATACGATATTATCGCGCCTGTGGGGAAGAGCCTTAAATCTTCTGCAGTCTCGTCTATTACATTACGACAACTTACCTAACACCTAGTTACCTCGATACTATTATCTCCTGGTGTTATATTGCACTAGTATATAAGTAGTGACAGTTTGCCAACAATCGCTCGTTACCCTTAATTGAGTGTTATGGCTTGCATGAAATGACAAGTAATTAACACACCTGTTCTGATTATTGTACCTTACTACTATCGTAATGTTGAAGAGAACGTTGTTTTTTGTAGAGATCTGCATTTGTAATACGGTGTAAATGCATGAAGTTATGGTTGTGATGCAAGCAAGATGTATTGTGCGTATACGGTAATGAAATGAAATGAAATGATTTATTTTGTAAGTAGGTTTGTACAAACACTTTTACACGTCAATCATGTTTTTTGACGTGACAACGTCTTAAATTAGGTTGCGGCTGGGAGTCACTTATGAAAAAGTGTAACGCTCGGTAACGTTACGTTCTTATTTTCATTTAATTCCTTGTTCCTATTGTGCAATTTAATTATATTCATATCAATAAATATTCTACCGAGAAAAAGACGTTGTCACGTAAAATCTTCGCCCGTAAAACCGACTTTACAGGCAACCATTTTTTTTTTAAACTAGATGAAGTCGGCGGTAGGTATACATTATGATTTTGCCAAAGACGAACATAGGTATATTTTATCAGAATGAGTAATATCTTTAATTTCTCAACGAGAAGGAGGTGGGAGCTTACTTTTGTGAGTGTAAGGGGAAGTTTGAAAGTGGCGCTAGTGACAGAAAAGTTGAAAGGAAATCGTTTGGCTTATGATCAGGAGGGAGAAAACGTATGTGAATATAAATATTGATGGATGGAGAGGGAGAGGAAGACCAAAGACAAGATGGATGTATTGTGTAAGCATGGAATGTGAACGATGGATGTAATATGAAAGAGAAGAGAGTGATTCAATGTCCAATGTTTTCTTGTACGATATGATTAAATAAATATTTGAATGATAGCGTGATGATAGACAGGTGAGAGTGGAAGAAGAAAACGTGTTGCCCGACCCCAAGTAACATGGGACAAGTACAGGAGACGATGATGATTATAAGATTTTCAAATCAGGTACCAACTGACTTGGAGCATGTCAAAGTATGATCTGTAGATTAAGTTTCAAAGTCGTGCTAGCTAAAAACTATAAAATTGTATGTCTATGATGTTGACCCAAAAAGCAGCAACGTAAAACATAGAACTCACGATGTATAAGTTTACGTACTTGACCGATTTTGGCGCGAAGTTACCATCACTATGTAAACCGTTCGTTACGCCTTGCGCAAACCGCGGCCGTTTGCAAATTATTGCAATTATACTATTTATTTACACAAACTATCGCATGCGAAGGATTATGTGGTAACTCGATAGTAATTTAGCTCTTTATACTGTAGGGAACGTCCCTTCTGATATGAACCAGAAATATAATTGTTTAATATGATTGACCCAATTGAATTACTAATGTCTCATTAACTCATTACATGCCTACAACTCAAAGAAACAACAGATTGAAATACAATTGAGACAAATATAGACGTGTCCCGTGATATAGTACAAAACTTGGAGTATGGGCAATTGGGCATGTAATTTGGAGGAATGAAAAGCATGTGCATTGTGCATGTGACAAGAAAAGTGAAAAAAAAAGACTAAATAAAAGTGCAGACCAAGAAAATACAGTCTGATTTAGGGGCAGATAGTAGGAACGGCTACGAAGGAAGAAATACGGCATACAGTTGAAATAAAAACCACCCCGGTGTTCCATCACAGCTACGCTGGGGGTCGCGGGAACGTACGATCCTTCCGCAACCCCCGACTGGTGCCGGCCCGCCGCTGCGGGCTTCCTCGGGTCAGGTCAATGAGGTGTTTGACTCCCCCCGTGACGTCTGAGAGGGGCGTGCGTGGAACACTACGCGGTACACCTCGGGTCCTGATGTGTGGGGGGCGCCCCTGGAACCATTTAGGGAGGCTGGAAGAGGGCATTGTCCACCCTCCGCCGACGCCCCTGCTGCGGGCCGGGTGAGTGTACGAGATCTCCCTCTCTTTCCGCATTGAGTTGAAATATTGCTCCTAACTTCAAATAAATTGGGGTAGGTAAGGGCACGATGATGATGATAAACCTGGGAAATACTTCTAGGTACTCTATGTGTATTGGAATGTAATCGACACATACCTATCTAAAACAAAACTTCAAAAGTCTAAATCCAAGAAAGCGGAATTCGCATATATATAACCAACGCAATCTTTTAAGTTAAGTAAATTCAAGCTTAAATTAAAACATTGCTTTGGTTCTGCTGGAAACATAATATGATGCAAACATGGAATTCCGCTGCGATTCTTGCAGAGCATCGGACCACACTTAATTAATAACAACAATAATACACAGTTGTATTCCTGCGCCGCATATGGCCGACAGTTCAGTGTTCGCGGTTTGTGTCCGTCGATACCACCCTACGCCTGTGTTGTTGAGCTTACACATAACTTATTCATGAATGACGTCAATGGTCTTAGCTTCGATCGGTGGAGAATATGTGTAAACCTTTAGCTTTTGTTGTTAAGTATGGTAAGGAGGTGAGAATTTTATAAAATTGCTTCTCTAGGACTCAGTTGAGGCGCTTTGCAGACGACGCTGTCATTTTGTCGGCGGAGATTTCCATACGTTCCATCATCCGGAAAAAAATCCATCATCTGCTCAGCGCCTCACATACAGGTGATGAAATATATTTTAAATGAGAATGCCAAAAGCATGTAGTGATTGTATGGAAATCCCCAGATAAGCAGATGACTGAGAATTAGTTAATTATGAAATCGTTAGATACTACAAGGGTAAGGCTCTGTCAAAAATCAAAATGCCAATATTTGCACAAGAACTTCCTCAAGCTAACGCGAGGAAAATTGATGAACCGAAGGTCATCGTACCTGAAAAGTCCTTAGCTTGTGTAACCATATTAGTATTCGCATTATATAGTGATGACAAAGACTTAAACGTAATTCGAGCACTACCCAGCTGATGTCTTGAGGACGACCTTGTCACGGAAACAACGAACCTAGTTGCTGAGTTTACAAAATATTCACTAACAAAAATGATTCATTCATTTCTCCGTTACATATGAATGGACAACGAGTAAACACAGAAAAAGAAACCTTAAGTCAGTCATGACAGGTTTCGATTCTCAGTGAAGACGTAAGCAAACATTCTGTCGATTTGTGCACGAAAAATATGAATCACAGAGAGATTGCCAAACTTGTAATTTTCTAGGTCGATTGTAACTATGACGTTGCTATTGAATCCGCCATAGCTGACGTAAATATAATAATATGCAATTATATAACTAATTACAGCGAGATAGGACGAATACAGACGAAAATGATTAGAGTTATTAAAACGGATGTCAACTGATAGCTTCAGCAATGTTGCATATTGCACTTGTGCAAGTGCATAATTACAGCAGATTTTATTCAACAGCGTGAGAAAATATGCAGTGCATCAACAACTAACCCACTTGCAGCTCTAGAAGTTATGAGGAACCAAGGACTACTTGAAAATCTGAAAGGTTTACACTTTTATATGATACAAAGAAATTATGGATGGACTGTGTGAAAGACGATATGGAAAGAAAAAAGAAAGGGGTGACTACCGAGATGACGACGAATAGAGAAGTAGGTATGGAAGAAAAAGACATGTTGCGACCTGCCGACAAACAAATTAGGATAAGGGTAGGAGAATGACGACGACAAATGGAACATGGTGGTTTTCAGAAAATATCACGATGTCGTCTACATACATAATCAGCCAATAGTGTTCCCACTGCTGGGACACAGGCCTCTTCTCGGTGAGAGGGAGTGGGCCGTAATCCACCACGCGGGCCCAGTGCGGGTTGGCAGATGTCAAATGTCTTTGAATTTTTGGTTCTAGGACATGCCAGTTTCCTCACGATGTTTTCCTTCGCCGTTTAGAGAGCTGTGTTGATGAAATAATTTACACAAAATAAAGCGCCTGTCTGGGTTCAAACTTACGACCTACAACTCGTAAGTCGCTTGGCCACCACTGCTCTACATACACAGTGAAATTCTTTTATCACTACGATTACTGTGAAATTCTCATATTTTTATAATGCAAACTAATTTAGTAGTAAGTTTGTGCAAGACTGCAACTTTCGTAATCGTTGTACTAATGTTTTAAGTGTAAATAACTGCACGCCATTATTACCATAATTATCGCAATCATTAACTAAGTGGGTTTTGTTTCGGCTATGGACAAACAAGTTAAAGTGAAAAGCTTTATTTCACCATAACAATATTGATATGTATGCTGGGTGAAGCAACAAATGCATCCATGTTGTTTTGAGGGAAGCACAAAACCGTGAAGACTGGTCATCATCATTTCAGGAGAAAGACGTTCACTGCTGGACTTAGGCCTCCCCCAAGCAATGCTACTTCGACCGGTTTTGTGCTTTTCGCATCTCCTACGGCCTTCAGGTCATCGGTGCATCTTGTGGGAGCCCTTCAATTGTACGTCTTCCGGTACGCACTCCAGGTCCTTTCGGCCCCATCGGGTATCTGTTCTGCGAGCAATGCCCACTGCCACTTAATTTTGGCAATTCTTCCTTGGTTGACTTGGTTCTCCTACGGATCTCTTCATTTCTGATTTGACTCGCACCATAGCCTTAAATGCAAGATAGTCTATGGTTAAATCCACTTGGGTCTCTGCTGGCGTGGTAGTTAGCAGTGGGCCATTCTAGGTTCAGATGACGATGAAATGTAAAGTAGGAAGTTAGGTATTTACATACGTTCCTGTACGAGTCCTAATAAATAAGTAGGTACTTTTTTTTCTTTATTTAAAGAAACAAAAAATTGTTTAATCTTTGGAGTGTCTAAAGAGTTTTTATATTGAGTGTACTTTGTTTTAAGTAATTAAGTAGGTACATGAAGATCTACTGATGGTAATGATAGCTATGCATTATTATATTGAATTTGAATAGACAACCCCGCCCGTTGCTCTCTATACCTAATTAATCCATTTCTCTCAACTGTACTTGCGTGAGAAGTTTTTTATCTACCGTAGGTAATTTAATTACATACTAACCACTAGATCAATGTAGGTAGATACCATTGAACATTGTAATTAGTCCTTATTTTTTAACCTCTAACTTAAATGTATAGTTTAAAGAAAGCAGTATAATCTTGGATGTCATTCGGTTCCATAAGTAAATGTTCCTTCCTTAAGCTAACTTGTCGTTTTTAGGGTTCCGTACCCAAAGGGTAAAACGGGACCCTATTACTAAGACTCCGCTGCCCATCTGTCACCAGGCTGTATCTCATGAACCGTGATAGTTAGTTGAAATTTTCACAGATGATGTATTTCTGTTGCTGCTATAACAACAGACACTAAAAACAGAATAAAATAAATATTTAAGGGGACTCCCATAAACAAACGTGTTTTTTTCGGCGTTTTTGCCTTGTGGTAGGGGAACCCTTCGTGTGCGAGTCCGACATGCACTTGGCCAGTTTTTTATATGCACGTGTTTAAGTGACAAAAAAAATAATTTTATTATTTCCTTCTTCTTTTTCGTCAGTTTTTGTGTTGAACCAATTTTCATAAAGATGTCATGGGATCGTCCATTCTCATTGTTATGACGACTCTTTCTTCATCGCTTCGCTCTTGACAGTAGTCGTCAATCGCAGGTGTAGTCGTTGCCCGCTTCACAATCTCTCTCCATCTGGTATCTGTCAAGGCTCCTATACACATGCCGGCGGCACAGCCGTCGGGTTTTGCCTCGCAGGTATGCCGCCAGCATCATTTCAGTTGTGCAGTTCGTTTGTGCGGCAAGCCCGGCTACTCAAATACCCGCCGGGTATGCCGCCGGGCTTGTTGGCGGCATGCCCGCCGGCACAGTGTGTAGGAGCCTTAATTTAGATGGCAGTTTAGTGCTTCTTCTATGCACTTGGTTAAAAACGCAAACAAACAACGCACTTGCAGCGAAAGTTACCAGACAAAACAATTGTGTTGTAATCAATTCCTTTGTTGATTGATTACTAACCCATACATAGTAAACTGTATACTTTCTAAAGAAATATGTGCATAATCTAGATAAGAGTGTCAAAAATGTATAGGTAAGTAAATTAATAATATAATAATGGTCAATAATTGAATGGCCAATAAATCATGTAGATGCTGGATGTTATCTGCGCGGGCGCACCTTATCATCCATCATGAATTTCATAATACTGCCGTTGAAACTTCGAAAGTAAAGGCTCCGCGGCACGATGTATTTTAGGAATATCTTTTATTGATTAACTTTATTGGTTGAATAAAAAAACGTGTAGTTGCGGGTTTAGCTAGGTTCGAAGAAACAATATGCAGTTCAATTTCGACTGTTGTCAAGTAGATAGATAGATCCATATTAATACTTATTATAAATTCGAAAGTAACTCTGTCTGTCTGTCTGTATGTTACCTTTTCACGCCTAAACCACTAAACGGATCTCGATAAAATTTGGCAGAGAGATAGATTGCATCCCGGGGAAAGACATAGGATTCTATCCCGATATTCCCACGACATTTAAATCGCGCGCGACACAAAGTGCGGTGCCTTTGTGTCGCGCGCGATTATATCGCGTGTCGCGCCTGTTTGTAGGAGCCTCTGTGCGGGTGAAAGCGCGGGGCGCTGCTAGTTTATATCATAAAAATTATAGATACCTATAAATGTAGAAATTTTATATAGGGAAACACAATGGGCGGTCTTATCGCTAAAAGATGCAAAAATTAAAGATCATGCAAGAGAAAGAAGCTGCTCAAAATAGTATACAAAACCATTAGGTAATAACCAGACAGGTATATAGAGGTATGGGGAACAGGGTGTAAAGTTCACTCAACCTCCATAGAAAAGGGAGGATCCTCCGACCAGACGGGTGTTATGTCTGGCGGGCAACTGCCCAATGATTCATGTCGGGCCGTTGTATCTATGCTAATTGCGCGGTAAACTCTGCTTGCGCGATGTAGGATTTGCGTGACGTAGTATGACGCGTTGTTTCCATGTGGCGCTGTAGATACCGCTACATCACTCCCCCCCGGAGACCGGAGGTCGATAGTGGGCTGAGTCTTGTATCTTGCGATGCTTGCCAGGCCAGCTAAGGTTCCAGTGAGTCGGAACCGGTTGCCGCATAGTTCACGGTGAGTCGGAACTGTCTGCGAAGATGTCCCCAGTGAGTCGGGGTGGCGCTGCGTTATGCTCCAGTGCGTCGGATGTGGTACAGCGCCGGGTTGAGGCTGACTGCTGGCGTCGACCAGGAGAGCGTATTTCAAGGGCTCTGCTTGTGGGCCGGCCGAAAGTGCAGTGTGCTGTGCCGAGGTTGCTGATGAGGCTGAGGGTGATGACCAGGAATGCGCGGTCGCTGCATGCTGGTGGTCAGGATACCCGTTGAAGCCGTGGAAGCTGGCTGGCTGGGTGACTCGCCGCTCTAAAGCTTGCGGGAGTGATGATGATGACGTCACGCTGGAGTAGGTGCACGAAGGCTGCGCTGACGTTCATTCTCGGGGTCACCAGTATAGAGGTATGGGGAACAGGGTGTAAAGTTCACTCAACCTCCATAGAAAAGGGAGGATCCTCCGACCAGACGGGTGTTATGTCTGGCGGGCAACTGCCCAATGATTCATGTCGGGCCGTTGTATCTATGCTAATTGCGCGGTAAACTCTGCTTGCGCGATGTAGGATTTGCGTGACGTAGTATGACGCGTTGTTTCCATGTGGCGCTGTAGATACCGCTACAGGTAGGTCTAAAAATAAAACTAATTTAAGATTGAAAAAGCACGAATCATGAATTCATTACTTAACAGTCCAAAGTTATAATTATTAAAGGAATGCCGGGCGTGGTCTCAATCATATTCAAATGTATTCTTGTTGAACGAAACGCTATGTTCTGCGAGCAAAAAATAAACTATTGATTGATACCTGTCAAATATGTAGTTTACAAGCAAATAATGTTAAACAGTTTGTTGCCTAGAGCCTTCTTACGTCACATAATGGCCTGACTAACCGAGATGTTATAGAAGCCTCTTATTTTATATTCAACTAGCTGCGCCCCGCGGTTTCACCCGCAGAAGTATCGATCCCGTGGAAATATTGGGATAAAAAATAGCCTATATGTTAATCAAGGGTGTCAGCCACCTCCATACAAAATTTTATCAAAATTGGTCCAGCCGTTTGAGCGTGAAGAAGTAACAAACATATAAACACCCCCCCCCCCCCGCACACACACTCCCACACACTCACAAACATTCGCCTTTATAATATTAGTGTGACTAGCTTCTGCCCTCGACTTCGTCCGCGTGAAACTTCTTGTAGGTACCCGACCCACCCCGTACCGTCGCAACGTCTGCACGCGCTATTACTTCGTTTTCACTTAGGGTTCTTTCGGACAGATTTTATTTTTGCTCAGCTCCTAAGGGTACTAGCCTAGCCTAAGGTATGCCTATTGCCTTCCTCAGGAATAGGGCTATCAAATTAAATTTTTTTTTTTAAATCCGTGTGGTAGTTCCAGAGGTTAGTCCGTTCAAACAAACAAACTTTTCAGCTTATATGTAGATGACTACCAGCGACCCGCGGTTTAACCCGCATAAGTGTCGATCCCGTGGGAATATCGGGATAAAACTATCCTATGTCCTTCCCCGGGATGCAATCTATCTCTCTGCCAAATTTTATCGAAATCCGTTTAGTGGTTTAGGCGTGAAAAGGTAACATAGAGACAGACATATATACAGACAGACAGAGTTACTTTCTAATTTGTAATATTAGTATGGACTAGGTACCTAATGTGGTTAAATGTAGATCAAAAAGGTAAGCGCAGATTGCACTTTACGTCAACGCTGCTTTGTTTAGAAAATAATACGGAATAACACAATGCGTCAACTTACCTAAAGATAAATTGTAATAGGTAGGTACGCTTATGGACTCACTTTTGTTCGTTAAAACCGCAAAACAAGTACCTACGAGTATACTTCACGAGTTAAACGAAAAGCCGGAGTGATAAATAGGAATCCATTACTTACAGACAGTCTTCCTGTCCTGGACTTTCTAGGCAGTGGGCTGTATATCCAGTGCCGGATTAGCCCATAAGCTAATTAAGCAATTGCTTAGGGCATCACGTTCTGCCTCGCCCACCATGAGGCAGAAACAGCACCGAAACAGTATTTGCCAGCACATGAAAGGCAAGGCTTTTAATCAGCAAGATATAACAAGACCCAAAAGTCACTCTAGAGATGTGCGCCAATCTTTACAAATCGCTCGTCGATGTTTAGGAAAAATACGAGGCGACTAGTGGATCGGGCCTACAAGGGTGGATTGCTTAGGGTATCAAGTAGTCTATAGCCTTTTGAACGCCAGAGCATAAACGCACGCGCGTGCCCTCCACGCCAAGCCACAATTTTAAATATTTAAGGTACCTATACAAATAAAAACACACAAAAGTAATGATTTAATTGTTTATTTCATGATAAAGTGCACTGCATATTTTGTGTGTGTGTCTGGCGTGTACGCCAGCGACACAAATACACGGCACGGGCACGCGCTTGCTTGTCACGTATATGTGACAACGGCGTTCAAAGGGTTAATCCGGCACTGTGTATATCAAGCGTTGTCTTTGCCAGTTGCCACACCCGAGTGCAGACTTTGACGATATCACACTGTCAGTTGTTTGAAGGCAAGCTTACAAAATATTTTGAAACCCTGGAGTGGTAAGATTTAGTACCTACTGCAGTTATCACTTGTACTGTACCTTCTGTATCGAATGCAGCTAATTCATAAGTATTACAGTAGGGTTCATGCTACG
Source organism: Oligia strigilis (assembly GCA_951800025.1). Taxonomy (NCBI): domain Eukaryota; kingdom Metazoa; phylum Arthropoda; class Insecta; order Lepidoptera; family Noctuidae; genus Oligia; species Oligia strigilis. Next base: position 2,411,713 of record OX637548.1, read on the forward strand.
ACTCATAGCCTCCTGCATATCAGGATACTATAACCCTGTAATCTTAAAATCAGAGTAGGAAGCACTTCAAGTGTAATTTATAAAGAGAAAACGCAAAACCGCCGCGCTCGGCTGCTTGCAGCGTATTGTGCGATGACATTACAGGATGACAATGTGTTGGAGCATGGTCGTTTAAATAAAAACAGGTTTTTTTGTTCTGGCTCGTTTCGTAGAATTTCTTTATTTGCAGAAGGTCTATCATGCGGCCATCTTACTTATTTATTTATCATTACCTATTTATTTTTTCTTCTGTCTATATTTGCAATATTGCTCAATATCACACTTTTTTATACATAATATACCTACCTATTCGTTATTGTTTTTATGTGTCACAAATTTATTTTTATTTATTTATTTAATTATGCATACACACACCACGATGATTATAAAACTGATTTGCATCCGTCACCTCACACACTAGGTCCAGTTGAAAACCAGCGTCAGGCACTAGTTGTCTGGCATTTTTGCTGAACTGGACCTTTTTGGCGCAGCCGTGAGGCACACATTCTTCCTAATTTTATATATCGGAATTTGCACTTTTTATTATTTTTTTAATATCTTTTTTTTTGTTTTTAACTGATGTTTGTACGATTACTGTCTAACTATTTGGTGTATTGTGTGTCTTTTAGTCTGTGCTAAATAAATGTATTTTCTTTCTTTCTTCTTTCTTTCTTTCTTTCAAAATTGTTGCGGACCCCAAGCATAATCAACCTAAACGGTTCTACTACTGGGACACAGGCGTCCTTTCTAAGAGAGGCATCAAAGCGACATTAAATAGAGAACTGAAGAAAGATATTTCAACGAAACATAGTGGCGCTTGTCCATAAAGATAGACGATCGCAGTTATTCCAATTCTAAAACAGATAGGTACCGACTTTTAAGTAAATACGGCTACACTTCGCTGGCCATCTAAAACAAAATTCCGCATTTCTATTACTAAATTATAAGCAGGGCGATGCATCTTATTATACAACCGCAAGTGGACGGCATAGCTTAGATGTGGAACGTCGACAGCCGCGCGGAATGCCCAAGTTCATCCAACCTGCAGTTTCACGATCGTGACTCGAATGACGGAGCGAAAACCACATTCTTCATACTTTATACCTCAGTTTTATAAACAAACCTTGTATGGGAATACGGCGATATGTGTCAGTTTTGTCTAAGGGAAATCGGACCAGCTTTTGTGGCAACACTGCCAATGGCTGCTGAAGAATGTGTGAACGAACATTTACTGTTCTCACAGTCCCATGAATGTCTAACTAAAGGTTTATTATTACATACACATTACCTACTTGTAGCAAAAGAGCAGTTAGGAATTTTGTGCAGTTTTGTAAACATTTTCTCTCATCGGTATTGATAACATGTGGGTAATATTACCTATATTGACGTTGATTCCATTTCTTAAATTAGTCATCAAGGATATTCAGTTTGACGTTCTCGCAAAATGAGCAATTAATTACTTGCATATTGTTCAAATAACAACCTAAACATTTAATAAGGCTTGCTTGACACGCGACGATGAGAAGAGACCAGACGGAATGACCATAATGCCCTGGAGATTAAGCAGACCTTTGGTGTAGGATGCAACATGTGTCGACACCCTTGCGCCATCCCATATTCCTAGCACGGTAGGCTGTGCTGGGGCGGCTGCTGCAGATGCAGAAAACCTCAAACGGCGAAAATATTTCAACCTGATAAAAGACATACCCTCTAAAAAAAGACATTGCCCTAAGTTTGTGAAACGAGACTAATAACCTATTGGAAACTAAAAGCCTTGACATTTTAGATGCTGTTAGTACTAGCACTAGTACTAAATATCAGTTTATTTTCGTAGCTAAGAAATACAAGAATGTACGAAAACCTACGAAAGGTTTTATGTCACTTCATGTAAGGGGCAAACAAATACGAAGCACCTAAAGTGTGAAACAAATAAAGGCCACTCGTTTCTTCACCTTGAAATACAAATATTTTGATAACAAACAAAATCAAGATTCATTAAACAAAGTCTCTCAAGGTCTGTGGTAAACACATATTAATGTCAAAGTAGAGGAAAGTCGATTGGCAATACACGGAAAAGTAGGAGCAAATCAAAGGACGAAGCCTTCCTTCCTTCCTCAGAATGCTTAAAGAATGTTAATTTAGCGTAGCAGTGTAGGCTCTAAAGGCATTAGACAAAATATGAAAGAAGTTACAGACAGATCAAACATGGTGAAAAGCTCGCACACAGTAACACCTTTTTGAACTGAACCCAGGGTGAAGCAATCTTGGACCATCTGACTCCACTACAGTCCAAGAGATATTTAACCTAACCCGTAGAAAACTTTATGATGGATTTTCATTACCAGTGCACTTTCTGGCCATAACTTTCCTAAATATAGTGTAAAGGTGTGCGTGCGCGCAATAAAAACATTAGCGTTATTCGTGGAAATCCCTGCACTAAAGATAACAACGGCATTAGTAGGGACAGATTCAATTGTCACTTTCACGTAAAAATAAATATAGTCTATATTCAATTGTAATAGTTTTAGAATAAAATCTATGAGGTATGTACTACATAATAAATAAAATAAATAATAGGTATACGTACGTACTTGATATTTATATACTTGTTTTAGTTATGTATGATAGAAAAGCTTTCAAAATAATAATAATACCACATGAAACACCTATCTTAAATCTTTTTCTTTTATAACAAGTGAATTCTAGCTAGATAAGAAAATTATTAAAGTAAATGATAAAGGATCTTAGGATGTACAATTGTACATGATCCTAATTAAAATGGGAAAGTCACATCTACGGCATTTGTAGTTATAGGTGAAAGTAATTCCTACATAATAGGTCCTAGTCCTAGATAGCTGTTCGTTCCAGGACTTGGAGAAATTAATTGGACTCCCATCGCAAGTATTTTCTCAGACAAGAATAGGTAATCAAAGATGACAAGGAAGTCTAGCTGCAGAACTAGTCATTAAAGAGCAAATGCAAGGAAGCTTCTCAAGTTCTCTAATTATCTCTATGTAAGTAGCATCGATACCATCGGATACTTTTACAAATAGTTTTTCCAAGACTGCGTGATATTTCAAACACTCAGTATGCATATGTGTTTGTTTTACTAACACATTGTGAGTTTGTGAGGTAGCACCTTTCTACTTGTATACCGTTCTACAAGGCACATGACGAAGTCCGCGGAAAGATTAACTGACTCATTATTTAATGAAGTAGGTACGGTGTACCCACGTTTCTAAAAGAAACTGGGGGCCTACTCTCTAAGCCTGTCAACGAAGATATGCCCATCCAAAATTAATTGATCCGTCAAAATAAGTGTCAAATTCCATTTTTCGGACGGGCAAATCACATCGGCCGTAGGCACAACTGTCGAATCGTGTTGTCATTGATTCTTAGTTCGGAAATCGAACTAACCTTATGTCCACGACTTCGTGTAAACTACAGACCTCGTGCTGAGGGAGTAGACCTTCTGAGCATTAGTGATTTTTTTTTCAAACAAAAATGGTTAAAAATTATCAGTTACAACCGCAGTGCCAATACCGTTTCCCGGAATGGAGTTAAGGATGTAGAGAAGAAACAAAAGTTCTGTGGAATAGAAGTCAAGAACTAAAAAATTATAGCCGAAGTAAGATAATATTAATATGCAATCTAACACGTTCTCACAACAAAGACCAATTTAGAGGAAATGCCGCGGCAAAAAATGCTGAAGATTTGAAAAGAACTATTGTTATCAAGTGGCTTTTGCTAACTGCCGGATTCGACACGGTTATTTTTCACGTGGCAACCGTAATAACGTAATGTTACACGTGCCTGTATATCAGATGTTAATCTTTGGAATGTTCAGTAGGTTGGTGGCTTGGTAACGTTATTATGTGTAATTGAGCGGCTTGTTGGTAACTTGGAAATAACTGGTAAATAATTGGGAATTAATTTATCATGTTATAGAGGTGTTAAATGCTTAGTGGACTTGAGTTTTGACAAGATGGATTTCCGAATATCATCCTTTTCATAAGCCCTACTCTACTCTATCTTATGCTTGACTCCGTCCTACAAAGCTCATGTAGCTAGAGTCAGCCATTTTGGTTACCAGAATAAAGCTAAAGTAACCCTGTGTTTCTTATGGTTTCTTCTATTTTTATCATCAATTTCGGTTTTCCGTTTCTTCACTATCAATTTCAAAATGGTGTTCTGTTTCAGATAAGCATCAATATGGCTTCTTTTAAAACGTCACTTTGATATTATTTTGCAAAAACAATATATCACGAGTTCGAAGTTATTTAATTGTTTCTGTAAAATGAGATAAAGATAATAAAATTCCAAACTAGAAATATAAATACATATGCATAGATTGAGCAGGTTTCATTTGATTAGATAACGCGCCAGGATTCATTTGATTTTAAATATGACTTGAGACACGAATTCACTTTGTTACTACTTATTGTGTCTGCAGTCGACTTATTTTTCTTCTTTTCGTGTCGATAGTACTCATCTTCGATATTTGTATATCCATTGAGCCCAGTAGGTAGCCACATTGATCGCGTCATCATTGGCATCCTTTAGCTCATCCGAGGTGCAGTTGAACGGGCACTTAGGACACTCCAGCAAGTGAGGCATGGTCCGATCAGAAGCACCACACTCGCACTGGGTGTTGGGTGGGTCAGTAATCCCCCACTTCGATAAACTATGTCTTGCAGCGGCTTACTTGGATACGCAATCGATTGAGAGCTTTCCATATCTGCAGGATTGATTTCATTATAAATATTGTTATTCAATGCTTCAATGTCTACATGTAACAAAAAATACAGACGAAAGAAAAGATAGTATTGCGTGAGGTTATTTTTCGGCTTTTAGAGATGATGCTCATTCAATTATAAGATCACATCTCTAAGAGAATTTGGGATTAACGACATATAATGTATAACTATAAAGTGACATGTTACTGCTTGTATGCTCACAACACAATTTAAATTCTATTCTAAGTCTAAACGCGAAGACTTGTAATTAGCTTTCTGTCGACTATTGTTTCCTTTAGCTGTAAGTCTTCCATGATGTAATAAATAAATAAATAAGCGCTTGAAGATGAATGCATCTACCTACTTAAAAATTCTGCAAGCCTTTCCACATTAGTTCTCCAAATGTTCTTGGCTATGGAGAAAGGTGGATTACAATTTAATCAAATAGACAGGAAACTGCAATCAATTTCTGGGTAGGGTTTGGTCAAAACAGTATCAAGAATAAGGAAAAATAACATCATTTGGTTTGGTTTAGGTATTTAATTTATTTATTTAGCAGCATTTCTTTGCTACGGTATTGACTTCAAAGCTTATCACTTATCAGCCATAAAGCGTATACTATACCACATTTTCTTTTCATGGTTATCAATATCAAGGACTTTAAGAACGAAGGATCTTTAGCGAATAATGAGAATTTTCACGGGTTTTATGCATGTTTATATTGATGTAATAGCATCGAAGTATTAAATATGACTGCTTACTTGGCAACTGTTAAGAAAACCTTTAAGAACTTTACTTACTTACTTAAAGTTTTCTATACAAAAATATTGTTTACTACATAAAAATACCCAATCATTCAAAATCGAAAAGCTGTTGATAATGATGGCCCTACCATCAAACCGTTAAGTTTCGGGTCAACATCTCATAAGTAGGCGTGAGACAAACAAGTGTAAAGTCCACTTTCACGTAAGTAACATTAAAATATCGACTCAAAGTTAGTACATGTGCTTATACTTTATTTCGGACAAAAAACTGTTTTGGGCAATTGGACCCACTTTGGTCAATATCTGTGATGGAATTGTAAGTCCCAATATAGGGTACCTACCGTGATCCGGATCACGATTTCCTGTAATGACATGATCGAATACCTATCTAGTGTAATGGATAGTTTACGGTTTTACTCAATGAGTCACAATTTTGTTTTGTAGGTCTGAATTCTGAAAACTGACACCTGAACAAACAAATGTATTCACAACGTTGGACAACCTACATCCCATATGTTGCCGAATAAATTTGTTAAATATGCCATCTAGGCCTTCTAGGTACCTACTATTTCTTAGCTAGTGTTAATAACCACAAAAAAAAAAAATAACGGTCCTCTGACACTCTGACATCATTTTGTAAATAGTACTTACCGCGCGAAGCAATAACTAAAATCCTTCACAAAGTTTGCACAAAACCAAACTGTTTATAACAGCATCTATCCCTCTATCGCTTAAATAAAGAGAAGATAATAGCACAAACACAAAACCAGGAGCACTTCACTAATATCGACTGGATTAATTTGAATATCGAACGTCAACGTATGTCGCGCTAGTGCGCGGGCGCACCGACTACAACGGACTGGCAAACAGGCTTCAATCGAAGGCTGTAGCTCTAGAGATGAGGACGCGAGACGTTTGCGTAACCGATGCCGATTGGTCCGATGCGATCGATTTATTTATTACTCGATAAACTCGAATAAAGTTGATTGTTAATGGGTGGTGAATGACTTGTTGCGGACATGTAGCTATTAATTTTAGGAGTCGTAAAGAAGTTTCTCAGAGTATTGCAGATCATAATAGTCTGCAAGCTATTTATGCAACTAATAGCCAGTTTTATGTTTTTCTCCAAGTAATAGTAATTACCTACCAGCTAACCGGTAGATAGAAGGATTCAAATACTTAATTACAAAACTCTGATTTTTAATTATGCTATCTTTTTGGTCATTATGACATTATTTAGTATATATTAGCTGTCATTTTGGTCTAGCAAATTAAAAACCATAGGGTAGTTCCTACTTTATTTTTCCACAATCCAGAACTGGTTTCACGGAACGCAAACTTAGAACAAAAAATTTCACCGTATAGGTACTCTATGGTTGGAAGAAAAGAACATGACATGAAAAGAACTTCACCACCCTTGGTTGACTGGTAGAGAATGCCTAAGGCATTAAGTCCGCCTTTGTACCTTTGTTGTGCGAAAAGTTTAAATAAATAAACATGACAGGTCTCCTCGCCCCCTTCATTCATCATTCTTCATCCCTCTTACACCCGGTGCCAAAACTATAGACAATTTACAAATGTTACTGTCAGATTAAGGCGGTTGACGGCTAAGTTTTTGACTTTTTCGCTACCGCCATTAACCGCCATTACAGTTTTGTTGTTGTTGAAGTCTGCCAGTCCTCTCAGTGATTTTAAAGTGTAATATTTTGCATCGGTAGTGCAAGATGTACAACAAGTGTTGTATCGAACATTGTGGTGCTAAACGAAAGGACGTTAAAATGCATCCGTTTTGAGATACGACTCAAAAACTGGCTTCTGAGCATTAACAGTGATTATTTGCGTAGCTTAAGCGCGCAAGATCTTAAAAAATTATGTGTTTGCCAGAAACACTTTGAAAAAAGGTTCATCAGTGAGAAGATTATGTGTTTGCCAGAAACACTTTGAAAAAAGGTTCATCAGTGAGAAGATTATGTGTTTGCCAGAAACACTTTGAAAAAAGGTTCATCAGTGAGAAGATTATGTGTTTGCCAGAAACACTTTGAAAAAAGGTTCATCAGTGAGAAGATTATGTGTTTGCCAGAAACACTTTGAAAAAAGGTTCATCAGTGAGAAGTATCGGCTCAAACCTATCCAACATTGTTTTCAGCTGATGAAATTACCTCTGGAATACCAACTAAAGTTGACGAAGGTTCGTAAATCTCTTTCCAGAATGCAACTTAGGGCTTATAATAAATTTAAAATTAAATAAAAAAATAACAATTTGATTAAGTAGATATTTGTTGTGTTTAATTTACATATTTCTCAGTAGTTCCCCGGTAATTATATCGATGAGCTCATCTAAGAGCTTATTGGTTTTTTGCAGCTATATCAGCAAAAAAAAAATTGAGATTCGAATACAGTACCAACGGGGTAATTGAGGCTTCTGTGTGAGCCTTTGCCAAAAACTCAAACCTAAATTAAAAAAAAAAACGAACTGTCATGTTCTAAACTTCTAACTTTTGACAATCTCTACTAACCATTTTTAGGGTTCCGTACCAAAATGGTAAAACGGAACCCTTATGGTGAGACTCAGTCTGTCTGTCTGACACAGCTGGATATCTCAAGTACTACTAGTGCTATCACCTTGGAATTTGGAATAGTTTTAGATGACGTTTGCCCAACTATTTTGCAAATAAGAAAGAAATAAAAATAAATGTATATTTTTTGCAACAGGGACTGAAAGGGGGTCTGAAAAATTCGAAGTGGAGCTACTACAGCCTGTGGGGTATCACATGAAAGAGCGCAGTTTGCACATTCTCAAACATTTTTTCTTTTTTTTTTTTGGTCGCATAGTTTTCGACTTTTGATGAAAAATGTAAAAAAAATACCGTTCCCCCCCCCCCTTATCTCCGAAGTTTGCAAAGAGAATTTTTTTAAATAATTCTATGCGATAGAAGTTTATGTAAAGATTACAGGAAAAATAAAACAAAGTCTTTAAATAACACACTTTTTCAGAAATCATCAACAAAAATTACATTAGTTCCACTATCGGTCAAGAGATGGCGCTGACATAAAACTGCAATATTCTACACCGCAGTGGACAGTGTTAAAATTCTCTGACTAATATAGGCCTCGCCGATGAAAAATTAAAAACATATGATGGTACGGAACCCTCGGTGCGCGCGTCCGACTCGCTCTGGCTTGGTTTTTTCTCTATGGGAGGGATCGTCTGATACGTAGTACCTATCTCTAAGTAGTCTGTGACTGGTTTTAAAAACAAAGTCAAAAGTAGCTCACAAAGTTAACAAACCGCAAGAAAACCATTTCTATTTGACTATAGAAGTTGAAACGTTTTACTGAATATAAATAACCAGTTAGTTCTTTTATAAGTGCGTTGGGGTCAAGAATGCACACTATGAATGGAATTGACCAACTTTAAACATTGGCGAGGCCTATATATATAATTTAATATAGCATCCAACAACAAAAATAAGCCGTATATTTTTAAGTCGTACAACGGAATAGAGTCGGTAAAAAACAAATGAAAAATGTCTCAATTGTGTTGCTATTTTTCAAAGAGCATGCCTTTCCGACATTTCCGTTACTTTCCAAAGCTCAAGTGTTAGCAAAAAGTTTGCATGATCGACCCGTTCTAATTTCGGATCGTATAAAAATGGCGCCTCACTAAAGTCAATAGGCACTAGAAATAGCGGCTTACGTTATCACCGGCGTCCTCGCGGCATCTGCAACACCTGCACACAGTGCACACGAATGTTATCAGCACACATTGAGTGCAAACACTACTCGACTCCCCACTGAGCTAAATACCTATGGAGCAACTGAAGATCCCATTGTCTTAATGCCACTCAACATAATTTTGGGGTACTTACAGCCTATTGCCAAGTCGTGCCGTATTCAACTGCCATACAATAAACAATAATAATACAATGTATTGTTCAATAAAAAAAATCAATTGTGTTCATCTCATTGTGAAAAAAGTGGATTTGAATTAATTAGGTAATGACAAACAGGCTCTTAACGATCGATAACTTGAAATCCTTCAAGATGCTGACCGCTTCTTGTTGGTACCGTACCGAAGAATGTTAATGATATATGTATTTAAATACTAAAAGAATTTTAATGACCACACAAATTCGGCATGATATGTCTGATAAATAATTATTGTTCTAGTAGGTGATTTTTACAATGGTAAGAGACAGAGCCGTGGGAATTGTTTGGTATAACTGAAGAATTACAGTCTTCTAAGCACACATTAGATATGCTAATGAGCTTAAATATTCCTATTGGATTTATTACTCAAGCGAAATGGCAAGTATAAAACGACCAAGGCTGAAAGAAGAAAAGATCACATTAGATTATGAAACGTGGTGTTAAGTTTGACATAAAATCCATAACTTAGCTAAACTTCAACTTGGAATGCTCCTGTCTAAACAAAAGAGTCTGCAAATAATCCACAGAGGGGTGCTGAAATGCGTTCAACATCAATTATCGCGCACAGTATGTAGCAACGTAACACAATATTTACAGTAAAACCATAATTTAGCAACGAACCACTGGCATAAAAGCAGTCAGTAGTGTAATCAAACAAATTAAAGTCACGTCTCGAACAGCGACGTAGAAAGCCTCGCAAGACAAACGATAGCTGACAGACGTAATAACTCGGAATAACTAGCATTAGCAGGCGTGAACAAATACAATACATATTACACGGATGTAATAATATTTACGGTGATAGACTCGCTAATTTGTTTAAAAGGAATTAAAGGAAGAACAGGGGGCCTAAAAAGGCCACTTTGGCAGAATCATAAACGTATTTTGATTTTTTTCGTTGCAAGAGATTGGGATTGGATTTGGATTGGTATTTAAGCACAGACAAAAAAAAAATAACTGAAAAATCCTTCACCAATGGGATTTGATACGATTAACTTAACAGTTAACTGTCTATTATGATTTATAATGATTTGATGAATTCCTTTTATGATTCTGCAAAAGTGGCCTTTTTAGGCCCCCAGTACCTACAGAATCTTTCATATATCCGCAGAATGGAATAGTGGTCAGTAAAATGTGATTGTACACAAAGTGCCGGTAGAATTGTGTCATTTTTATAATCGTGTGACTATGAGAATCTCCAGCAATAGAGTAGAATAGATTACATTTATTTCAGACAGGAGTCCATAGGATTAGTAATAATTTTAGTAGGTTATAGACAGATATAAAATTAGAATTCAGCGTGGAGCTTCATCCACATTCGTAACATCGGGAATAACCTACACAACAAAATGTTGCACTTTCAGATTGTAGTTAAATAGGTACATACATCGGCTTCGATCTTGAAGAAGAAATTCACGTGCTCCACAAAGGGTCAAGTCAAATTGAAAAACAACAGAGATCTATAGATAAACATGAAGGTTTATTTCAGAAGTGTTGCATGCATGTGTCAATGACGTAGACGATGCAGAGCGCTAACCAACAGCTGAGGTCAACAACATTTGGATAATTGTGTTAGATAGGTTCTATTTTGTGAATGCGTCGATTTGGAACGAAAAGGCGTGGGTTTGGAATTTAGAACTAATCTGTTCCAACAAATATCAAGACGTATTCAAATGTTTGAAGGCAATGTCGTTGGCGTTGTCAAGATCGCAAAGTGATATTGTGGTTACTTATTTCTATTCTGTGTAAGTGCTAATTTAGTTTGTTGAAGATAAAGCGTACAATACAGGCAATTTATTCATAAGCTATCACTTAAACGCGGATGCAGAATAATCTGTTACAATGATATATTGTTTATCAAAGCCACGTTAACAACTAACAAAACAGAAATGGCCAACATTCCACGAAATCTCTACAAAACGGACGTTACGCATGCTTTGTTAATAACATGGAAAGTAGCAAAGAAATGTTCCCAGACTCGTTAGAATTAAATGTTATCTCATTCTGGATAATATAGAGAAAACAATGAACATACGAGACTTATGCAATGAGCTCGTAATATCTGAGAACTGAGGACAAAGATATACGGACTGATTAACTGCTAATAAAATAATAGTTATGTAGTAAAATAGTGAAGTCATGTAATTTTCTTATATTATATCCGTCTTCGTAAAGATAGCTGATGTTATGATGATCGTACTTTCTAATTAAATAAATGATTTCGAAATTAAAACTATTTTTAGAAATTGAGACATGACCCCGTCATTTGTTTTATATCCCACGCTCTGTCAAGCTAGAGCTAGAGGTTGAGATGCAATAACTTCGGTATTTGAAGACGAGGAACCAATAAAATTTATACGAGTAATAGTAAAAGGTATTAATTATTTATTGACTTCCTACCGTTAAACGTTTCATAATAATAATTACACATTATCATCTCACGATATCGCTAGCGATTTGAATGTAAGATATACTTTTACTATATCGGAAGCAGTAGATGGGTTAACTCGAAATTCATTTAAGTATAATATCAAAGCTCTGACCCTTATACAACGAGATCAACTGGCAAGCCAAATACGGAAACAGATTAATCTTTGAATCAGTTACAAAAAAAGGTGCTGATCCCATCAATACATGATTGATTGGATTCGTAGACGACGCAAGAAATTGCAAATGATAATAGAACGACATACCAGGTGTATTGGAAAGCAAAGAAAGCGAACTTGCTCTGAAAGTGGTCTGCGATTGAGGAGTTCAGATAAAGTTATCGTCAATAGGCTCTGAGAGCTAAAGACCACAGTATCAGATTACACGTCTATAGACGTAGGACAAACAGGGTTGATTGAGGAAATACATGATAAGTCTACTGGCTCTAGCTAGGCTTCGTCTGTTTGGAATTTGTTATTGATGACTGACTCCAAAGTACGCTGGATTATACTAGCTATAGATATGACATTGAATTATATGGAGATATAATTCCATACCATAACTTTTTTTCTATTCAAATGAAGTAGGTACATTGGCAATCAATATTCATAAATATATGATGATGAGTGATATAAAATTCAAATGAAAGTAAGTGAAAATGAAAGACAAGACTTTGGAAACGAGATCTACAATAAAAAGTTAATGTCAATCAATGTTGTGAAAGCAATAATATCAGATTCCATTGAGTTAATAAAAAGTTAAACAATTGCGTCACAATTGGTTCCTTGTACTTGGGAACCAGAGCTGCTGCCAGTCATCGAGTTATCTTGAGTTTACCACGTTACGTTTGTTGTTAAACAAATAGGTAATATTTCTGGAATTTGGTTCTTGAAACATTAGCAGAGCAAATACAGGGAGCTAATAAAATCTGAGAAGACTCAAAGATTGGGGACATTCATTAGGGCATGACGAAGACGCCATTCAGAGAAAATACCCGAAATCGATGACAGCATCAATGAAAATTTCATCGGGACATGAACTCCATGAGGTAACAAACATTTTTCCTTCTTCGACGGCCAAACGACAATTCCGCGAATAAAATAAATGTGCTCTTACAAACATTCGATAAGGCGTTAATTAAAGGTTTGGTTACTCAACAATGCAGTCTGACCAGTTGCCTAAAATGCCATCGCTCCGGACTGAACTTGTTCGTCATACGCCAAAACTGCATTCTACTAATCGAATAATGATGTAAAAATTATGTAAATGTAAAAATATCTGTCTTTTGATTTAAATCTCAAATGTCAGTTATGTGTCATGTCAGAGAGTTTCAGAAGCAATTTATAAAAAGGGAAAATAGTTTAAGTACTAATTAATTAGAAAGACACTGTCTGTCTAGACTCTCAGTTGGCGCTACATGCTAGCTCCACGAAGTTTCTTTCTTTGGATTATTACACATGAGTTTGACCACTTTAGTTTTTAAATTGTAGGCGCATTCAATGCAATTATGCTATATTAACCACAATTAAATGTCAACCTCTAAGACAAATCGTATTACCTATTCCTTTAATCCAGCAAATCATGTTTAACATTAATATTATGATTCACTCAGTAGTGAACGCTGCTGTGGTCGACATTCTTTATTTTTGCGTTCGGCATGGCACCAGTTGGCATGAAACCTACGTCACAAGTTCACGACGTACGATGTCTGTTTTTACGTACGTACGTAAGGACTGTCTTTCTTTTATTACTCTTACTAGCTTCTGTCCGCGTTTTCGTCCGCGTGAAATTTCCTGTTCCCCCGACCCACTCCGTCACATTGCATCGCCTGCCCGCGCTATTTCTTCGTTTTCGCTTAGCGATCTTTTTGCTCGACTCCTAGCGAAATGTTAAATGGTATTTTGTTGTTTTAAACACACTCTTCAGCTTTATTATTAGTATAGAATTAGTATAGAATTTGACGAGGTGTAAGGGGTTTATATGCCCATTAGAAGATGCGTAAAGCTGCGTGCGTGGTGCGTAGAGTTTGATTTATTTAATCAGGTTACCTTGTGACGGCTGCGAATGTTCAACAAGACGTTAACGGCTCATTTGGCAAGGCTTGACTTCCTTAAGTGGTGAGTATAAAATGACATACCTATCATTTTAAGTTCTATCTATTAGTATGTACCCACCTAGTTGAAAAAGCTAAAGATGTTGAAGCTTTCACTAAAAGCTTATATGTTTTGGAGGGTTTTATCTTAACTAGAAAAAAAAATAGAGCTGGAATTGGAGTTTCTGCATAAGGTGAACTTTGTACTCAACTCGTTAGCAATACAAACATGTCCTGTGGACATAATAACACATATTGAAATGACTTACTTGACTTCCCTTGACAACATGGCAGACCAGTAAACACTTGACTACCATCAACACTTTTATGAGACGTATGATCTATTTTTAGTTTTTTTTTATTTAAACGAGCCAGCCACAGGGAGCCCTTTGAAAGCGCTTAAATTATTACAACAAAACTGGCCAAGTGCGAGTCGGACTCGCACACGAAAGGTTCCGTACCACAAGGCAAAAACGCCGAAAAAAACACGTTTGTTGTATGGGAGCCCCCATTAAATATTTATTTTATTTTGTTTTTAGTATTTGTTGTTATAGCGGCAACAGAAATACTTAATTTGTGAAAATTTCAGCTTTCTAGCTATCGCGGTTCTTGAGATACAGCCTGGTGACAGACAGACGGCCGGACGGACGGACAGACAGCGAAGTCTTAGTAATAAGGTTCCGTTTTTACCCTTTGGGTACGGAACCCTAAAAAGGATAACATATAAACAAGGACCTCCATTCGTCGTCAAGCAACATACTTCGTATAGCGTAATGGATTCCTTCGTCTGGGTAATTACGTGTAAAATAAATCAATACCCACTCGCATATACAGACAAGCGTATGTGTATAATCAGAGTATAAATATTAATTCCTTAGGCTTCGCACTTCATAATTGGATGAAACAACCTGAAGCGTACAGCCATCAAGAAGACGTGATAGACATGTCCTTGAATTCAGATTTTATCAAGTCAAAAACAAGGCTGAGCTAATAACACAGAACACAGCAAATTGGATTTAGTCAGTGACTTCATTGTGGACAAACGGACACTGAATACAGATAAGAAGACGAAGATAACGGGTTTTCCAAAACTACAAGAGCGAAATTGTAAATCGCAGTCAAATAACTGGTATTTTACAGGTTTTAAGGAGCAAACAATGGTTATGCAAGAACTTTCACTAACCACCCCTGAGCACACCTCTCTACGCCTTTTACTTGTCAAAAGTGTCTGAGAAAAAAACGAAAGTGCTCACTTGATAGCAATGTTATGCTGGAAAGGCGATAATTATTACTAGTAATTCATGCAAAGTTAGATCACGTACACGCACGTCAGTCGCTGTTTGTATGACGGGCGACGAATCACAATCAATCGTTTGAAATAAGAATGTCCTTGCGCAGGAGTCGAAAGCTATGTTCGAGTACATTTTGCAAGACAATGATCGTAACGGACGATGTCCTGCGCATACTTTATTGTATTTGTTCTTTGATGTGTTTAGTGGTACCTTCTTATAGTGTTATTGTGCCAACTGTTACGTGGTAACTGTCTTTTTTGTCACTTAAATTCGTTTTGTGTGTCGAGTTACATTTCATTATGTATGGCGAGTTTACTGTACGTGACTGTTGAAAATAGTTATTTTATTAATAAACGTATTTTACTGCGAACTTTGCACTCGACATGACACGTAGATATATACTTATGTGGCGGTTAACGAACTCGTTGAGAATACATAAAGAAAAAAGTTCACTGACAACCTAAGATGGAAGCCAGGATCATAAACGAGGTCCAAATTTTCACCAGAATCGATTAAAACAAAAATCCTACATTAAAATTTTTGCATGGTAAGAAATCTTTCTTGCACATTCAAATCAATCGTTTTGTCTGTAGCCATTTGCAAGCCTATCAACATATCTTTACCAAGTTGCCTCGCTGTAGTCTGTGTAAACCTTGCATGTATCTGTGCCTAAGGACAATCGTAACATGCCACTGTGATGAGCACAGAACTACAGGCATTCACCTACTTACGCTCACAGCGTCCATAATATCCATCTTAATACCCATGCCCATTGCAAGATACATGTTCAAGCACTGGATTGCTTCAATGTTCCTTTATATTACCATAACTGCAGCTTATGAGGCTGAAAAGCTTAGTTATGTAACTCTTAGATTTTTTAAAGTCCTTGATAACGAGTCTAAAAGTGCCGAAAATTCAGAAAATTTTGCGCATTGCGTTAGGTTTTTTTCTGCTCTTACTAACGCCCAATGAAAGGATTTAATTAGTCAATAAATTTGATCTTGTTCCTTTGATTTAAGGCGTAAGTTTTTATTAATATTTTTTCAATTTTTATTTTTTTTAACTAAAATTATTATCCAACCTACAATAGTATTACTAACAAACTGGAATCCACCCGCCATGCCACCGGTACAGTTACAAATTTTACGGCAAAATTCATTTTAGTCAATGATGGTAACTGAAGAAAATCGATTACTGTGTAAAGCAGAAAAGAGAACAAGCCACAGAGCTTGAACCCAAAATACGTTTTTGTAGCTGAATCTTGTCAAATTGGTCCGATAGGTATTAAAGCGTGTAATTTGTCTGGTCGAATGCAAAATCAGCCTGGCGAAAATAAAATGATAGTCATCACAGAAAAATCCTTTTTTCCAAAAAAAACAGCCGACTTCAAAAAAAAAACTAAGAGTGATAAATAATTTTAATTCCGGAAGTCGGTGTCGTTGGTTCTTTGACACCGACTTCCGAAATTAAAGTTATTTATCACTTTGTAGTTTTTTTGAAGTCGGTTGTTTTTTTTTTGTAAAAAAGTTTTTATCTTTCACTTTTTAGTTGCACCTACCCCACACAAATTCAATGAATACTAGTGCAGTAAAGAAATGCCGGAGCTGTATGTATATTTATGCATATAACTTCGTACATAAGAATAATTACCTAATATATTATATACCAAAACCTTCCTGAAAGTATGTAGATCACATTAATGAAGAAGAATTATCAAAATTGCTTCATTAGTTTTTGAGAAAATCGCGGACATACAAACATACATACATAATGTGCATACTGATACATACAGACGGGTCGAATACAGAACCTCCTTTTTGGAAGTCGGTTAAAAAGGACAATAGGTTTTGCCATCACTGATACGCATTCTTGAGTCGTGCTTGGATTTGTAAAATTGCTAGAAGTGGATTAGTAATCAGGAAAGATACTGGATTAATACGTAACAAAATCAGACTGTGAATCACTTTTATGCTAAGCTTTATCGAAACCGCGTGATTGCTCGCTGCTTCCCTCCACGTGATGGAACAATTAAAACCCAATGACTTTCTTTTACTTAAAATAGAAGGACTCTTTGTAGTTTTTTTAAATACATTTTATGTAATCATGCGCAGAAATTAGCCGTACTTTCTACAAGTTGCGCAACAAAAATTCGAGATTAATAGTTTAAATAAAATTGATCTTGTATGTTTGCGAATGGCATAAAAGGCATAGCTATGTATTAGACATGTGCGCCGCGCCGCGCTGATGACCGCCGCCGCCGGTCAGGGCTCGACGCCGCTGCCCGTCGGCGTAATCGGCGTGAATGGCGCGAAGATTTCAAGCTATTAACGAGGTCGATAAGTATTTATCGCTACACGGAACGGATCGAGTATCATTTCTGGCTAGCTACACCCGTCGCGTATTAGTTAAAAAAGAACATTTGTGTTTTTCCATCTCCCATATCAACGGTAACGAGCACTGTTCAGGCCGAATCTTCTTCTTCGTCTTCTCGACTCTTCCAACTCTCCTTAAAATATGGAGCTGGAAGTGGAAGCTATTCCGCTGAAGATCAAAGCAATGATTTCATCGAAACAGTGTGTTGGAAAAATTTTGCTGGGTGCGACCCCCGCGACTATTCTACGAATGACATCATCATCATCAGCCAAAAGGCGTCCACTGTTGGACATAGGCCTCCCCCAATCACTTCCACTTCGACCGGTTCTGTGCTTCTCGCATCCAACGGGTTCCTGCGGCCTTCACAAGGTCGTCGGTGAATGAACGAATGACATAGATGTACTAAAATACTGGAAAGACCGGCAATCGTCATTCCCTTATTTATCAACTTTAGCCAAGGGTATTTTGTGTGTTCCAGCGACAAGCACACCCAGCGAACGTGTATTTTCTGTAGCTGGCCTAACAATTACAGCAAAACGATCACGTCTATCTGGGACCAATGTAAATAAAATAATTTTTATACACGACAATTACGAAAAGTGTAAAAAATCTGTTCAAGATATTAATTAGGTAAATAAAGGACTTTATATCTTTTATGCACCTTTGTTTAGTTAATATAATTTTGTTGATTTCTTAAATATTTTCAATTTACTCTGAAAAGTGGTAATTAGATATGTTACACAGATATTTTAGTATGTTTTTCTGTAATCGCGTACCTTAGTTTTAGTTGTGACTGCATCACTTACATTATTCTAGTGCCATTGATTGATTGTTACCCTCAAAAATACTGAGTTTGAAGTTAATAAATATTTTCTAAATTTTTTGAAATTTGATTTTTTGACGCCGTGTACGCCGCCGTTTACGCCGCCGCCGGCCATTTTTGACCTCTACGCCGCCGCCGAAGATTTTGGCATCGGCGCACATGTCTACTATGTATATCTTAGTTACTCTTTATCAGTTATAATTTGACACCTGTCAGATTTGAAGAAAGAAGTAGCAAAGTTCCGCGCACAACAGCCTGACATCTTTATTTATTTGCGCTAATACTTAATATACAGCAGGTATAAATTATGATATCTAAAATAACTTGACATATGACACATACACATACATACATAGGTAAACAGGTTACTTTAACCATTTAATAATTATATGCGGCATTTAATCTACGTCTTTCTTAATTAAAATACCGTTGAGCGATAAAATTATGAAATCAATATTATTTACCAATATTACGCCACGATTAATACAATCTATTATTATTGCCATCTTGATTTATGCAGTTTATGATCACGTTTACAAACTTAGCACCTATCGCTTCCAGTCTCGAGAGAATTGAGTTTTTAATATTTGGCTACACGGTTAGAGCGCTCGACGTCACAGGTGCTCACGCAGACTACATTATAATACGGCAATAACGTAGTTTTTTTTTTATTATTTAAAGTTACATTATTTTCCAAAGAACTATTACTATAATACATGCCCTATATCATAAATAAAAACTATTTTCCTATCTCTAACACTGTGTTTTTTTTTACCTTAAAACCAGAATAACTCAGAACGATAAACGAAGGACATTTATCACTATTGCAGATGACCCTTCATATGGAACCTGAACTGCACTCAACTTAAAAACCTCCAAAGTGGCAGCGCCAAAGGACCATATTTTTTTCTCTGTTGAGATGTGTAACTTCATGTGCGTACGACTTGGTCCTGATGTAAGTACAACCACTGCTAGCATAATAAAACAATATGTTAGACGAGCCAACAAGCGGGTGTTTAACCTTATAATGATTTTCGCGATCACGTCGCAACAAACATGTTTGTTGACAGGCCCCACTATTCTACTCTATAGCTCTACTGAGTCTAATAGATGGCATACTTAATAGCTTGAGTACACTGTACACATACCATAATAGCTACAATAATGATGAACTCATCCTAGATCGGGGCACATAGTATCTGACCAGAATATTCTGGACAAGCACCTAGGGAAAGTTCATCATTAAAAAAAAACATTATTGCTGAATGGGCCCGCTCGCTCTTGACCTCGATCGCGCCTGATGGAAAGCGATAGATGAGGTCTATGATGGAACGAGCGTGCCCAGAAGATGCCTAAGGCACTGGAACTCCCACGCATCGACGAAACACAGCAGGGTGCTTGACGCCGGACTCCGGTGGGAGGGTGGTCGTAAACCAGGCGGGCGTTAGCCCTACCACCGCAAGGGAAGAATTGGCCAGTCAAATAAGTTGTTGGGTGCGACTGTTCAGAATGCGCCGAGCGCTCGGTGCAGTTGAGTAACTGGCGGAAGAACTGCGCTACACGAGGAGGCTTCTTCATGCATCCCAGAATTTATTTCTAAAAGTGTTTCTTATTATTTCTAATTGTTAAGTATAGTGTGTACAGTGTACTCAGGCTATTAATTAGTGTGCCATCTGCTATCTTAATCATTGCTCGACTAAATACTGAGAGCTGCATTGAACTACTACTTTGTTTAGCCAGCAACCTTCTTCCCTCCAGGAACCAATCTGCGTTTAAGCATGTTTTAACTTCAAATAATCCGATTCTCAAGAAGGTCAAGGTAAAAATTAGTAGATGCCAAATTCGGTAATAATTATCTCGCCTTGTCATCAATGTCACGTTTGCGAAACAAAATGACAAATAGTAAACCGTTACGTCCACTTATTTTATAACATTCGGTAACTTGAGAATAGCTCTTTAGTTTCCATCTTTAGTAGGCAGAATATTTTAGCAAAATAATGTTATGCTCGAACAACATAAATGTCGCTTACCGCTAGCATTCCTGAGATACTGGTAGACAACAGAATTAATATTCTAGTTAGATCATACTTGAGACTGTGTGTTTTTCCTTGAAACTTATTGACTCTCAGTGTCAATATGTGGTTTAATTATATGGTTGGTTAAAGTTGTTTTAAAAAAAATGGCACGTGGCGTCCAAAAATTATTCTGTGGTGGTTGAAATTTTATCAAAGTACAGTCTAGTGGTAAAAGAGAGCCAGAAGGGTTCTAACTGGCAAGAGCCGTCAGCCAAACATAGGCAGTGGCTGATTGACGACCGAGTCAAAGATGAGAAGAAAAGCACTAGAGTTGGCAGAAAATGAATATAGGCTGAATACACAAGAAGAAAAGCTTAAAAAACAGAAGACGAACTAGCAGGGGATCGAGGAGGGGGGGAGGTGGGGGTGGAGGGGTTTCAGGGGATCAGACTGGAATAAATCGACCAAAGAATGGCAAAGTTAAACAACCAACGAAAAATTTTTTCTTCCTCATTTACTTGAACACCATCAGGTTATACCATAGATATCCGAGGTTATACTCTCATACTCATACTCCACAACTCTCTCATCAGTCAATTTCAATCCGGTTTCAGGCCCGGGCACAGTACCGTTACAGCTCTCCTTAAAGTGACCGACGATATAAGGCGGGGAATGGAAGACACTAAAGTCACAGTCTTAGTGTTAATTGACTTTTCCAATGCTTTTAATACCGTCAGTCACGAAATCCTTTTATCCATCCTGTCCTATCTTATGGTCTCTCCAAGGGTATTGGAATGGTTTTCCTCCTATCTTCGGGGACGTCAGCAGTCTGTTTATGCTGGAGACTCTTCGTCAAATTGGTGTGATCTTGCAGCTGGCGTCCCGCAAGGCGGTATATTATCTCCTCTCTTATTCTCCATTTTTATTAATCTCATTACTACCCAGCTTCGAACTGCGTATCATCTTTATGCTGACGACTTGCAGCTCTACTGCCGGGCAGGTGTCGACAACATACCGGATGCGATTGACGAGCTAAACCGGGATTTAGATGTCGTTAAAAACTGGTCTGACCGATTTGGGGTGGCCGTTAACCCCACCAAGTGTCAGGCAATCGTAGTAGGCAGCCCCTACAGCATGAGGAAGCTGAATGGATTGACTGTGCCACCTGTAATCTTCGACAAGTCAGTCATCCCGTTTAGCTCTGATGTTAAGAATCTTGGTTTGCATGTCGACACTTGTCTTGACTGGCGAAAGCAGGTCACGACTGTATGTAATAAAGTCACCGGAACGTTGCGGTCGCTCTATCGGTTGAAAAACCTTCTTCCTTCACACATAAAGGCAATGCTTGTACAATCCCTAATATTTCCCATAATTGACTATGGTGATGTGTGTTACTATGACCTGAATGCAGATCTCCTCAATAAACTTGACCGTCTTCTGAATAACTGCATTCGATTCGTTTTCAATCTTCGTAAATATGACCATGTATCCGAGCATCGGCTGCTTTTAAAATGGTTACCCATTCGCCAGCGCAGAGAGTTAAGGGCTCTGAATACGTTGTTCTCTATTCTTGATAATCCCACTGCTCCTTCTTACTTGACTTCCCAAATTCAATATTTATGCTCTGCCCATGCTAAGAATCTTCGATCCACTAACAATCGTCTTCTACGATGTCCTTCTCACCGTTCTGGCTTCATTCGGTCTTCTTTCTTTGTCCAAGCGGTCTTTCTTTGGAATGCGCTCCCTCTGAACATCAGGATGGCAACCAGTCGGTTATCTTTTAAAGTGAAGGCACGTGAACATATCCGTCAAAAGTTGGCTGTAGCATCTCAGCGCTGATTTGCTGGATTCGTTTTCTCCTCTACCGATAATTTGTTTCTCCTCAAAGATTTTGTTTATATGTATGTATGTATGTATGTATCTATCTATGTATTAGTATTTATTCTTGTATTTTATAGTCATTTCCTAGCTATTTATCCCTTTTGTTGCACCTGCCATGTTTTGTCTCTGCATCACCCTAAGGTTGACTGGTAGAAAATGCCTCGGGCATTAAGTCCGCCTTTGTACAGTATTTCTTTTACTTGTGCATAAAGTGTTAATAAATAAATAAATAAAAATAAATATACTGAGCAATAGAAACTGAAACTAGAATCATTACTACTATCAGCATGCATCTAAACAATTGATGATATAATTGAGGCCTATAAAGCTGCTTTTCACAGAATTATACCCTCTATTACGAAACGCTGAAAACATATTTTTGCTTGCGAATTTTCTTCATTGTAGCAGCATTGCGTACGCGCAGGCACATCGGTACAACGTGGTCATTAACCCGGGCCACTGGCCGTAAATACACAATGCTAATTCAGCAAATTAGGAAGACAAGCAAGAAAAAGGATACTGTCGTTTATTGACAAAAGCAGATGTCATTACAAAGGATATACACGTTAGAAAGAAATGGAAATGACATTTCGAGTGCGTAGAGGTACAGAGGATTTTTGGGTTGGAAAAAGGTTAATACATTGTAAGTAGGTAGTTCCATTAAAAAGAACTCAGGAGGTGAAAACTTCAGTAACTTAAGTTGTACATCATTGATGTGACTGACAAAACATGCTCATTATTTATTCTGAAGCAACATAATCTCCGAATTATGACGCGTAGTCAGAAATCAGAAGTCAGAATTCAGAATCAGAAAGAAGAGAGAGAGAGTCAGAATTTATCTTTTGGCGAGCCACACATCTTTCAGCATTGTTTATATCATATAATACATATTTATTAGAAGCATTACTGTTACATTATTCATTGAATGTTTTATTTTGTTGTCTGCACCAGTCTGCGCTAAGTTTTATCGTGGTGCGTCTGCGCAGACATCCGGCGAGAGGCAATTTGATGCTCGATTGCGCTGATCACTTCGCTGATAGATTGGTCCTTTGATGTTCATATTTCATGATCTAACTGCAGTTCATTAACAGATAAGCAGAGGTCTTTGATCCCTTGTTACGTCAGTGTAGTGACTTACGTACGGACGCCATCTGTCCTTATAGATTTTCTAAAAACATAAGGTTATATAATCGCTAAAAACATAAGGTTCAAAGTTGATTCGGAAAATTTGACAGTTTCGGGTAGCTTGATGCCTGTACTTAAAATATTTTGGTACAGTTTGTTATGGATCATCATGCCTAGCCTTTACCCAACTATGTTTTGGTCGGCTTCCAGTCTAACCGGATGCAGCTGAATACCAGTATTTTAAATGGAGCGACTGCCTATCTGACCTCCACCCTCCACAACCCAGTTACTGGGTAATTCGATACCCCTTGGTAAGACTGGTTGTCAGACTTTCGGGCTTCTGACTACGAATGACAGCCGGAACCAACAGCTTAGCGAGCTTTCCGAGCCACGGAGGGGTCTCGGTATGTAAAGATAGTCACCCATCCACAGACCAACCGCGGCAAGCGTTTTGCTATGTTTAGGCGTTGATATTAGTTTATAGAGCTTAAGTGTATTTGAAAGGTTGTGATTTTATGATAGCTCGTCTACAGCGCTTATATTTTATCAATTAAGATACACCCATCATTATTTTTTTGAATACCTACCCATAAAATATTTTATGTAGGATTATATATATATTTATGTTTCACTTTGCTGTGACACTTTTTGTGTTTGTCTTTCCGTTTTGCAAGACAAATTAAATACATCGTTTTATGCTAAACATTACAATAACGATGTTATAACTATCTAATATTATGACGTCACAAGAACAGCAACCGAATGATATTATAATGACTACTAGATAATCAAATTGATGCATACCTACCATGTCAGTCCATGTCATTCTAACTATCTAATCAAATTTGTCTGCAACAGCTCCGCACATAATCAATTTAATATCAATAATAAATTATATCTCAGTACGGTGAGTTCTAATTGCAAAGAGAATTATGTTCGGAGAATTGATTTATTTGAATTTGCAATTACATAATGAAATCGTGCGTGCGCGTCTTTGATCTTCTAACTTGATAAACTTGTTGATTAGCTTTTTGGGCCTTTAAATAACATAGGGAAAAGTGTACGAAAGTCCTAATTACGACATCGTGATCATAAAAACAAGGGATAGTAAGGCTTATTTTTCCATGGATTCATTAATATCAATGTTATGAGTTTTAGACACTGTTAAGAGGAAATGCGGTCGGAGAGAATTTTGAAAAAGTTTAAGTATAAAGTCGTAAATCGAGATTTGGCTTTCGCCTATTGCCTCCTCCTATATGATATTTCATACACTGAATAAGAAGAATAATTATACTGACCCTATATTTTCCTTTTCTCATTAATAATTGTCAAATTTGTACAGTTTAAGGGTTCTAGTGCTTATAAAAATAATAGTAATGTATCATCAAAAAAGAAACGACCACCCGCATACCTTTGAACTCTGTAGGGGGGGGGGGGGGGGTCAGACCGGAATAAATCGTAAAAATGTATGAACCGCCTCGTCGGTCTAGTCGTCGCATGCGCTACTGCTCATCATGAGGTCCTGGGTTCGATTCCCAGGTCGAGCAAACTGTTATTGGGTTTTTCTTTCTGAAATTTCTCTGTAGCAAGCAGCCCGGAGTCTGCATTTGCGCCAGTTGATGTCAAACAAAGCGTGATGTTACGATAAGTAGAAACTAGTATTTTTACCGACTTTACAAAAAGGAGGAGGTACTATGTTCGGGTGTTTGTATGTTTTTTTTTTTTTTTTTTTTTTTTTGTATGTTTGTTCATCGAATACTCCGCCAATTGTCGACGGATTTTCAAAATTCTTTTTTTGTTCGAAAGTAGATAGTTCTGAGGTGGTCCCATTGTCACCAAGTTAGGATCTGATGTTCGGATCTTAGAGAAATCGAGGGCAATCCTCAAATTTTATAGGCTCACTTATTGTTTTTCGCATATTTTATGAAGTATCTTGTGTATTTGTGTATGGTTGTCACCGTCTCAGGTAGCTGGGCTGATGATGGAAGGTACAACTCCTTAACAGTAAGAAGTTAATCGAACAGACAAGGACTGTTTTTACCGACTTTTAGTAAATTGTTTTGATGTTTGATAGGGCATTTGCCACATTTGGTCTCATGATCATCAAGTCATGACCTGATGCTGCAGTCAGGATAGTCTACAGAGTACCTAACTCCTCGACAACTAACAGCAGATATATCGTGTTTAGGCTCATTGAAAAGGGCTCGATGTGTGGATAAACGTACTGTTACTGAGGAACACCGAAGACTTGATGCTGAAGCCAGCTGCATCAGAAAAAGTACAAACCTTGAAATTACAGCACCGTAGTCGTGTTTGGGCTCATTTTAAACAGGACGGCCAGGATTATCAGCATCTAATCTAAAAACTAATAAAAGGAGAACTCCTCAACAATTAACGTCCCTTCATCGAGAAAAGGGATATTTTATATAAAGGTGATGGGCAAGTTCACATTAGGCTATTGTAACTTAGATAAATTATAAATAGACCCACTAAAAAGCGAGAAATAAAAACTTTTTAACAAAAAAAAAAGCGACTTCCAAAAAAAACACTACAAACTGAAAAATAACTTTAATTTCGGAAGTCGGTGGCAAAAACTAAAATACTGATCCCTAAGACACCGACTTCCGAAATTAAAGTTATTTTTCAGTTTGTAGTGTTTTTTTTGGAAGTCGGTTTTTTTTTTGTTAAAAAGTTTTAAGTTTACTGATATCGCAGATGGTATCTGTCCTTGAAGCGACACACACGGACTGGTACCGTTCAAGAATTCAAGACAAGACACGCCGCGTTTTTACGTTACTTACTTAATTTTTATTCATTCAAAATTGGTAGTCAACTACCTATGTATAATGTAGCTGGCACTCGGCAATAGTGCAGTTTTCTATAAGTCAAATATGTTTGTATAATTAGATCAATACTTACTTACTTACTGAGGGGCCCGTGGCTAAATAATAAGAGCCGCACAGGTCGATCGATCAGGTTAAGCTACGCTTGCCGCGGTTGGTCTGTGGATGGGTGACCACCTTTACATACCGACCCCTCCGTGCCTCGGAAAGCACGTTAAGCCGTTGATCCCGGCTGTCATTCGTGGATCTTTGACAGCCGTTACGGGTAGTCAGAAGCCCGAAAGTCTGACCAGTCTTACCAAGGGGTATCGTATTACCCAGTAACTGGGTTGTGGAGGTCAGATAGGCAGTCGCTTCATGTAAAATACTGGTATTCAGCTGCATCCGGTTAGACTGGAAGCCGACCCCAACATAGTTGGGAAAAGGCTAGGAAGATGATGAATTACCTAGATCAATACTTCCAAAGATTACCTCTTCAAAAAAAAAATTTGTTCAACTCTATCTATCATTATTAGTTTAGATGGGTGGGTCTAACATACACGAAGAAATTACATTTGCTACAATAGCGTGTCAAACGTCCCTTACCTACTTAATATGCGTTCAATCAATCAAAGATTGTTTACATAATTTTTCACAATTACCCTGTAAATAACACCTTTTTGTACGTTTTACTTCCTGGCCAACAACGGAAGAGCCGTGATAACGGATCGCGTAGAACAATCAAATAATTAATAGGCCAAGGATGGTTTGATTTCATACGTGTTCGCCATGCATTGACGGACACGCAAATAGATTATTATAATTAGCACCAGCAAACTGATTATGTTGTGCTAATTACAATCTTATTGAGAGTGATTAACAACTACAGAGTAGGTAAACAAGTATTTTGGATCAAGCTGAATCCCGGAGGAAAAGCGCAGCTCTAGATTTCAAAAAGTGGGCTCATCAGCTGGAAAATTGATCCTGCACCATAAATGCGCAACACACTATCAATCGGAATTTGAAACATTTTGAAGCAAATTGCTAATCCATTGTTGCTTCATAAGTTCGAAAAATTTGTCTGCTCAACACGTAAATAACGCAATGAATGTTGTTGAACTGTCAAAATGAAACCGATTCCGATTGATAATGTGTTAGGCAATTGCCCCGATGGCTGCATCAGCTTTAGACTAAATGTGGAACACAATCTAAGGACTGTCTGTGAAGAAGAAAAAATAAGAGAGAATGTTTACATGGTCATCTGCCTAACCTTTTCCCAACTATGTTGGGGTCGGCTTCCAGTCTAACCGGATGCACCTGAATACCAGTATTTTACATGGAGCGACTGCCTATCTGACCTCCACAATCCAGTTACTGGGTGACACGATACTCCTTGGTAAGACTGGTTGTCAGATTTTCGGGCTTCTGACTACCCGTAACGACTGTCAAAGATCCACGAAAGACATCCGGGACCAACGGCTTTCCGAGGCACGGAGAGGTCTTGATATGTAAAGACGGTCACCCATCCACGGACCAACCGCGGAAAACGTAGCTTAACCTGATCAATCGACCCGTGCGGCTGTTATTATTTAGCCACGTACCCAAATGTTTACCTAGTACCTACACTTTTAAAAGCCTGAATATATTAAAAGTGAAACAAATGCAACTGTTGTACTTGCAAATGCAACCTCTTTCTCTTCAAGTGGAAGATAAGCACCTGATAAGACAAAAAGCATGTGTAATTTTTTGCAAGCGTAAGATGCTTGCAACCGCATTTAAAAAGCAACTTCCAGTTTTAGGTTGTACGCCATAAGCTGGTTGGAAAGTCTAACACTATAAAACTGGCAGTATCCGCACTTTTCTCAGATTTTTCCTCAAGCTGTTAAATGACATAACTATTACACGTTAAAGAATGAATCCCAAACTTATGGTTTTACTCTTTTGCAAGCAAGGTAATTTCTATTCATCCAACTGCAAAAGATTCTGATTTTGGAGGGCATTGCCTCAAAAGGTTCAGTCTTCTCAAATTAGCAAAAACACCATAGGTAATGGCGCGCAACAAAGGCGACACAGATAAAATTGCAGAATTTCCAAAGTTCATTGTCACTGGTAGTCATGCGTAAATGATACCAAGCTATTATGTTGATACTGTTGTTAGAGAGGATGTGCAACTTAGGTAAAACTGGTTGGTTCTTTGTAATTTTTGAAGTGAAGACTTCGTAAGGCGCGTTGGCATTTTTTGAGATGGGATAAAACCATTGAACTCGCGATACTGCGCGTAACCGACTCCGCGCTACATTCGGATGTGTTCGGCTGTCCTCGGGATGTACTCGGTTTTAATGTATATCCGATAATGTCAGTGAGTGATGGCAAAGTATTCTGTTTGTTTTATTTACCTATAAGACGATTAAAAAAATACACGTAATTGTTCAAGTTTTCACTTCTGTCGGCACTCCCGGAGTGCCACTGTTTTTTATTTCAAGGGTGGTGATTAATGCTCATGCCTTCTCTGAATGAGAAGAGGCTTTAAGCAGGGCAAAAGCCTGTTCTACCAACCTATTGAGGTTGGTATTATTATTATACCTACTTCATGTACAAAACTGGTAGGTATCTATATAAAACTGACTTAAAGCCACAAGGCATTGTCTACCAGTCAACCATCGACCTTTTTCAATGAAAATGACCAAAATGGAACTAACGAACCTTCGTTATGTACTTAAGTATTTTAGTGAGTTTAAATGGCGCTTAAATCATGTTTTGTACAGATATCGTCGAAGCTCATAGCTGTTTATCTCGTTACAAACTAGCACGGATATAGTCATACAGTCATGTGCTAAATCTCAACGATTAATCTGTTTCCGCTTTATGGGCCGCCGCCCACGCTTCGTCAACTGTCGTCAATAGTGAAAGGACAATGATAAAGCCTTTATTAGCATTTAAATATCAAATAGGTTTCCAAAAATTCCAAACTCGTAGGAAACCTTTTTAAATAGGCTCTCTTTACGTTCAGTACGTTAATTAGTACCTAAACGAGTAGGTTCTACCTAGATGTAATAACTTACGTTAGGACTTCCCAATAGCACTATTTTTACAAAATAGGTGCAGGTAGGGGTTAGGTATAGGTAGGTACCTACCTAGGTATAAAAGTTATTAGTCTACAGGTAATAGACTGCGGATGATCTCACTCACATCCCAATAGGTACATCATCATCCTACATAGGATGAACGTTGTAATTTCCTTTGCTTTTCTTTTTGCAGTAAGCAAAAATGACAAATCTTCCGTCCGTTGACGCGCCATCTTCTTTACGAAGTTCATTCATCTTTTCCGTTGTGATTGACTACCCACAGAATGTTTCTACAGTTAGTTTAATTACTTATAGCAGTCCGCTTTTCTTTATATTAGTTATCGTGATGCGTTTCTAATATTGTTAATGGCACATTACAGCTATAAATAACAGATTGAAGGCAATTTAGATAACCGATATAACAAGATTGGTTTCGTAAGTTATCTTCAGACGACTGATGACTCTACGAGATTGTCGTTCAGAAATCTACAGGGTTAGTTTTCAAAGACCAGCCAAATTTAAGCAATTTTCTCCATGGGACCAACAACATCGTAATCGCTAATAAAAATTCTGCCGTCCCATACGTTTAGGTCGAGTAGGTATTGAAGTTTTGTATGGGACAGTTGATAAATTTTTCGCGATTACGATATTGGTCCCATGGAGAAAGTAGTTCAGTTTGATGGTCTGTACCACATCCTTGAATTTGGCTGGTCTTTGAAAACTAACCCTGTATAGGTACATGTTCGAAGAACTGTCTATAAGTTTTGGTCTAGTTTCCTTGCGAAGTAATAAGATGATGCGTAATTTTGCCTTTAATGTTTTGTAAGGCTGAATTTAGTGGTCAACAGACGCACGGTCAGTGCTGACAACTCGCGCTCGCTGACTGTCGGTGCTTACAATACAGATACACGTCCATTTATCGTCAGCGTCTTGGTACGCGGCAGACGCCAGGGTAACGCTAAATCCAGCCTAAGATCCGCAACTTGTATCGAATGCGGTGCTCTCGACAAGACCATGGCCGACTTGCTGAAGTGTGCAATGTCTGCAAAATGTCCCTAAACCTGCACTTAACGCGATTAACGTGACCTACGGGGCCCAAGTAATTTGACAAGACGTACTGTAGTGTATGTATTTAATAGATATGTAAACACTATCTGTTTGCACATCCGTAGGTTGGGAGCTGTCATTAACGTGAACTGTAAACCACCACGAATGGCAAGCAACAGTTAAAAGTGAGGCGGTGCCTGCCCGAGAGGCTTGGCGTGGTGATGGGCCAGCCTAGTGATAGAATCAGGGTTCACCAGGGTCCTACACGTACCATCGACATGAAAGAATAAATCTTCAACTTTCTGATGATGCATGGTTTCTTCATACAACATCGTGCCGATCACAATGCGAATTACACTAGTTTAGATCGACGCCATTGTTCCCAATACGTTGGATAGTGTAACATCGTGATTGTTCCGGCAACCGTCGCTAATCAGGAATGCACCGTGACTGTGTCTTGACTTCTTGAGACATAATAACGGAGGCACGTAGAAATCGGCATCCAAGTAAACACTGGTCAGCCTTGGCGGAATGGCAGAAATCAATTGTTTTTACTTTTTAGTAACACTACCTACGGGGTACCTACTGTTATTAAGATGTCAACATGCTTATCATACCTAATAGATTGCTAAAAGAACAATAAACGTAGGCTATTAGTCATTCATTAGGTAGGTAATTACAGAACACGAGTATTTGTTAAAATATTTTCTTGTTTTCAGCAACTAATTAGTAAAGAAAATATGACATTCTAAAAATTACAAAAATGCCCTATTTTTAACGCCGTGATTAGAGGACTACCAGACAAATTAGAAAAGTTTTTAACATAATTTTTTTTTAAGGAACTAAACATACTCTTTGTAAAAAATAATTGAATGGGTTCAATTTTCGAGGAGAAAAAAGGGGAATACCAAACGTCGATCTTGTCAAAATTTTTGTGATAATTTCGATCTGAGCTGCAGCTGTCCCTATCACACACTACGGGGGCAGACCTGAGGTAAGGCGACGGCAATGGTTTCTTCAAATACCTATTTTTCAAATTCCTCGCAGGTCCCTTGGATAAAGGTGCAGTAACTTATTTAGGGTGCAAGTCGATAGCCCTTGACTTACACTCTGGCTCTACTCTATATATGTAAAAACTTTATCAAATTAAAATCTATGAAATTAATATTTCACGGATCAGTCAAGCAACCAAAGGTCAGCCGAAGAAAATTAACGAAAAGAATTCACACGAATCGTTGCTGAAAAATTCCAGGCCGTGAAAATTCGTATTTTTCCCACTGTGTCTTGAGTTTTGGGTCAGTAAATGCACCGCAAGGATGATCGTTCTGTCCTATTTGGTTTGTTAACATTGCTTGGATAGGTAAACTACAAATATGATTTGGGAAAGTCAGGTGTCCCATGGGATTGCGAAGTATCGTGGAACTAAGAAACGAAACAAGAAGTTTCTAATTATTTTCTTAGCTCATTGTGATAATGCGAAAACTAAGCACGTACAAGTAAAATTCCTCAGAACAAGCTTTGGTTAGGAAGACCTGAGGTGACAAATGACATTGTAAAATTCCTCAGAACAAGTTTTGGTTAGGAAGACCTGAGGTGACAAATGATATTGTAAAATTCCTCAGAACAAGTTTTGGTTAGGAAGACCTGAGGTGACAAATGATATTGTAAAATTCCTCAGAACAAGTTTTGGTTAGGAAGACCTGAGGTGACAAATGACATTGTAATATTCCTCAGAACAAGTTTTGATTAGGAAGACCTGAGGTGACAAATGACATTGTAAAATTCCTCAGAACAAGTTTTGGTTAGGAAGACCTGAGGTGACAAATGACATTGTAAAATTCCTCAGAACAAGTTTTGGTTAGGAAGACCTGAGGTGACAAATGACATTGTAAAATTCCTCAGAACAAGTTTTGGTTAGAAAGACCTGAGGTGACTGACAAATGACATTGAAATTTGACGTTTTATTAAGCAGGTTACCGCTATCATTTAAACGCTAAATCTTGTAATAATTACGTGGGTATTGTAATGTTTTAACAAATAGCTTCATAAACAAGGGTAAGGTCGTCGGCGGGTCTGTTACACAAGTGCTATTGAGGCCGCTTTCTCATTGTCTCCTTGGTAAGCCCCCGCAGGCTAACGCTGGTATTACCTGATGCCCACATGTGCTCTGATTAGTTATTGTAATCTAATGTTACATCTACAACTACTGATTGTATATCTCTGTTTGGATGGGCGTGTTAAACATGAAGATTGTAAAGGTAAAGCGTACTATTTTAAATGTCATCATCTGCCTAGCCTTTTCCCAACCATGTTGGGGTCGGCTTCCAGTCTAACCGGATGCAGCTGAACACCAGTATTTTACATGGAGCGACTGTCTATCTGACCTCCACAACCCAGTTATTGAGTAATACGATACCCCTTGGTAAGACTGGTTATCAGACTTTCGGGCTTCTGACTACCCGTAACGACTGTCAAAGATCCACGAATGACAGCCGGGACCAACGGCTTAACGTGTTTTCCGAGACACGAAGGGGTCTCGGTATGTAAAGATGGTCACCCATCCACAGACCTGCGGCAAGCGTAGCTTAACCTGATCGTTCGACATGTGCGGCTGTTATTGCCAATAATTTTATAACAAGTCTGTCAACAACAGGCGCATTTTGCCAAGTCTAGCAAATTTTTATGCACACCTAAAAATATTCACTAATGGCACAGCATCTGCGAAAATAAGAAAATAAATACTTAATTACTTTCAACGGGCTTGCCACTGAAAGAGTTTGATTAACGGACTCTGTACTATCCGTGGTTTGAACTAAATAAAGCCTGCATAGTAAATCAGTTTCACTATTCATAAATTCTTGCCCGTTTCAATGCAACATTTTCAAGTGCAGTTTCATCTTCGAGTTTAGTAAAAGCGACACGTAACGATAGCGAATTCTCGCGACTCTTGTTGGTCTGTTTGCTTATCTATCAAGGTATAAACCTCTACCAAACATGGTTGTAAGCCACGTGCGTAGGAAGTAAAATACTATTCAACCAAATATGTAACAGCAAGGTCTGCGAGGTCGTCGACCAGCGTCATTGTTTTGGTGAAACTTTAAAGGACCCTAATTGATGTTTAAAGAACTGTCAAGAATAACTAACTTCTAATTAATTACATGTTGTTATTGGCGCAATTTTGTGAAGATGTTTTTGGGTATGTTGATTTTTGTTCTCAACGAACTTTGATTTAGGTAGGTAACGGGTCTTTTGAGATTCATGCTGTGATTAACAACGATTTAGGGCCTGAGACCGTTAAAGCGTAGGCGGTAAAGTTTAAGGACCTAAAAATACAGCTAATCATCTGAGTTTTAAGACTTTTCGGCTTCATTAACCTTTTGAACGCCATTGTCACATATACGTGACAAGCAAGCGCGTGCCCTGTACGCCAGCGACACAAATATGTGACAAAAAATGCGGTGCACTTTATCACGAAATAAACAATTAAATCATTACTTTTGTGTGTTTTTATTTATAAAATAAATAAATAAAATAAAAAATAAAAATTTGTTTATTTGTATACCTTAAATATTTAAAATTGTGGCTTGGCGTGGAGGGCACGCGCGTGCCTTTATGCTCTGGCGTTCAAAAGGTTAAACTTTAGGACAACTCATCCGCTCGAAACGACGATATTAAACGCAGTTTTTTTTTTCTATTTAATTTACCGTAAGACCTAATCTACCCAAGTGAAGTTGTGTTTCGAAATTAGCGTCTCTCTCATCAAAACATTAACGCGCGTAGTCACGAATCATTTGCGCAACAACATAAGGTCAAGTGCGAGTCGGACTCGCGCATCGAGGGTTCCGTACTTTGTAAGTATGTAAATAGTTTATCACGGTTTTTTTTTAATGTAGGTACCTACTTTATGGTTTTCGGATTTTTTCCTTTACTTGTGTTATATGAACTTGCTTCTTGCCAAATTTCATGATTCTAGGTCAACGGGAAGTACCATATTGATTCTCTTGGGAGTGTCGTAATATACGTTTTTTGCGGCATAAACGGCCGTATCTTTTTTTTACGTTAGTTTAGAAGTTTGATTTTTTCACAGCTTCAAGGGACTGTAGACCTGAGTATATGGTTTTAATTTCAACTCGATACCTCCACGCGTTCTCGAGATAAAGGGTCTTGACAGACAGACGGACGGACGGACGGACAACAAAGTGATCCAATAAGGGTTCCGTTTTTTTTTTTTTTTGAGGGACGGAACCTTAAAAATCAAAAATAGTCGCGACACCTTGATAGTAAAACAGGTTGGTGAGTCAGCCTTCCCCAGCGTACAGACAGAAAGGCCAAATAAACTAAGAGCAAAGTTGCTGAACCACTCGCTCGCCTAGCGAGTAGCGAGTCGCGACCATTTTCCGCAACACGATGAGTCATCGAGGAATTTCTCTGATTGCTACCAAGAATAATACTGTTGCAGAGCCTCTTGATACACACCTGTATTGCATGTGGGTAGATGTATTTTTATGTGAAGCTTCCTGGACATTAATAAGGCTCTAACTAAAGGAAGCAGCCATCTTTTGAATAGAATATATGGCGCGAATTGATTTTGACACCGCCATCAAAATGATTTGTAGAACGTCAACCATACTAATAACTATTGTGACTGTGACAAACTATCTAAAACTCCATAATGCTTTATTAACAGGGTCAAGCTTTTTTTCTGTTCTACTAGGTACATTGTTGAGCCTTTAAGAACATGAGAGGAGCTTTTCGAAAATCTAACTGCCTCGTTGGTCTTGTGAACTCTTGTGGTCGCAAACGCTACTGCTGAGCGTGAGGCCCTGGGTTCGATTCCCGGGTCGGGTAAAGTGTTATTGCGTTTTTCGATCTGGAATTCCTCAGTAGCAGCCCGGAGTCTGGATTTGTGCCTGGTTGATGGCAATAGGCTCGCCCCCTATTACATGGGACTTAAACATAACTGGCGAAATGTGGGGTAGGTGTATATATGTATAGGTACACCTCTGTCTTACCTTTCGGGGAGTAGGTACAGGTACAAGCCTGATGTACCTACATATAGAAACAGTATCTTCATAATCAGCCTATAATGTTCCCACTGCTGGGACACAGGTCTCCTCTCGGTGAGAGGGAGTGGGCCGTAATCCACCGCGCGGGCCCAGTGCGGATTGGCAGATGTCACATGTCTTCGAATTTTTGGTTCTAGGACATGCCGGTTTCCTCACGATGTTTTCCTTCACCGTTTTGAGAACAGTGGTGATGAAATAATTTACACAAAGTAAAGCGCCTGACTGGGTTCGAACCTACGACCTACAACTCGTAAGTCGCGGCCGATACCACTTGGCCACCACTGCTCCACAGTAAGTAGGTAACAGTATCTTGATAAGTATGATATTTATGTTTTGGTACACTTGGCGGTCGCAGCCACGATCGCCGCGAGATTTTGCACCTGTGGGTGGCGTTGCGTTTGCACGCTTGTTGTTTTGCAAGGAACAGGATAATATCCGATCGGCTGGCGAGCGTACACGTAAACATTGCCGCTCGCGCAACAAAACATAGGAGATAAATAAAAATTACAGGATTTTCCTTTACTATTTTGATAATAGAGGAAATAACTCTTGGGAAAACCAGGGCATGGAATAAATTATGTGTTTTGGTAAATAGCACACATATAATTAAGTATGGAATCTATAGATAGGTAGGTACATGAACAATCAATGTTACATAATGATCTGTCCACACAATAGAACAAAGATACCATGACAAGCATGTGTTTAGTTATAGGGTTGCGCAGACGATGGACAAATTGTCCGCAACGATAGAATGTATGGAAATCCCAGCAGTCTACTTGTCCTTCGTGTGCGTTATTGCATAGATTTCCATACGTTCTATCGCTGCGGACAAATTATCTGTGGACAAATTGTCCATCGTCTGTGCAGGCCTTAAATCATAATACCTACAGTTCACTCCTGGAGAAAATAAAAGCAATACTTGTATTTCTAACTAATGTGACACTGAAAGGTTTATTCATAAATGTTGCTTAAAGTTAAGTAATGATGCAACATACATTTTAGCCCCTTTATAAAATTTATAAATGTTGCATAAAGTTAATAGTAGGTACTGATTAGCAACTGTTTAACCACACATTTTTTTTTTACTTTAATCATTGTTTATAAATAATAACTAACCTGGTAAGTAATTTTTCTAAACACAGGACCTTGCTAATATTAGTCTGGTTGTGTGTTTCAAAGGAATTTTAAAGTAGAATGAAAAATGTTTCTGGTACTAATGGTACAGTCAGCGTCAGAGAAATGGAACCCCCCCAAGACTTAAAGACTATCGCCCGAGCACGCTCGGGCCCGCCGTCGCTCGTCGCTCGAGCGACGCGGCGGGCGGCGGCGCTGGCGCGTCACGTGAGCCTTGAGCAGCTCCCTCCCCCGCCGCCGCACCCATCTCTGCCCGAGCGCATCTAACGGTCCGCCTCAGATATTATTTGCAAGTTTCATTCAAGTTTTTAATAATTCTTTAAAGGTATTTTTTCGGCTTCCTTCTGGCCGAACCGTATACCAAGAATAACTTACAAAAAGACACTTTGCGTGCGATTAAGATACGAACCCGCATCACCAGGCGCCAGCCGATCATCGAGACCGTGTCTTATACTACTAGGCTATTGGCTCAGTTGTCAACCTCAACGAAAATTGGAATAGTATTACTCCATAAAACGAACAAGGTTATTAACGGTCTAATCTTCTAGATAATAAGGTTTAAATTTCAACTTTCGTTTTATATTTAATACCTTAGTTTTACAAAATACAATACGCATTAACTCCTCAATTAACTAAAAGATAAGGTTGAAATTAGCTTGTTTGGTTGAATATAATGTGTTGATTCCGATTGTTGCACTACCGTCATTTTACTTCAGAAACTTAACTGCTGTATGAACTGCGAGTTAAGGTTGAATTTAGAATACTTCTTCGCTTTATTTAGTAAACTGTGATTGAGGGTATAATTATTTTTTAAATGGTTTCGTTTTCGTGCCGATTCGCTTGTGTGTAATTATCTTCGTCGTAATATTATCAAATTTATTAAGTTTTTGACCAGTTGATTCTATTAACCTATGGTTTGATTAACAACTTTTTTGAAGGCTAAAATTGTTGTTATCTGGGAACAGGAACAAAGCATAAAGAAAATAGCACGAGTTATGGGCATAACGGTAAGATTTATGTTATACTTCCACATATTACCTATTTATTGTTGCAATAATGTTGCATTATTACTTACTAGTTGGATGTTTTTATGTATTTCTAATATTATTATTTTCATTGCAGAGAAAAACAGTTCGTAGATGGATACAAAGGTATCAAGTGACGGGTGATGTGAAATGTGATCGCCAAGGCCAGAGAAAATACAAATGGAGCGACAACGTAATATTGTGAAAGTTAATTTAGTGGCACCCTTCAAAACTTCAAGAAGTGATAGACTGTGACATCCTCTCCGTTATTATAAGGCAATTTACTCGGCAGATTGATTGTGTAACGTATCTGATAAAATTGCGTTGGAACATATATGAGCAAGTGTTATTAATTCCCAATATTTGTGGGATCCATAACTCGTAGTTAATCAAAAACAAACAACTTTTATAATTATTATCAATCCAGATAATCTGGTTTACAAGTAGTCTTGTAATGTATTAACGATGCACCATCTGACCTCACATATTTTTCTAATGTTGTGTTAAATAAGGGTTATTAGAAAATGTGATAAAAGAGAAAGATGTATATTGCTATACTATTATAGTTTAGCATGTTGATTCTTCCTCTGTAATTCACAGACACAAAAGACAAAATTTCTTTTTTTTTAAAGGTTTTTTTCCGATAAGTAAGTATAAAAAAAAAACTGTTTTCACAACTTTAAATAAATAAATATTATTGTAGTTATGTTTCTATAAATATATATGTAAACGAACCTTTATCTAATGTTAAACGTTCTAAACCTCATCCAGGGTATCTCTTTTGTGTTTAGTTAATATTCTAAGTAAATAACCCCAATTTAACACAGATAGAAAACTGTATACTCAACCTGGAAGTGGATTCCATGAAGTCCTAGAAATGTAATTAGAAAAATAAATGAATATTGTTTATCAAAATGCCTAGCTTTTATTACAAACCTCCATTTGATTTCTTAAATAATAATTAACGAAAATCACCTAATAAAGAAACTAAAAAAAAGGGTAAATAAATAAATAAATAAAATAAAGGAAAAAGAAATATTCTCATCCGCGGATTTGAACTCGTGACCACCGCATCGCCAAGCCGCAGTGTTAACCATTAGACCAACACGCCACTTACGTTACATTACGAAAAACTTAAATAGGTTTGATGTCAATACCAAGGGGGGTACCTTATTTGTGAAGCGAACTGTACCTATCATCTATCTTATTGATTGAAGATAGATTTTTCCATGTATGTTTCTACTGTACAAACAGCAGCAATATTTACTTTGTATAACTAATACTTATTACAATAAATTATATAATACATAGATAGTTATTATTTAATATGATTACATAGAAGGTTGCAGGTAAGTACTTAAATTAATATTTAATTGTGTACAGGAAGTTTAACAAGGTTTTGATAATTTTTAGGTATGATCCCTAATGATGATAAAGTCATTAGTACAACTACAAACCATGCGGCATGCCTGATCTTACATGCGCTTTACTTCTTGAAAATTAAAATAGTAAGTAGGTTGTACTTAGGCACAATGGCAAAAAAAATTGCTATGTACCTACCAAAAGTAAAACCAGTTAAGTCGAGTGGTGCGTTACTACATTAGTTTATAGTACTATAAAGTAATGTTTAAAACATAGTTTTATTCGACTTTAGTCTTCCGTTAATCACTTGTAATTTTTTCAGTCTTTAGGATAATATTAATCTTACATCATTATTTTTATTACTTCTTCTGTCTCTTCCTTCCTATAATAACTTTTCTATCTCGATGGATGGCTTCTAATTTGGTTCTATATTAAGTACCTACTTGTTTCACTAAAACAATTATATTATTTAAGTAGGTAGGTAAGTAGCAAAACCACAGAGCATTAAAACAGTTATAGTTGCTACCAACAGTTGCAAACTATAATTATAGCATGTATTTAAGTTAATAAAACCATTGCAAAACTTAGATATTAGGAAAACATGAACATAGTAAAGTATCAAAAAGTTTAAACAACGCAAACTTACCTTGGACGTCAATACGCGAAGCAACACAAAAACTATACTAGAAAGTTATTAGACATGCTAAAACTAAGACTTATTACAGATGATAGTTATTTCATGAGTTATTTAAACTTGAACAATAAGCACACATCAACATTTGTGCGATTGTAAAATTGTAAAAAAACACAATCACAAACAAACAAAAAAAACATGCAATAATAAACGTCAACAAGGATAGAAATTCAAATCCTAGAATATTTTATACACAATTTTTGTCGCGATTATGCAATATCATTAATTAAATAATTATTTTTACCGATTAATCTTTTTTATGCTGCAAAATCATTGACTTTCTAGTCATAATTTTGTTTTAGTTTCTTCAGTTAATTTGTATATTTTCGATAATTTTTAGAAATAAACAAGCTTATTGCTAATTTTAAGTTCTGAACGCACCACATGAGGTGTATTTGCGAAAGAAGCTATGCATGTTTTATGAATAAATTTTAAGTAGATTACTTACAAGATATTTTAGCAAAATATATGTATAAAATGATTCATTTGTACAGAAAAGATGTTTTTTCATTAATAAATTACTAAGTTTGAACACAAACTTATCTTTCTGAGTTTTAGAGTCCGCTAAAGAACAAACCTTTTTGTCTTTTAATTTACGTGAATGTCATTATTGTCTGTCACTGTCAAAAAGTTTTTATTTATTTTTAAATTGTTGCTATGACAACAATAAACGTAAATAAACGGTGCCGACTGAAATATTCAAGGACCAAATCAAATATTATATTTTAATGCGAAACATGGGAAGCATGACTCGTTGGTTAGATGTAGAAGTAGGAACAGATGACATAGATCTAAATACTTTGCCTCAAAACTTGGCATTACTGGACTTACACAATGATAACGAGTACAAACTCCTTATTGGTGACTTCGGACGAGGAGAGGAAGGACCTAAGTTGAAGGTTGGTATACAATTGAATAAAATAGCAACATTAGCCCTTCATACATCAGATACCCGGCCATTAATCGAAGTAAATAATAAGGTTTCGTTGGCTAGGCACAAACGACACGCCGGCCCGGGCACAGCCACCGCTGGCCCACCTTCATTCAAGCAGTTCACGCGCTTTTTCCTACGTTTTGTATGGCATCGTCGCACACGTGTGGGCGGTGGTGGCTATCCGCTACGGCAGTGCTCGCCACCGGCAGCAAGTCGGGACAGCCACCAGTGGCTGTGGCCAGCGGCTCGTTTGTGCCTAGCCTTCAGTAATTAAATTACTCGTCCGCCTTGTACGTCTTCAATTCTACATGATGTTTTACTCCTTTCTAAGGAAATAAACGGCACACAAGAGACACAAACTTTTTGGAATGAAAACTTCTTTGGGCATTTTTTGAGATAAGAAATAACCATTTAACTCGCGACACTGTTACCGTAACGACACCTATGTTTTAAGTTTTGGCCATTATAAAGACATAAACGCGCGACATTTTTTTTGGGAAGAATGACCTTCAAACATATTTATAAAATTACTATGCTTTTTCAAGTTTTCACTTCTGTCGGCACTCAGGGCCACTGTTTTATTTACCTAGGTACAGAGTGGCAGGCACATTGACGCACAGCCTGTTACCGTGGATTCGACCAACATAAAATTTCAACACAGGAGGATCCAAAGTAACAGGTTATACCCCTGCCAACTTGTACATTCCGCCAGTGACTTCTTGAGAAATACTAAAATAATACCTAAATTCAATTTCCAGGTGTTCAAAGGAGCTATGCAGATATCAGACACTGTACTACCAGACCTACCTCTGGGTGTAGTAGGTTTTTACATAAATGAGACAGTACCTCGGTCTGTCCCTATTGTGGCCGTAGCATACAGTTCTTGTGTGTTCATGTACCGGAACTTAAAGCTGTTCTATAAGTACTATCTGCCATCCACTGAGCTTAGTATGTGTGAGATCGAGGTTTGGAAACAGGTTGGTACACACAGGTTCTATAAAAGATTGGATTTTACCACCACTGGTAAATGATAAATGATAAATGATAAATGATTTTATTTCTGTAAGTAGGTTTGTACAAACACTTTTACACGTCAATCATATTTTTTTTAAACTAGATGAGGTCGGCGTTTCCTAACTGACTATTCTGAGAAGAAAGGCCGAAACAAACTCAGAAGTCACAGTCTCTTTTAAAGTCCAGACAAAAACTTGGTCAGATCGTGTGAAGACCATGTAGATTGGTGTCTGAAGTGGTCTTTTGAGGAAAGAACCACACAGATTGAGCGGACCTGTCCAATCAGTGCACGCATTTGTCAAAAATCGTGCAGCTCAACTCAGAACTTGAGGAGCTCAACGATTCGACGAACAATACCAAAGACAGGACATTTGGGTAGGCCGCATAAAATACTCAAACTGCCAGATCATGATTAAAACTAAGAAGGAAAAAAAGAAATGACCCACATAGTCCTCACATTCACAATAATTAAAATAAAAAAAAAAAATAATAAAAATTACTTACAAAGTAAATATTCATGTCATTGTCTAAATAAAATTCATCAATGTCAATGTGTATATAAAAAATCCGGACATAATCTTTGAGGACCATGTAGATTAGTGTCTGAAATGGTCTTTTGAGGAAAGAACCACACAGATTGAGCGGACCTGTCCAGTCAGTGCACGCATTTGTCAGTAACCGTGCAGCTCAACTCAGAACTTAAGGAGCTCAACGATTCGACGAACAATACCAAAGACAGGACATTTGGGTAGGCCGCATAAACTACTCAAACTGCCAGATCATGATCAAAATGAAGAGAGAAAAACAAAAAATTACCCACATAGTCCTCACATTCACAATAATTAAAATCATATTTTATAATACTTTATACAGTAAATGTACATGTCAATATTTAAGTAAATAGATACTTAAAAAAAAAAAAAAAAAGAAAATGATTAAAGTGTAAAATAGCAAAATAAAAACAACATTCTAAACCTATTGGAGCAGCTCAATCCCAAGCCTTTTTGTCCTCAATATAGTCTTTTACAGTATAATAGGCTTTCTGACATAGTTTTCGCTTTATAAAAGATTTGAATTTATTAAGGCTTAGTTCTTGAATGTGGCTAGGAAGTTTATTATAAAAACGTATACATTGGCATCTAAACGAGCCACCTATTTTTTTGAGCCTTGTTGTAGGAACAACAAATTTGTGTTTGTTCCTAGTATTTATGTTATGGATATCACTGTATTTTTTAAACAGATTAATATTTTTATGTGCATACAAAAGATTATCATAAATGTACTGAGAAGACACAGTCATTATATTAATCTCTTTAAATTTGTCTCTGAGGGAGTGTCTGGGACTTAATTTATAAATGGAACGAATTGCCCTTTTTTGTAAAATAAAAATTGTCTGAATATCGGCGGCATTTCCCCACAACAGAATACCGTACGACATCACACTATGAAAATAACTAAAGTATACTAAACGGGCTGTCTCTAAATCAGTTAAATCACGAATTTTCCTAACGGCGTATGCTGCAGAGCTAAGCTTTTTTGACAATTTATCTATATGGGGGCCCCATTGAAGCTTGGCATCCAACGTTATGCCTAGGAATACTGTGGTATCTTCGGGTTTCAACTCTTCATCCTTAATGTGAACACTAGTTTCTACTTGTCTAACGTGGGGTATGGTAAACTTAATACATTTCGTTTTTTTTCCGTTAAGAAGTAGGTTATTGACATTAAACCAGTTAACTACTTTTGCAAGGGCGTTATTTACATTGTCAGTTACCAGCTGCTGACGTTTGAGTTTAAATAAAAGTGAAGTGTCATCAGCAAACAACACTATATCATGTTCATCCCTTATGAGGTAAGGCAAGTCATTTATATAAATAATAAATAAAAATGGGCCGAGAATTGAGCCCTGGGGGACCCCCATTCTTACTACAGATCCGGGTGACCTTTTTCCGTTAACATCAACTCTCTGAATCCTATCACTCAAGTAAGAAGTAAGAAGATCCAGAGAGGCGTTCCGGATTCCGTAGTGGTGCAGTTTCCTGATTAATGTTTCATGAAGAACACAATCGAATGCCTTGGACAAATCGCAAAAGATGCCCAGAGCATCGCATTTGTCCTCCCATGCATTATAAATATGTCCTAAAAGTTCAACTCCTGCATCGGTAGTCGAGCGACCCCTTGTAAATCCGAACTGTTTGTTATGTAGTAATTTATTTTTATTAAAAAATCTTTGCAATTGATTTAAAATAAGTTTTTCAAAAATTTTACTAAAGGTAGGTAGTACTGAAATAGGTCTATAATTAGTAGGGTCTGATGTACTACCCGATTTAAACAACGGTATTATTTTACTGTTTTTCATAAGATCAGGAAACTCACCACGGTCAATACAATTATTAAATATAACAGCTAAAGTAGGTGCTACAATGTCTATAATCGACTTAGCAACATCTACAGAATTACCCCATAGATCTGCGGTCTTTTTAACATTTAACGTGTGAAAAGTTTTAATTATATCTTTACAGGTTACATATTGGAAGTGAAATTCAGAATCGCAAACTGGAACGTTTT
This sequence comes from Oligia strigilis, assembly GCA_951800025.1. Lineage (NCBI taxonomy): Eukaryota > Metazoa > Arthropoda > Insecta > Lepidoptera > Noctuidae > Oligia > Oligia strigilis. The sequence continues at coordinate 2,455,944 of OX637548.1, forward strand.
CTTTAAGTAAAGACTCTGCAGCAATGGGTGATGAGTTAAGAGATTTAGTAGTTGATACGGGAATCTCTGCAAAGAAATTTTCAAAGGCCGCGGCGACTTGACAATCTGATTTAATTATATTGTCATCAATAACAAGGCTGTAGTCACTACTTCGGGTGCATGACCTTCCCGTTTCGCTATTAATGACATTCCAAGTCGTTTTAATAATGTTACTACTATTTTTAATTTTTGAACTCAAATAACGTGACTTGGCAATACTACAAACTTTTTTAAATATTTTAGAATAATTCTTAACATATAAATTAAATTCAGCAGTGTTTATACAAATCCGTTCTTCATATAATTCATAAAGTCGTTTTCTACTTTTATGTATACCAATGGTGGCCCAGTCACTGAAGGAAGCAATACTATTAACCGATAATGTTTTTGGAATAAATGTGTTATCAAATTGTGTGCAATACATATTAAAAAAATCATTATATTGTTGATTAGGGTCATCATTAGTGAACAAAAGTGGTAATTTACCCATGAGTTTAGTTTTAAATGTTTCCAAGCGATTAGTTGTTTTTGGATTAACAGTGATATCTTTTTTAGTAACTTTTTTGTTTTTATTTGGAATAGTGATTAATTGTCCACAATGATCTGAGTCTATTAGGTTAATAATGTCTTTGTGGGTTGGTATAACATCTGTATAAATGTTATCTAGGCATGTGGCACTAGTAGGAGTTATTCTAGTGGGCTCCAAAAATTGGTTTGCAAGATTGTATGACTGAAACAAACTTATAATTTTAGTACTTAACCCAGAATTTTCTAACAAATTAACATTAAAATCACCACAAATGATGATGGACTTGTTTGTATTACAGATTTTGTGCAACACTTCATCCATAACTTTTTCAAAACAATCATACAATCCTGAAGGAGGTCTGTACACACTTAATATAATGAACTGCTCCAATTCTATACAGGCTATTTCAATTGTCCGTTCAACAGAGAGGCTCACAATATCCTTTCGGTCTTTAAACTTAAGCTGGTTATTTATTAAAATTAATGAGCCACCATGTATAGCATTTACTCTGCTGAATGAACTGTATATTTACCTATTGCAGCTTTAGGTCTGTAGTTGATACAAATACAACAACAAATTTCTGTTCAGCATTATTCTTCTGTTCATAGCTTGTAAACAGTTAGCTTTATCAAACCATTTCAAGTTTGAAATAAATAACTTGGATTGGAAGCAAATCCCTCTGCAGGCTGGTCAGTGGTCAGCCAGTGGAACTCCTAGGAAGCTAAGGTTGTCTGTAACTTTTAGCTAGATGTGCCAATGATTTGTAGTACATTTTTATTCCACTTTGGTAATGCTATGCTGTACAGTCCCCAAACATTACAGGACAAATTTTTGTTTTTACTTCCAGTTAACAAACCCAATCAACCACAATACAGATGCAATAAAACCGCTCATGCACAGCCTAATAGCAATTCCACATGAAACTCTAACGGCTGAGTCACAGTATATCTTAACACTAACACCAGAACAGCAGTTAGAATACCTAGAGATTAACACAGAGTTACCAAGTAAGAACAATGCAGAGATTGTATGCATTGGCACTCTAAAGATGCACTCCATCGATAAGTGCTCTGTGAGCTGTGTTGTAATTGCTACGGAGGATGGAGATGTCATTTTATTGGATCCACAGACTTTTAGTCAGTTGTCTCAGGTCAGTATTATTGTGACTTGTTGGTTGTTACTTAGGTATAGTACTTTTATTTCACGAAGCCAGACGCGCTTTACTTGTGAATGTGTATGTAAGAGCAGGAGTTCTTAGTACCGTCTGAGATAATGCCGAAGTTGGAAGTGTGTGTGCGTGCGTGTGTGTGTGGGTGTGTCTGTCATGTACTCACGTTCCTCATCTTGACGCACACATTCACAGCGTGTATGTGTACTTGATTAACACAAGTAGTGTGTGACATAAAAATACTGCTACCTACTTATTTAATGGGTGGAAGAATTAATTAAGGTTTATAATAAAGCCTATCAAGTGTCCAAAAAGAGTTGGCGTTAGTTGGACAAACTGCAAACCCAAGACAATTTACTCGACTATTTGTCTAACAGATATGAGGCCTTCTTACCCTTAAAATTTTCATTTTTTGTAGAACAAATGGCTTATGGATAATTATTATGTTTGATTTGTCCAGGCCAAAATATGTGGGGTAAAGAAAACGCCATACCAAATGATAACAACTGGACTGTATACTGTTGACTACAGAATAACTATAGCTACAAGGTGTGACTTATTGCTATTCAAGTTTTGAAGGCACTTTTACAAACACTGCTTCTATTTCACACCCATGCACAATGTTAGTGGCACTTCTAGATTATGTAGTGCATTGCTATTAACAGCTTAGTCTTTGTTAAACTAGGAAAATAACGTTACATCACGCCTGTAATCCCCGAAGGGCGATTGCAGAGGTGTACCTTATAGTACACCCACATTTCACCAGTTATGTTTAAGTCCTATGTAATAGAGGGCTCCAAATCCAGACTGTGGGGTGCTCTGAGAAATTTCGGGTGAAAATCCCATGAACACTGCCCAACCTGAACGCGAAGCATGACCGCCGTTGAAACGGGTTTTGTCGACGGAAGAATAGACAAAATGACTGATTGTAGAAATATTTGTAGGTACGCATTCTACGCGTCTAAGCATGGCAATATGTCATTTTGTCTATTCTTCCGTCGACAAAACTTCGTCATGCTACGCGTGCTGGGAATCATACCCAGAAACTAGGAAAATGTAAATGTAGGTAATACAATCCTAGGCAGTCGACTATCACCTCGCTGACTTGACTGGCACATATTTTTACCACAGCATGTGTTAGTCACCTGCTTGATGCTCGAGAAGAATTGCGAAGCTCCTAGCCTACTTCAAAATTCGTATTCTTCCTTCCAGAGAGAAGTCAGTATGCGTGCTAAAAAGAGATTGGCCTGAGGGTCGGTTACTGTTCAACACTGACGATCACATCATTGCCATAGAAGTGGTGACTGCTGACAATAGTGTCATGGTCATATGTGCTGATCACACCATGGCCTGTTATAGCAAGAAGGTGGGTTACTTAGAAATCTTGTGTTTTAATTTTTTTTTTACCTATAGGTTGCTGAACTGCTATCGAAATTACTTCCATAGTGCTGCTTCTTCCCTATTAGGATATACGATTTTTAACTAAGAAGACCACATTCTAGGAACTTTCAGGAAACACACGTTTCAGTTTGAACACATTCTTCTCTGCTTGTTCGTTCAACCAACAAACTATCGGTCAGTAGCCCACCAGACAACACCCGTCTGACCGAATGATTCACCTGTTTCAATTGAGGAACTTCGCACCTTGTTCTTCCACCTCCAAAATGTGTATCCCCAGTATTCTGTATTCAGCCAAATTCTTATTAAAATGTTCTTTATCCATTAGGAATTTCTTAGTAACAAGCCCGGAGTTTGAAAGTTGGCGGTGTGATACCCCCGTGCCTCGGAAAGCACGTTAAGCCGTTGGTCCTGCGCCTGATCTCTCTCCGGTCGTGTCGGATTGCCGTCCCATCGGACTATGATAGTGAGGGAAGAGGGAGTGCACCTGTGTCTGCGCGCACACTTGTGCACTATAATATCTCCCGCGCCGAAGGCCAGTCTCCGTTGAGATAGGCCGCCGTGGCCGAAATACGGTCTGAAGGACTTTATTTATTTACAAGTTTCCAATAATTTATAATTCATATACCAAAGTGGAAGATTTAATTGGCCATTTCTGCGTAATGTTATGCATACTCAAATGTAGGCTGTTAGTACTCTTAGTTTTCTTGTTTATGAAATAAAATATTTTCAGGGTAAAAAGCAATGGTGTTTAACCCTAGAACACCGTCCGGTTGCCATGACTCTAGTGCCGGTTTTACACCTTGGCATCATTCTAACAGCCGTTGCGTTAGCGTCGGGTCACGTCCATCTGTACGACGGCAAGGCGCGGAGGGACACTGTGTTTGTGAGAGGTGCGTGACACTTAGGGGCCGTTCAAGTATTACGTAAGCAGATTTCTTGCAATTATTAACCCTCCCCTCCCCCTCGTCAGCAAAAGTAAGCAAAGCTCATACCCCCATTGCTTACGTAAACATTGGTACATGCATTGTGTTCTGGTTTCTTTATTCATTCGTGAGCAGCAGTTAGAAGTCCCAGTAGAATCCCTGAAAATCGTTTCGTTTTCAAGCATAGACAAGTGTTCAAACCAAAATCGACAAAATTTTGTAGAAAATCCTAAAAAGTAAAAAAATAAATAAATACTGCTGACGTAATCATCATGCAGACCCCCCCATCCCCCATGTAATCAGAAATAAGCAAAGCAAAGACCCCCCCCCGCCCTCCTGTAGTGCTTACGTAATACTTGAATGGCCCCTTATAGTTGTAGGTACAAGGATACTTTGGCGCGTGGACGAAATCGGAATTAACGACGCCATCTTGTTTTCTTAATACATTTCACAAAAAAGGCACAAGTGTTTGCCAACAGCGCCCCCCTGTCAATGTAATTCAAGAAGATCCTGGCTCCTGGATCCTGGAGCTGTATAATGTTCTTATAGTGCAGTCAACATTAGGTCCCTAGTGCCGGTGCTACACCGGGGCGTCACATGATAGGGACTGATTTTATGATAATGCTTATATTTCAGATGTGGTGTCCGTGATGAAGTTTGATCAGCTGGGGCAAGAGGAACATGTGTTCATCATAATAACTGGAGGTGTGTTAAGTATAATTTTTTTGAAATAAATCTTGGAAAATTCTGATGTACTTGTATACCACAAGTACACCAGAATTTTCCAAGATTTATTTCAAAATCTAGCTCCTAAACTATAAATAATCGCTGAACCTATATTGGGGCGATTCGTTAAGCCCTTTGAGAGAGCCTAAATAAATTCTTTCTTCCTGTATTCACAGACTTGTATTATTATTATATTGAAACAAACATTTTATGCTAAAGTAAGCAAAAAAGAAAACATGGTAATCATCCCACTTTGAATAATAGTGTAGCGGTATTACAACGCCACATGAGAACAACGCGTCATACTGACGACGTCACGCAAAATCCTGCATTTCGCAAGCAGAGTTTACCGCGCAACTATCATAGATACAACGGCCTGACACGAATCATCGGGCAGTTGCCTGCCAGATACAACACCCGTCTGGTCGGAGGATTCTCCTTTTTCTATCGAGTATAAGTGAACTGTACACCTGTTCCTCATACCTCTATAATAGTACCATTTCATAAATTTACAGGCGGCAACCTTATGCTAAAGATACTTAAGCGCACAGCAGACTTCAGCGCGCACGCAGCCGGCGTAGAAATGTCACCCAGCGCGCTGACCGGACAGAAGCCCTGGCTCATACCCAAGAAGTCCAAACTATTCCTCGAACAATCTATGAGAGAGCGGGAGAACGCTACGTGTGAGTATATTGCTTCTCTTTCTAACGTTTACTGACACCACTCAGCGCGTTATCCGGACAAACGCCCTGGCTCATTCCCAAGAAGTCCAAACTATTCCTCGAGCAATCTATGAGAGAGCGGGAGAACGCTACGTGTGAGTATACTCCTTCTCTTTCTAACGTTTACTGATACCACTCAGCGCGTTAACCGGTGGATAATCCACCACACGGGCCCAGTGCGGGTTGGTAGATGTCACATGTCTTCGAATTTTTGGTTCTAGGATATGCCGGTTTCGAAACGATGTTTTCCTTCACCGTTTTTGAAAGCAGTGGTGATGAAATAATTTATACAAAGTAAAGTGCCCGTCTGGTTTCGAACCTACGACCTACAACTCGTAAGACGCGGCCGTTACCACTGGGCCACCACTGCTCTAGCAACAACTATAGTAAAAGTCAGTGCTGCACAAACCCCACCCTATTTCAAGTTAAACAAATATCAACTTTATTTCAATGATAATTAAGTTGAGTTCAGAGTGACTAGCACTATTGACAAAGTTATGAAAATGTTTGAAGTTGTAGCGTAAACTGAACTTTATTGTGTAGGGATTAAAGTTATTTTTCCATTAATTCATAAAGTTCGAAAGTTCTTAGTGCCTATGTTCAGGCCCGCCAAGTTACGTCGGTCGTATTGTAGAAACCACAAACCATTAAAAAACAAAGACAAAGACAGTGCTTGAGTGAAGTGAGTTTTACTAACATAGTTTTAAGTTTACACACTAACACACATTGTATTATTATAATATATTATGTTAGTCTGCAAGGTATTTATCTATGGGCCAAAGTAGCCTGAAAATAAAGGTCTTATTATTATTATTTTTTATTATTATTATTAAATCTTACCTACTTGCCTCTAATATCATTTTTAATCACATTGCAGCAATGCACGAGACATTTCAACATGAGCTGAACAGACTTCGCCTGTTGGCTGCTAAGACTTTGTTGGAAGCGCATGAAAAGTCGGATAACTCAGTAGGAACTGGCCCTATGGAATCTATGAGACTTACTGCCGAGGTGAGAACGAAAATAATCATCAGTTTAAACAAGAACTATTCTCATATAATATATAAGTATGTTTATCAGTTGTCTAGTACTCATAACACAAGCTCTGCTTAGCTTGAGACTAGACGGCGTTGTGTGATAGTTGTGGAATATTATATTATTATTATTATATTAGTTGGAGCGATGATCTTCGTAGGGTGGTTAGTGGTTACTTTATTAGCTGGATGAGAGTAGTCGAGGGTAGAGCTAAGAGCGTTTACGCCGTACGGCATTTCATACAAACTTTGAAGCCCTTGTTTTTCGAAATGAATGAATTGATTTTAATCGCATGAGCAGGATACAAAGATCTAAAAAGTTACCTAAGAACATTTTCGAAATATCTTATTTTAAAAAAAGATAACTGGAAATCTGTTTCTATGGAAAATTTCACTATTTTTCGCAAAAAACGTAAGATAAATTGAATTTCGCGGGCTACAAGACGCGCACACTGCGTGCGATCTCTTTGAGCGCGACTGCTCGAGCGACGACACGGCCCCATCATTCATCATTCGCCGCCCGCAACACTCTTTAGCACATAGCTTACCCTTAACAAATTCCAATGCTAGTGTAATGTCAACCTAACCTGTATATTTCGTTTCTTTTTTCAGGTGGAAGGCCTCGGCCCCGTGTTCCGAGTAACGCTGATAATAGAGAATAATTCTAAAGATAAAGCGGTCATAGGACTCTCTATTCTATTCCACGTGCATACACTCAACTATAAAGTGTCCAATCCTTATATCAAGGTAATTACATCCTTAGTAACCTCATCATTAGTACCGTAGAAAAATGAGGTTTGGCGTCTAATGTAGGAGTAAATAACGGATTTATGATGATGTGTTTTGGTTCCTAATGGAGCACCCTAATTGCGTAACACACTATCAATCTCAATCTGAATCATGTTGAAGGATATTGCTAATTCATTGCTCCATATGTTCGAAAAATGTGTCTGCTCAACAATGTAAATAACGCAATGAATGTTGTTGAACTGTCAAAATGAAACCCATTGCTACTAATAGTAGTTTTTATACCGAAAGTATCAGGCGTCTCACCACGATTATCAGATAGCCTATTAAACAGTCGTTTCATGTAAAATTTATTTATTATTTATTTATTAAGTCAACATCACTATCATTACAGGAATTTCCTAATTCAATAGTGTGGCCATAATTACAAAATAACCTCCTTTTTTGAAGTCGATAATAATGGTATTCAGCTGCATCTGGTTAGATTGAAAGCCGATCCCAACGTAGTTAGGAAAAGGCTAATAATAATAGGTAATACGGGCTGGTTTCCGCAACTCCACGACAATGCGCGTATTTTGCGTACGGGTGGGAAAATCGATTATTCGATCCACCCCAGCTCCTCAAGGAAGGCCAGCAACGCCTTGATGTTACTGACCGTCTCACGTAGGGTACCTGGGTTACCGAAGTACACAGCCCTGTACGTGGCGACCACCGGGCAGTTTAGAAGCACATGTGCCGCTGTCTCGTCATCCTCCATGCAGGCCCTGCACAGCGGACTGTCTGTTACTCCTATGACATAGAGGTGTTTATTGAATGACCCGTAGCCAGTTAAAGCTGCGGTAACTATACGCAGCTTTTGCTTAGTTAGACGGAGAACCTGTTTCGTGAGGCGAGCATCCGATGTGGGAAGTGCTTCCCTAGCCTGCCTGCATTCGAACGAAAAGGCTAAGCAGGTAATGATGGTTGCCTGTTAGACTTTATTTATTTACTAACTGCGCCCCGCGGTTTCACCCACATAAGTGTCGTTCCCTTATGAATATCGGGATAAAAAAGTAGTCTATATATTGATCCAGGGTGTCAGCTACCTCCATACACAATTTTATCAAAATTGGTGCAGCCGTTTGAGCGTGAAGAAGTAACAAACATATAAACACACACACACTCACAAAATTTTGGCCTTTATAGTGTTAGTGTAATTTGTTTTTATGTACAAAATAATGGTTTGGTTTGTAGCCGTGTGTTACAATTTTATGGGACAGTATTAATGTATATATACTCTCTCTCTTTCTCTTTAACTGGTTAAAACTGGTTCTCTTTGACTGGTTAAAAGACCACTTTCAAACTCATTACAAAGATCGGTCTTAATGGATTATTCTTATTCTTCTCCAAACCAAGCCAAGTAATGACTACATTACTTGGCTTGGTTTGGTGATCGTAGTGATGTTGCCAGCAGATAAAATAACACCACTACTTTGAACAATGATGAATGAACCTTGTTCTGCCTTTTATGAAATTTAGATAAAAACGCAGGCTATGCATTTTGCACTGGTTTTTAATCTATTAATGTCATCGAGGACAAGGATATAAAGTTATCTGCATAATGTTATCATGATACTGAATCCTTGCAACTGCTATCGCTATACTTTGTAACCGACGAAAAAAAGGAGGAGGTTCTCAAGTCGCCGCGTATTTTTGTGCGTAACTTTTTTGTTTTTTTTTTATGTAAGCCTAAATTTATAACCGACTTCTAAAAAAAGGAGGAGGTTCTCAATTCGGATGTTTGTATTTTTTTTTATGTTTGTTCGCGCATAACTCCGTCGCTTGCCAACCGATTTGAAAAATTCTTTTTTTGTTGGCTATGGTATACTTACGTCCCAAATGGTCCCTGAAAATTTTATCGAAATCGGACAAGCGGTTTTTGAAAAATCAACAAAAATCTTTTCGAAGTCGGTTGTTTTTTTTTTTGTAAAAAAAAAATATACGGTCGAATTGAGAAACCTCCTTTTTTGAAGTTGGTTAAAAAAAATTCTTGTTTGTGAAAATTTTTCCAAGAGTAATAAAATTACAGGTACCCCTCCTCTCACCGGGCGGAAAGCTGAAATTCCCGACGAAAATCGAAGAAGTATTTGACGACAATATAAGTCCGGATGTTTTATTCCGTCCAGTAACTGGACAAGGGGGGGAACGATCTCTGATCAAAGTTCTATTAATCAAGGAGGGTAGAAAGACCCCGGTACTCGCTGCGACGGTACAAATGCCACCTACAGACCCTATGATGTTACCCTTTGATAAAATGCAGGCGATTGTTGGTATTGAGGACAAAGAAGACCCTAATTGGACGACCAAGACTTAGGGTATACTAGCTTTTCCCCGCGACTTCGTCCACATGGAATTAGTAATTTGAGTAGCTTATTTTTTATTCAATGTGCTTTTTATATAATTTAATAATAATAATATTTATTTCATAAAAAACTGGTAGTCTGTTACAAAGTAGGGTGACAACTTAGGAATAGTTTAAATCTAAGATGAGTAGGGAACAATACAATTTTACGATCTGATGTCCTAGCTAGGCTACTTAGTAGCCTGTATTAAGGACAAACAGCCCTCATTTCCCGAAAATAGGACAAGAGTATTTCTTAGACTGTTACATAATTATTAGTTATTACAGCATTTTAAACAAATAAAAGTCAAGACTTAGGGTATACTAGCTTTTCCCCGCGACTTCGTCCACATGGAATTAGTAATTTGAGTAGCTTATTTTTTATTCAATCTGCTTTTTATATAATTTCGGGGATCAAAACTATTCTATATCCTTCCCCACAACTGAAACTATCTCCATACCAAATTTCATCTAAATCGGTTGAGCGGTTTAAGCGTGAAGCCGTAACAGACAGACAGACGCATTTATAATATTAGTATGGATCTAAAGTAGGTTTTAACGCCATCTTTTGGTAAGTGGTGGTAGCTGTAGTGTGAGCATAGATGGCGTGCTTTCCTAAGGAGGTTGAATCTCAAGATTTTATAACTATCTGTTTAGTTTAAGAGTTAAAATCATGCAAGCTGGGTTTTAATAACACCATTTGTTCTGGAATGTATTCAAATACTCAAAAAACACTCAAAATAAATTGATATTAAATTGTTAATAAAGATTTGGCTAGTTTTACTTAATTTCTTTTTCTCTTGGTATTTCATAGATACACCATTCCTTGGTTCAAAAACGTGCCGTCGGCGTCAAAGTCTGTCATGTAGTCGAACCGTGGCGTGCTGGGCACATTTTGGTTTGTCATCTATACATGAATGTGGCGGTCAAAAGATTAAAGAATAACCCATCGAAACTTCCCGGACTGGGAGCAAATACAGAACCTCAAGCTCTGTAGTCGCACTTGCGATCACAAGGCAAACGAGGCAATATTAATAGGTAATAATATCTTACTACACACAAATACATATACATACATACATTAGATATTTTATGACGTCCATTATGATAATGTTATTAAAAGATTTGAAGAGGATAGTGTTATCTGCACGTTATCTGGGTTTACTTTATGGACTGACCCGATAGCCAACGATTTTGTGGGTTTAGTAATTACGATGTTATGATATAATATCTTTACAAAATAACCATCGCAGGTGTTTAGAAAAAGTAATTATTGAGTATTGAGTTAAAAGACATTACGCTATCTTGGATTTGCGTTTTGCCGTCACTATCGGATGGACCGATATTGATACCGATACAATTTTTCAAATACCAACACTATTATGGTGGTATGGTTCAGTCCCACCCTACCCCCAGATGTATGGCCAGGGGTATGGTGGGTCCGGAGTGGGCGCCCTCATGACTCTGTGATCAACTCTTTCAGTTTTGGGCCAATAAAATTTGAATAATCATCGTGCCAGCGACACGAAGAAGACAAAGAATAATCAAAGAGATTGGGATTGGATTGGATTGATTGGTATTTTAGCACAGACAAAAATAACATAATAAAAAAAAAAAAAATAGTTAAATATCATAATAACTGTAAGAAAATCCTTATGGAGGCTCTTCAAACTATGTCCTATGAAGATACAGAGAAGTTATTACTTGTGCTAAAGTAAATATTGTTGTATTTTATAATTTTATACACCTTTTTTGTTCGTATTATATAATTTTATACACCTTTTTACATGTGTACTAATAAGATAAATAGTATAAGTATGTGATTATTTAAACAATCAATGTTACCTCCAATCGCCTGAAACACAGGATTACCTAGTTCAGGCACAAATTATGGGTGAACTCGACATAGATTTAAGAAAAACTGTATTAACGTTAGTCTTTATATTTTGAATATATATATTTTTTTTTTTTATTTAAAAAAAAAATAACTGAAAAATCTTTCACCAATGTGATTTGATACGATTCAAACTCAAACTCAAAGCATATATTAATTCAATTAAACCAATTACAGGCACTTTTGAATTGTCAAGGGGTCGGTCAGTCAGAAAGATGAACTTAGTTGCCCATTCCAAAGCGTAGGTACCTATGGAGAAGAACGGGCAAGAAACTCCATGGACACTCTTTTAAATCAAAATAATATAGTTACAAAGTCTTGTTTACATCATTCATGTTAAAAATTATGCTTAACTTAACAGTTAACTGTCTATTATGATTCATAATGTTATCCTTTTATGATTCTGCCAAAGTTGCCTTTTTAGGCCCCCAGTATTAATTTTAGTATGCACTTAAGTAAATGACCTTTGTAAAGGACATCATCAATTTTGCATAATCAGTTCAGACTAATCTAAAGCCCAGGTTTCAAAAAGTTCGATAATCTGATTGAATATGGAATTTATCTTATCTTTTATGTGTATATACTGGGTACTAGGCAGGTACCAGTACATACAACTGGTGGGTTAGATTAGCGTTAAGTATAGGTATATTATACCTGACTTCAAAATCAAGAATACCTAGAATAGATAGAGATAGAGATGATAAACTGGGTTAGATTAGATAAGTTATACTGGGTTAAGTTGGCCCTAGATAATGTGAGAAACCGTAGAGGTTTCTCTAAGTACTGATAATTTACAATGGGGTTCCGACACTTTTGCATTGAAATTCCTCTGTTATGGGAATAATTAAACCTTTCATCTGCCTAGTCTTTTCCCAACTATGTTGCGTTGGCTTCCAGCCGAACCGGATGCATACCAGTATTTTACATGGAGCGACTGCCTACCTGACCTTCACAACCTAGTTACTGGTTATTACAATACCCATTGGTAAGAATGGTTGTCAGACTTTCGGGTTTCTGACTACCCGTAACGACTGTTAAAGATCCACGAATGACAGCCGGGACCAACGGCTTAACGTGCTTTCCGGGGCACGGAGGGGTCTTGGTATGTAAAGATGGTCACCCTTCCACAGACCAACCGCGGCAAGCGTAGCTTAACCTGATCGATCGAACGGATTTTGATGAAACTTTACAGTGATATAGCATACCTACACATCGGAATAACACAGGGTAATTTTTATTCCGATATTCCCACAGAATCGCCACGTACCTATGCGTGTGAAAGCGCGGGGCGCTGCTACTCTATACAAAAAAAACCTAGATTAGTCTAAGTAGGTATACTAATCTAGGCATATATTTAAGAAATAAGGAAAAATAAAGTTAGTACATGATTTCATTAGCGTATTATGTGACATGATTTAACATTTATCTTTTACCAGCAAGGCAATTGCGTAACACACTAGCAGTAGCAATGGGTTTCATTTTGACAGTTCAACAACATTCATTGCGTTAGGTATTTGTGTTGTTGAGCAGACACATTTTTCGAACATGGAGCAATGGATTAGAAATATGGTTCAAAATGATTCAAATTGAGAGTAATATGTTACGCAATTAGGGTGCAGGTACTTTACTAATTACTATTAAAGTGTGTACGTGCTCTTTTGAATCACTTGCATTTTTGGGTAGGTACGGTGGGACAACTTTGGATTGTCATTTGTAAAGAAATAGGAATACCCAGGAATCGAACCGAAAATACCAAAAATATTCCCTACCCACTGTATGATTTTAACTAACGCATCAATCGACGGGATCAATGATGGAGAGAAATGAGAAGCAATATAATTGTCTTCTTCAGACTTATTTGGCTGCATCCGGTTAGACTAGGAGTCGAGCCCAAAACAGTTGGGAAAAAGCTAGGCAGCAGATGATGAGGATTATTAATTCCTGCGAATTTACTACCTAGGCATTATTTTAGGTGTGGCCTAGTATTAGTGAAAAAGGGCGTAGCTATAAGTCTTCATTCAACCCACTTGGCAACGACCTTATTTTGTCAAGTCGGGAAAATGTTATAATCGTGGTTTTAACTTGTTATCGGAACTTCATCTTGAAGATAATCGCGGCTCCAATTTCTAATCAGGTGTTTTCCAATAATTTAAATCGATTAAGTCAGAGATAGCTGCAAATGCTGCAATCGGCGCCATTTTGTTTTACCTTGGCGACGGACGCCTGCCGGCTGATAAAAAAAAATATATTTAGGCACCATAAAGGATTATGATGAGCAGTGGTGGCCCAGTGGTAACGACCGTGACTTACGAGTTGTGCGTCGTAGGTTCGAACCCAGACATGCGCTTTACAGCTTTACTTTGTGTAAATTATTTCATCATCACTGCTCTCAAAACGGTGAAGAAAAACATCGTGAGGAAACCGGCATGTCCTAGAACCAAAAATTCAAAGACCTTTGACATCTATCAACACGGAATGGGCCCGCGGGGTGGATTCCAGCAGTGGAAATATTATAGGCTAACTGGTTGATTATCTGATATCATCTGTATAATACGTATTGATAGAAGAAAGCATACCTATTGTGGAAAAGGGGTCTTCGTGTTCTCGCATTTCAATCAAATGTCTCCTTAATTCATTATCATTTCAGCCGAAAGACGTCCACTGCTCGACATAGGCCTCCACGAAGCACCGCAACTCCAACCGGTTCTGTGCTACTCGCATCCAGCGGATTCCTGCGGCCTTCACAAGGACAGCGGTCCACTTTATAGGAGGCCTTCCAACGGTATGCCTTCGGGTTTGCGGTTGCAAACTTTCAGGCTCCTGCACCTGTTCTGCAAGCAATGTGCGCTGCCCACTGCCACTTAAGTTTGGCAAGTCTTCGGGTTATGTCGGTTTCATTGGTTCTCTTGCGGATGTTTTCAATTCTGATTAGATCATGTAAAGAAACTCCAAGCATAATCGAGCAGTCACTCTACTCCAGGACTCGTCTGCTCCACCGGTCATCAGTCCTTCGACAAACATGGCCAGCCCACTGCCACTTCAGTTTGCTTAATCATCATATCGGTAACTTGAAAAGCCCAATCCGACATTCTTAAGTCGGCGTTATTTATCTGAACCAATGTGCATCATAAAATTATCGGACATTTAAACTGTAAAATAATGAGGAAGCATATAATATAGATTATCTGTCGGAATACATAGTATATAAGTGTGGTATACGTAAGCACCTACTTTGTAGATAGATCTACGTTTTTATGTTATTTCGTGGAAAAATATAGCCGTCATTGGAAAGGAAATATTATGGTAGGTACGGACGCCAACGCCAACCACATCAAGCTACCCGAAACTGTCAAATTTTCCCAATCAATATTGAACCTTATGCTTTAGCTATAAAGTTGAAAAGAAAGACAGATTGTAGTAACTTGATGTGCTGGTGTCTAGGTCTGTACATAATCAAAGAACAAACGAACCGTGTTAAGTAGACTGTAATAATGAACTGCTAACTCGCCTATTTACCAGTTTAATTGTATTGCAAGATATTAGCGATGCGAAATGCTAAAGAATGCTTTGTAATCTTGCGGGGTTCTGTGTAAATATATAGCAATGTAAATAAAATTTAATTTTGAACCTTAGACAAATCATTCATTCCCGATACTTTTTTGACTGAATGTCAACAAAATATTAACAATTATCATTTGTAAAAATAATAACAAAGTTTGAACCTAAACGGCATTGCAATCTGTTATTCCATGCCTCTACTAAATTAGTGCTTCTGTGCTGTTCTTTGTAACTACACTATTAAGCAATGGGTAGTTCTTCGAAATTTGATTCTTTGACTGATCCATATGGCCAAAATTTAATTTCACTTTCAGCTCTGTAACACATGTTCATATGAAAATAGGTATACTAAATAACATATATTTGAATGAGGGACTCGTTTTTATAAAGTAGTTTTCAAGATATTAATTTTGTGCCCAGATGAATCAGAATGTGTTACATATTAATCAGAAACAGAAATAAAAAGTAATAAATACACCGTTAGTTATGAATGTAAATTCTAAACAATAATTATTAATTCTTAAATAGGACTAAGACATATCAAAAGTATCATATTTAGAACAAGATTATACTCCTGTCATTTTTTATTATTCAAAAGGTTATGGCTAAGTAAATAATAATAAATAAGATTAAAACTACTGACTTGTACACGGTCAAAAATTGGACAAGGAGAATTACGCAACAAAAGCGCTCCTATCGTGCTGGAGAGGGGAAAAACTAATTTATTTTATTATTCATATGGGGTTTTGACCATACGAATCAGGCACAGATGAATCAGGATTTTGCCTACAATCATGCATAACTCATCGTACATACAGACTTCATTATTTTCATTTTTCTACAAGAATCTATAACCCAAAAGCATCACACGAAACACAGATTGAAGTTTTAAAATAATAAAATAAATTTTATAAAGTAGGCATTGTAATCAGGATGCCACCTGAACCAAACACAGATGAATCAGGTATTTTCCTTCGTAACACCGGATCTAAGCCAACCAGCCGCACATCCACCTTCTAGGTCGTCCGTTGCACGACTGGCTTCCCCCCGCGCTGGAAGCCAGACTCTCATTATTATTACCCGACCAAGTACGGTCAAGTGCAGCTTACGCCACATTAATCAGTATTATACGCCGGACACTTCTTTTTTACTTATTTATAAAGAGACTAACGTAGTTATAACTAATACACATTTTTTTTGTAAGAGGACAATTCATTTCCTTTCGATATAATTATAATTTATATTGATGTATCAAAGGGAAAATGCGACATCGACCATTTTGTTCCGGAAAATGGCAAACGGACGCGCTATATGAATCAGAAGAACGACCTTCAAATATTTTTATTTTGTACCTAGACAGCAATTATTAAAAAAAAATCATTTGTCCTAGTAAGGGATAAAGCTAAACTGTACAAAAAAAAATAATACATGCCGTTTTTTTAGTTGGTTACAGAAATATACCCACAGACATCGAAAATTTGGTCCCTGAAGAATTACCCCAATCCTGTCCTGCCATCAGGCTCCAGCCACTGTTGACTGTTCAACAAAATAGTCGTTCGTGAGTTTGAGTTTATGTTGACAATTTAAGTGGTCTTATTTATTTCCCCCACATAAACCTTATCCGTCACAAGTTTACGTAAAAGAGCTATACAATCACAATTATGTCGCAAGATTACATACAAAAAGACAGACATAGTGTCCAGCTGGCTGCACTAGCTCTATTGTTTATTATAACTGGTTGGTGTTCGCTCAGGTAAATTTTTTGCAACCCTTCGCGCCCGGTTGTGCTTCGAATTTCAAATAATATAATAGATAGTTTGTGAAGTTAGGGCTTGTAGTGTTAGGGCGTGTAGAGTTAGAAGCTTGGCTCTACATGAGATCTGAATATCTGATAACTTTTTGACAGTGCAAGCCATATGGTCTCATCTTGGCAACATTTTACATGAAAATGTTTTTGGTGTGGGATTTCACTTATTTTTGTAAGTTGCTTGACACATTTTTTTTCCATGTTTTAGAATTATTTTGTTGTTTGAGTACCTACTAATACCAGCTTACATACCAAATTTCAGCCTTTACTTCAGGAAGTACCCTAAGAATTTTGATGATCATCCTCAGTCAGTGACGAAATCGGGGTTTTTAGATATCAATAAAATCTAAAGTGTATGGGCTATGCAATTGAAACTTTATATATGTTTCATAAGTCCACTATTGACATCATACCTCGAGAATTTTATTTATCTAGTATAATCCAAACCCACGTTATGAGGGTAGGCCTAGGCAGTGCCCTTGCGCTTCGCTTCGCTGCACTATATCGTGCCCCCAGATAAATGAAATGAAATGATTTTATTTTTGTAAGTAGGTTTGTACAAACACTTTTACACGTCAATCAAGTTTTTTTTTTAAACTAGATGAAGTCGGCGTTTCCTATCTGACTACTCTGAGAAGAAAGGCCGAAACAAACTCAGAGGTCACAGTCTCTTTTAAAGTCCAGACATAATCTTGGTCAGGTTATAATAATATGAAGACCATGTAGATCGATGTCTGAGGTGGTCTTTTGAGGAAAGAACCACACAGATTGAGAGGACCTGTCCAGTCAGTGCACGCATTTGTCAAAAATCGTGCAGCTCAACTCAAGACTTAATATATATACTTATAATATTGTAACGTTTATTTTATATTTTTGATACATTTTATTCAAACTGTAATAACCTCTATTATAACTATAATTCGACCTTCTTTCGTCTTACGTATTTAAAACACATACATTTAAGCACTTTTTATTCGACCTTATGTTGAAAACAATAGAAAAGAGAAAAAAAAGTAAGTACTCATAATTTATCGTATTCGGGGTTCTCCGGGACGGGGGCCTCGGGGATCGGGGTACTCAGGGAATAACCCGTTGTACCTATCCATTGGGTCATTCGGCCAGTGCAAGCAAATTTAATGTCGTATTAGCCGTCAGCATCATCAGCCATAAGGAGTCCACTTCGTGGTTTAGGTAGGTCTCTCCAATTAAACAAAATATTAGGGATACGCTGGTGTCAAGGATAGGTGATCCAAGCTATTAAAGCTGGGTGTCGAGCGAACGGTGAGACATGTAGCAATATGCAATGTTATGAACACCTTTGTAAACACCATGTTTCTGGCAAATAAATATTCTACTCTTCTATTCAAAGATCGAAATACGTGCTAAATCGAGGACTATAACTACTTGCTGTATGAGACCCAAGATTAGTTCGTCAAGGCTCAATGGACAACGGGTCGGTATCAGCCGTTACGAATTACAATGATCGGCACAATGAGACATTTTACTCTAATTCCACTTTACCTTTGGATTAGGTATAAGTAGGTTCTTCTTTGTTAGATAATTAAATAGGAGGCTTTTTGCCAATTTCCATTCAAAATTATTAATACTCAATTGCCATAAATAGAACTTCCCTACCTACCTATTTGCAAACAGGTTTGACCTAACTATGAGCGAAATTTCGTGCTGTTTTTTTCAAGTTGGCGGTTATTGAGGCGCGGAAGGTGTGTCCAATGGAAAATTTCTTGTAGGTTCTAGATAAGATCGTATCCCTTCGGCAAAAACATGTTATTTTATTTGCAAATACTTGTACCTAATCGCGACCTATTTCTAAATCTGATAAAATGCGCAAAAATTTCGACACTATTGGAGTTCGATATAGTATGCCATCGAACTCAAATATATTACATATAGCATTTTTTTTTTTCAGAGAATTGGCGCCTATTCCCTTGTTCACAAACTAAACTTTTAAGTTCAGTACATCTTTTTCTTTTTATTTCATTATGGAAAGGACAGAAGATAAATATTAGTTTAGTCCTGTCAAATTAGACAGCGCCTAACGTTGTAGTCATGTTTTTAATCACGTCTAAACTTGCTATGGAGTATCTTAATTTGACAGGACTAAACTAATATTTATCTTCTGTCCTTTTCTTAATGAAATAGAAAGAAAAAGATGCACTGAACTTAAATTTAGTTTAGTTTGTGAACAAGGGAATCGGCGCCAATGAGTGGGTAGGTAAGGCCGCAGGACAGGGCCCTTCTTTACTATGACCACTCAATGATTCCTTACTTCGAAACCGCGCCAATTCCATAGCTTATTTGCTGATTTGGAAACACGTAGGGACTTAATGAATTTATGATTGGAAAGCAAAAGTAAAAGTAAAATTAATAATGTTTAATTATTTATTTTATTGTTGTTTTATTATTTTATTTTTGTATTATATGTAAAATTTTACACATAAACTTCCATTGTTGGAAAGATTAAAACAATCGCTATCAATGTTATATCTTCTAATTTATTATATCATTGTGATTAGGTGTAAAGAACCACGTGGTTCCACGTAGCAATACACGTAGTTCCACGTTCCACGTAGCGGGGTACCTAGGTATCATACGTATTGCCATGTAGATAGTTCTAAAATAGTTACGCTCTTCGGAATTGATGCGTTATTTTTAACTTTATACCGGCACCAATTGAAAGTTTGAATAATTTTGAAGTACCTATATTGCCAATCTATTGGTTCATTACCTATGTTCGAAAAAATTGTCTGCTCAACAACGTACGTAGATAACGCAATGAATGTTTTTCTATTGTTAAAATGAAAGCATTCCTACTACTATTAATGTGTTACGCAATTACCCCGCTAGCGCTGTGTTAAAAATAGAATACCTTTCGTATATTTTATTTTTATTTAAACCCTAGACGGAATTCTATCGTTTAGTATTTTTAAGTAGCGAAGGTTTTGTATGAAGACTAAACCACGAGGAAACCGACAGGCGACGGGTCAGTTTAGATATTTGCTTGCACTTCTTACATGAATGAGTATAAAACTACCTACTTATTATTCTGTAAAGTTCATTTCATACTTCAATCAATAAATAGTAACAAAGTGACCTACCTCACCGAAAGCGAACTCACTTGTTTTAAAAGTTCAAAATTTTGATTGATTAAAAAGTTC
This sequence comes from Oligia strigilis, assembly GCA_951800025.1. Lineage (NCBI taxonomy): Eukaryota > Metazoa > Arthropoda > Insecta > Lepidoptera > Noctuidae > Oligia > Oligia strigilis. Next base: position 2,476,048 of record OX637548.1, read on the forward strand.
GAATTCACAATAACGTAACTAACATAATTATAATTTATTTATTTTTCACTTCAAGACACAAACATCAGTGTAGCCCTACATTAGCCCACAGTTCCAGATTTGTCAGATCGTCTCTACTTTTCCTAGTTTTTGGAATTGGTAGTTAGAGAGAGCTAGTCTAATTATTACTTAGATGGCTAAATTATACCTAGTCCCTGGAACTTGGTAGATGCGATAGATACTACTCATAAGCATAAAAATAATCAGCCTTTAATTTTCCCACTGCTGGGACACAGACATCCTCTCTGTGACAGGAAGTAGGTCGTAGGTAATCCACTAAGCGGGCCCTGTGAGGCTGTGTGGGTTGGTAGATATCACATGTCTTCGAATTTTCATGCCTTGAGAGCAGTATTGATGAAATAATTTACACAAAACAAATTGCCTGCCTGGGTTCGAACTTCGAACGTAGGAACTCGTTAGTGGCGACCGTTGCATATGGGCCAGCACTGCTTTACGAAACAACTAAAATACTTACTTCAATGGCTGTCTGTAACTTCCTGCAAGATCTCCGACGCCAAGGTTAGATAGGTCCTACCGCTGGTGACTAAGAAATAATGATACCTACTACATAGTAGACAAAGATGACTAACATAATCTCAATGACTTGGTCAACTACGGGGTGCTACGCACAGTACGCACCTGTTCGGCTCGGCATGATTCGCCATAGCCGGGCGGCAAAATCGAATATATGTAGGTACTTATAGATTATGTTCAGGAAAAAATCGCTCGGCTTAAAGAACCGACCCGAACATGATTCAAGCGAGGGCAGATGCCGAACGAAGTATGTTAATCGGCACGAGCAGAATGACATCCGAATATGTGTAGTAATTGCTTTGGGTTGGCTTTGTTGTTCAACAAATACTGCCGAATCAAATTTGCCGTCGTGAACACGACGTGTGTAGCACCCTTTATTTTCTTATTTAGGATACTTACATAATTCTTGAGTAATTTTAAGGTTTTTTCTGGCAACCGAAATGAAGCGAAACCATAATTTTACCTTTGTATTTTGTTTTCAGGGGCAATCGGGGGAAACCTTCAAAAAGACCTTCGATAACGCCGAGAAGTGTGCGGTGCGACTCTTACCTCACTAAAACCACCTGCAGACCAGGAGATGTAATCAACTTCTGAAGAGAGCCGGCGCGTTGGAATAACCTCCGACGGCCGCCGCCATGGCCCACGCACAATGGTCCACCTGAAGGACTAAGTGCGGAAACCAATCCCTCTAACATAGAACATGGAAACCACCTTGGTGGTCACCACTATTAGCACATGAGGAGGTCCCGGGGGTAGGTAACTGTGTTAAAAGATACCAGGATTCCCCTTGCGTGTCTGGCTTACCAATTCTCTGTTTGTTTCAATAATCAGCACTGCCGGTTCATTAGGTAGGTACTTATCGTAGCGGATTTCAATAATGTTTGAACACATATTTTTTATCCCACCCTAGAGTTTTATTTGGACCATGTTGGATAATCTTCGGGTGGATTAGGGCTCTGCGATAAATTCAACATTTTATTGCATGATAGCGTTTATTTATATTGCACATACTTAGCTCAGGGTTTTCACCTTTCCTTTTTCTCTAATATTTTATTATTTTTTGTCATATTATATAACTTGGACCCCCGGGGACTGAGATATTTAGGGGTCTTGCTTAGTACCTACCTATATGACATGGAAAACATAATACTTCCCACATCAAGTACAGACGCAGCACATCAAGCTACTACAATCTGTCTAGATTTTCAACTTTATCGCTAAAGAATAAGGTTCAAGGTTGATTGGGAAAATTTGACAGTTTCGGGTTGCTTGATGTGCTGGCGTCTGTACCTTTTGTGAATAACCCTTATTATAATTTAATGAGTTAATCAGTTTGATTCAGATTTTTGAGCATCTTAGCATATGTGTTTTGGCGTTGTTGGGAGCTATTGCAAGCCAAGCATGATTTTGTTACGTGTATCCTACTAAATGCGAAAGTTTGTGCGGATGAATGTTTGTTACTCTTTCACGCGAAAATTAAGTAACGGATTTGGACGTGGCACACAGATAGTTTATAGCCAGTATTAACACATAGGATTTAAGTACTTGAAGACAAGGTAGTTAGGGTAGGCAATAATTCCTTCTGCACATGTGGCTTCCCTGGCTACTCATTAACGGCTTAACTATTTAAATGTCTATTAACTGCTCTCAAATTACGATGTTCATTTTTTATTTACTTTACTTTTTTGACATAATCTCTTTATTACTTGACATTATATACAGAAAATTCAATTTTTTTCCATCTCTTTATTAGTGGTTGTAATGGGAATCATATCACTAGGTTTTATTAGGTTTTTATTTTTTATTTATCCTTTTGATAGATTCTTATTTTGTAAATGTGAGGACTTTGTAGGCCTTGTAGACTTTAGATCTGTAGACCATTTTTTATTTTATCAAGTACCTACCTGATACTTGTTGACAGGCCTACGCTATCCTCCCATACCTACTGTAATTTGAAAATATTGTAAAAGCCAATTATTTTTAAAAAGAGTAACCGTGGAGTTTCTTGCCGGTTCTTCTCCATAGGAAACGACCAATTGGAACCGTGCACCTAGCTTCTGACGTTTCATAAGTGCCCATGTAGGCTTATGTGAAATAAAATATTTTGATTTTGATTTTTTACCCCGATATTCCCACGGGATCGAAACTTAAGCAGGTGAAACCGCGTGGCGCTGCTAATATTTGAATAACGGTTCTTATTTACTTATTCTTCCTTGTAAATCTATTATTAAGCAAAATATAATTTGGCATACACTTTCAGCGAAGAAGGACACTTCACTTCAACCACCATGCAGCTGATCTGCCGGTCGATTCTGTAAAAATCTCACCGTGAAAACTCAAGTGAAGTAAGTTTCTTTTTGCTATGAATCGACACTATTGACAGCTCACTCCAGCGTTGCTATTCTGTAAAAATCTCACCGTGAAAACTTAGGTGAAGTGAGCGTGGAGTGAGCTGTCAATAGTGTCAATTCCCAGCAAAAACAAACTCACTTCACTTAAGTTTTCACGGTGAGATTTTTACAGAATAGCAACGCTGGAGTGAGCTGTCAATAGTGTCAATTCATAGCAAAAAGAAACTTACTTCACCTAAGTTTTCACGGTGAGATTTTTACAGAATAGCAACGCAGTTCTGGGTTTTTCACGATGAGATTTTTACAGCATAGATAGACCGGCCAGCATAGGTATTCACAACCACTCGATACGCTTCCGTACCGTATCGAACATCAATCAATGTTATCGTAGGAGTCCTCTTGACGCTGTTCACAAGTCCTAAACCCGAAAATTTTGTCAGTGACCGGCGCTATTCTTCCGACAGCTGTTTGCTGTCGGGGACAAGGAAAATCAGGCTATCGAAATGTGTTATTTTCGATACGATATAGCTTGTCGAATGGTTGTGAATAACTATGCAGCAGATGTGTTTATGTCCCAAATATGTTGGGATACTTTTACTAAAGTACTTACAAGTAAAATGATAAATATTATCTTGTTGCAGCCGGTCGATTCTGTAAAAATCTCACCGTGAAAACTTAGGTGAAGTGAGTTGGTTTTTGCTAGGAATTGACACTATTGACAGCTCACTCCACGCTCACTTCACCTGAGTTTTCAACACAGAACACATATACTCCTGGTTTTCACGGTGAGATTTTTACAGAATAGCACCGCTGTTAAGAGTTTTTTAAGACCGTCCAACGCCCTAAAACCTCTGCTTATCTAGGCAACGTCTGGTTCAAATTCCACTTAATTACCTGCCCAGAGTGACTCACAGTTAATTATTTAAATCAAAACACTGATGATCATTCACAATACGCCTGATCTGATTAATATAAATAATTCATTACATTTTGACTAGTCTATCATATAAATATGTAGATTTTATCGTCAACGCTATCGTAATCAAAATATTGACAACCCTGGCCACTCACGCCATATATTTGACGAAATTTAACTTATGGATCTCACAGCAAGTTGTTCAGTGTCCTCTGCGATCTCGACCTAGCTTCTCTACCTTGTGGTAAGTACCCTCATGTACCTAAGTGTGGACTATATTTTAGTGCCCATAGTCATACCAGCGGGATTGTGTAATACAATAACAGTAGCAATTGGCTTTCATTTTGACAGTTGAACAACATTGATTGCGTAATTTTTGAGCGTTGAGCAGACAAATTTTTTGAACATATTCAAAATCAAAACCTCTGTAAAATTCTACTTATGTCTGCATACCTTTCTGTTACTCATTATTGTCAAAGTTTATGTTTTTGTGAATAAATTATTATTATTATTATAAAATGATTCAGATTGTTATTGATAGTGTGTTTCGCAATTAGGGTACGGGTTTGCGTAAATGTACCTACAGACGCCAGCACATCAAGCTACTACAATCTGTCAAATTTCTTTAATAGATTTTCAACTTTATCGCTAAAGCTTATGGTTCAAAGTTGATTGGGAAAATTTGACAGTTTCGGGTAGGTGGATGTGCTGGCGTCTGTACCTTTGATAACGCGTATTTTGTTTGTAAGAATCGTAATTTAATTAGGAAGACTCGTGTTCCCAAGTATCGGTTCTTGTGAGTTGTGACTCCTAAAAGCAGAGACCGCACAATGTTAGGTTAGGATCTATTTTCTGTAAAAATCTCACCGTGAAAAGTTATGTGTGAAGTGAGCTGTCATTCCAGCATTGACACTATTGACAGCTCACTTCAAACTCACTTCACCTTCCCTTTTCGAGGTGAGACTTCCAGAATAAGTCGGCTGTATTGGGGAGTGCGTAAGATGTTTGAAAATTATTGTAACGGAATTTTTGTTTTCGTAAGATTGACCTAATTGACCTCTCCCCTGCAGAATGCCGTTTGTTAGTAACGATTTGGCACTTCCGCTTTCAGTGGAAAATTAACGATATTAATATGGTCACATACCTACAGTATAAATAGATCACAGCAAAAATTGACTGAGCAAAGCAGACATTTCTAATTCATTATACATTCTTCCTAGTGATCTGCATTTCACTCCCCCGTAGCGAACAGCTAATCTAGCCGGATTTCCTCCACATAGTTCACATCACCGCGATCCACTGTCAATGAACGCTGGAAAGTGCACTCGACAGCTCCAGTTCCGCTGATACCGGTCGATGAACCCGAGGAATGCGCAAGCGCACGCCACGCGTTCAATGTCTGCACTTTTGCGCACCGCAAATATTGGACCTTTGTTGATTTTGTTTGTGTTTTTGGGATTTCTTGTAGGGTCTTCTACATTGTTTTATTCAGATGCTTTAAAATAATCACTCAAAATACTTGTATTTTGAACCCACGGCACTATTGTCTATCGACTATCATAGATAACATAACGTTGGAAAAAACCCTAGATTTCTTATCTTATCAAGCATGAGATTTATTTTAAACTAGCTTCCACCCGCGGCTTCGCCCGCGAGGGATGTCGATAAAAACTATCCCATGTCCTTCCCCGGGATGCAATCTATCTTACTGCCAAATTTTATCGAAATCCGTTCAGTGGTTTAGGCGTGAAAAGGTAACATACAGACAGACAGACAGACTTAGTTACTTTCGAATTTATAATATTATTATAATTCTAAGTTACTTTAGAGTAGTTAAATTATAGTATGGATACTTGTTTGCGTCCAATGTCCAAACCTATTGACTATCATAAATTTACATACCGCAGGTATTAATTTCTATCAGCATAAGATTTATTATTGGAAGCCAGGAATTAAGATAATAGCTCTAAATCTCTTCAAAGGATTTGAGTCTATATATTTGAGTCTATATATTTGAGTCTATATATTTGAGTCTATATATTTTAGGCCCCCTATCTCGCTACCTACTAAGGATAGTCGACCCCACGTCAGTGGTAGGTAACACCACGGTAACACTTTAATCTTAAACTAGCCTAGGCCTAGGAATACGAGGCCAGCTTATGCTGGTTTTGTTACCACTGACATGCGGTCGACTGTACTACCCTGCCAATCCAATACACTAACTTTTGAAAACCACATGTGAGATTTTTGACGATATACAGTTTTCCAGCATGTTTTTAAACCTTAATTTGAACGTAGTACATTGGTTTTTAGCTTGCCATAATATTTTATCATGCAAAATATACCTACAATCCTACATGTAATGAAAAAATTGCTGGTCAGGGACTAAATATTTTACAGGACTCAGGGGTACTAAACAGACTTAAAGAAACTGATTGGGCGTTGTTGAGCCAAACACTGTAAGTTGAGTTACAGTCTTTTGGATTGGCACGGCAGTGTATCTTTGCTATAAGCTGTATGCTGCTATGGCGTGAAAATTATTACAAAGACATTGGAAATATCTATATAATGTATACGTATAACTAGGTTAGGTATGTACTAGGTACACATTGTTAAGAAATTATAATATCTACATTTTATTTTGTTACAGATCTCAACGAAAATCAAAAACCATGTCTCTCGATGAGGTAAGTTTTCATTTTTAACTAATCTCCTAAAATCAGCTTGATTAGATAAAAGTCCGACAATAACCTAGGTACTTCATAATTTGCTAATAACACTCATAGATAGTAGGTATTATTCATCGTGCATAATAGCCTATAATGTTCCCACTGCTGGGACTCAGGCCTCTCTTCGAGAGGGGGCCATGCCAGCTCGGTGCGGGTTGGTGGATGTCATATTCTTCGAATTTTTGGTTCGGGTATCATTTAAGCTATCACCAATTTAATTAGTTTTGTGTTTCTTAAATAATAGGGTTTGTCCTCCAAATAGTAGATCTGTCACCAAAATGTAGTCACCAAACAATGCAAAATCAGTTCCACAATAAATCACCTAAAATCCTGAGATATAAGGTCTAGTACCAAATAAATGTTTTTGTATGTATTATAATAGGTGTGTCCTAATAAGTATTTAAGCAAACTAATTTAAAGAGATCACCAATAAATCATATTATGTTACTAGAAAATTGCATTAAGTTCAAATATCCTTTTTCCATATCCTTCAAGTATCCTTTTTCCATATTTTTTTTCTTTAAAATTTAGTCGTTTCTGGCACTCGCCGGCCGCTGCCGCGGCGTAGGAGGTCACAGTTTTAACCTAACCTAACCTAAGCATTTTTTTTTTAATAATTAACCTCGTAACTAATTCGGTTCTCGATAATGTCCGATCTCTTATTTTACACATATATTAACATTAATTTGATAATTCATACCTGGGAACAATTTTTGTTTATCTGAGAACGAAAATATTTCGTGGCGATAGATCTATTTATTAGGTGATACAACTTGATGACAAATATAAATTTTGGTGATAGAAAATATAGTTCCCTTTTGGTTCTAGGACATGCCGGTTTCTTCACGATGTTTTCCTTCACCGTTTTGAGAGCAGTGGTGATGAAACTGAATTCACAAAGTAAAGTGCCTGTCTGGGTTCGAACTCATGACCTACTCATAAATTGGGGTCGATACCACTTTTGCAAACATGTCCTAGCCAGGTTTAGAAACAGAAACCCAAAAAATGTTAGTTACAATCAGGTACAATCAACAAAAGAGATAAGTATGCAGGATCGTCGGATAATAATAAAGTTGAAGTTTATTAAGAAACCCATGGATGTTCTACAATAAATTTTGTTAATAGAAAACAAACAGCTCTTTTATCAGATTAAATTTCAGTCGACAACATCCATCGGTTTTTACCTACTTACGTAAATATTATTAATACCTAGCTACTTTACAAATAAAAAATATGATACGATAATTACTTAAGATAAATTATCAAGGTACGAACTTTAGAATTTATTCCTTTTAAATCACTGCACGTGAAAATATTTTAAGTAATATATAATTTTTATTATCTCTGATAAATCATTTTTGGGTACGTGCTACTAAGCACCTTACAATATTATCAAATTATCAATACGGTATAATTTGTCAAGTTTATAGATCTAATCTTTATAGCTGAATATCATTAAAAATACCTTTTATGAAATAACCAGCGGCGCCCCGCGGTCTCACCCGCGTAAATGTCGATCCCGTGGGAACACCGGGATAAAAAGTAGCCTATCTATATGTTAATCCAGGGTGTCAGCTACCTCCATACAAAATTTTATCAAAATTCGTCCAGCTGTTTGAGCCTGAATAAGTAACAAACATATACACACATACACACTAACAAACTTTCGCCTTTAAAATATTAGTGTAATGGATGGCATGAACTCACTTTCAAACACATTCTTTAGCATTTTGAAGGAAATTGATATTCCATTGCTTCTTGTTTTCAAAAAAATTGGTTTGCTCAACAACGTAAATAACGCAGTGAATGTTGTTGAACTGTCAAAATGAAAGTCATTGATAATTTAGTGTGTTACTAAATTACTTACCCTGCTGCTTAATAAAATAATGGAAATATGAAACCATTATGAAACCGTCGCCATTTAAGGTAACGGCTCTTTGAAATAGACATCGGACAGTTAGAAATGAAGTTTTAATTACTAGGGTACATACTGGGTACCTATACCATTACTCTGATCCAATTACCGACAGATCAATTGAATATGAATTGCTCGGAGTCATTGGCTTCTCTTCACCTAGCTCGATTGATTTTCTAAAGAGCTTGAATTTTAACTAAAAAAACTAAAACTTAAACTTTGCCATACGGTTGTTTACTAATGCGGATTCATAAAACAGACAACAGCGTTTCACCCAAATTCTTTTAGAATTACTAATTTATTGTTTCTCTTCGAAATTATTTTTAAGTTTGTGACTTGCTGTTTTCAAATACCACCCATAAAGCCTATGGGATAGCATATAGAGTTCATATTTCTCAAAAAATCATCGTATTTTTTTCAGCAATTCACCAGCGTTGCCGGCACCGTCAGGAACTGGAAGACCACCCCCAGCAACGATGAGAACCTCGCGCTGTACTCCTTGTACAAGCAGGCCACCATCGGCGACGTCAACATTGGTAATTAGATATTTACCGTTTAAATGAGAACTTCATGACTTTAGGACCCGAAGGGCAGGGAATAGCAAAAGCGCCTAAATATTCTAAATTCACTCATTATGACTTGTCTGGCGAAAGTGAATGTTCTTTAAATCTAAGGCCCGCTTACATCACTAAATACTTTTAGCGCTAAAGGAATTAAAAATAACGTTCTGTTTCTGTCAATCGTTTGATGATGATCGAGACAAAATGATATTTGTATAGGTTAAGCGCTAAACGCGTTTAATGGTTTCTGGTTGGTGGTGCAAGTGGGCTTAATGGCGAACCTATTGTTATTAACCCAGCGGGCACACAGCCAAAATCTGCTTTTGGATAAAAAGAAAGAAGTAGGTACTTTGGCTGACCCGGAGATTAAACCTGGAGCCTACGCTCAGCATGTGACCACTAGAGCAATTGAACTGTAAAAGCCCCTACCTGTTTTAAAATGATGCAGGAGACTAAGGAAATTCATATCCATCATTATCATTACTAATTGACAGAATGCTTTGGAGTGTTAGAGAGTATATACTACTTCCTAAATAAATAAACAATAAATACTGTTAGCCTGCATCATCCCACTGCTGGGCAAAGGCCTCTCCTCATGACTTCCAGCTCTTTCGATCTAGGGCTCGTAAGGATCGCTGGTCGTATGTTTTTATGTTTTATCGTCCCGCCATCTTCTACGGGTCTTCTAGCTGTGTCAGGGCTACACACAGTGGTTATTTTGGTCCTTAGTTCATTATTGCATACGGAAGACATGGCCAGTCCAGTCCCACTTCAGCTTAGCGGCTTTTTGATAAACGCCAGTCATCTGTGTTCTAGAGTGCAGTGTGGTCCTGCAAATATGGTGATCTCCTTATTTCTTACATCATTAAATTCATAACCGAATGTATTTTTTTCAGCTGAGCCTAGCGGTTTAGTGGAAAAAGCCAAGTTCAAGGCATGGACCGGCCGCAAGGGAATCTCCAAGGCTGATGCCAAGCAGCAGTACATCGACTTGGCCGCAAAACTGGCCCCCAAATACGCATAATTATGTATAAGGACACTTCTTAATTTTATATAAATTATTATCAATAAACGCTTCACACTTTAGTTAACATGATTTTCATTTGAATGCCTATTGTTTTACTATGAAAGTAATATCAATCAATCAATCAATCATTCATTGTGTTAACATAGGTCAGCACCCTAACTGCGTAACACACTACTCTCAATTTGAATAGGTAATTTTGAAGCATATTGCTAATCCATTGCTCCATATGTTAGAAAAATGTGTCTGCTCAACAACGTAAATAACGCAATGAAAGTTGTTGAACTGTCAAAATGAAACCCATTGCTACTGATAGTGTGTTACGCAATTACCCTGCATGGTTACTTACAGATGTTTGCAATTCATAACTGTATCAATTCATGATACAGATATGAATTGCAAACAAATCTTCTGTAGTACCTTTCCTAACTAATGAGGTTAGTTAATTACCTACTCTTAACACAATAGCTGCATTATCAGCCTATAATGTTTCCACTGCTGGGACACTGGCCTCCTCTCAGTGAGAGGGCGTGGGCCGTAATCTACCACGCCGGCCCAGTGCGGGTTGGTAGATGACATGTCCTCGAATTTTTACTTCTGGGACATTTCGGTTTCCTAACGATGTTTTCCTTTACCGTTTTGAGAACAGTGGTGATTAATTCACATCATCATCTGCCTGCCTTTTCCCAACTATGTTGGGGTCGGCTTCCAGTCTAACCGGATACAGCTGAATACCAGTATTTTACATGGAGCGACTGCCTATCTGATCTCCACAACCCAGTTACTGGGTAATACGATACCCCTTTGCAAGACTGGTTGTCAGACTTTCGGGCTTCTGACCACCCGTAACGACTGTCAAAGATCCACGAATGACAGCCGGGACCAACGGCTTTACGTGCTTTCCGAGGTGCGGAGGGGTCACGGTATGTAAAGATGGCCACCCATCCACAGACCAACCGCGGCAAGCTTAGCTTAACCTGATCGATCGACCTGTGCGGCTGTTATTATTTAGCTACGGGCCCATAATTATTTACACAAATTAAAGCGCCTGCCTGGGTTCGAACCCCGGCCTACAACTCGTAAGTTGGGATCTTTATTACCCTAATTTGGCTGTACCCTAATCGGGTAAAATGAAAGTGCTGTAATGCTGTGACACGCTTCCAAATTTTTTGCTCTTGCACAGTTGCATGTAAGAATTAATAAAAAAATACGGGCGAAGATTTTACGTGACAACGTCTTTTTCTCGGTAGAATATTTATTGATATGAATATAATTAAATTGCACAATAGGAACAAGGAATTAAATGAAAATAAGAACGTAACGTTACCGAGCGTTACACTTTTTCATAAGTGACTCCCAGCCGCAACCTAATTTAAGACGTTGTCACGTCAAAATAAAAATAAAAAAATCATTTAATTCAGACTAATTTGCATGTCCATAAGAGGTATTAATGAAATGAAGAAAATGTGTAAAATTTATTTAGGTGGTCACGCAAACGCTAGAATTCGTTCTGTTTTATGGACAACAGTCTCTTCAACAAAAGACCTGGACATTCTATATTTTATTATTTTTCTTAGATAGATTAGATTTCCTCATAAGCATTTACGACGGGTACATACAGTGGTACTGTTTTATGGACAACAGTCTCTTCAACAAAAGACCCGGACATTCTATATTTTATTATTTTTCTTAGATAGATTAGATTTCATCCTAAGCATTTACGACGGGTACAGACAGTGGTAAAAATCGCGTTAAGAAAACCACTCTGACCACCTACTTACGACTTAAAAGATTGCATAAAGGTACTATCAAAATTTTTACCATGTACTGATGTGCTGACTGTACCACTCTAACAACTTCCCTGCTGGCTCCAACGTCACTACCACAGAACATGTAATGGTCACTACATTTTTAATTATTGTGTACCTACTGTTGAAAATACGGCATCACAGAGCATGTAACACTACGGCATGTCTTAAAATTCCAAGACATGAGACCTCTACCAACTCGCACTGGGCCCGCGTGGTAGAATATAGATTTAAAGCCCACTCCCTCTCGAAGATAGGAGGTCTGTGTCCCAGCAGAAGGAACATAAAACTATTATGCTGTTGCAAATACACGGCATGGAAAGTTGAAGCGGCCCCTGGAGAGGTACCCAAAATAGTGATGTTATCAATTTTTTGGGTTCCGTACCAAAATGGTAAAAACGGAACCCTTATGGTGAGACTAAGTCTGTCCGTCTGTCTGTCTGTCACAGCTGGATATCTCAAGAACTACTAATACTATCAACTTGAAATTTTAAGTAGTTTTAGGTGACGTTTGCCCAACTATTTTGTAAATAAGAAGGAAATAAAAATATATGAATGTTTTTGGCAACAGGGACTGAAAGGGGGTCTGAAAAATTCTAGGGCATGTGGGATATCATAGAAAGAGCGCAGTTTGCACATTCTCAAACATTTTTTCTTTATTTTTAGGCCTCATAGTTTTCGACTTTTGATGAAAAATGTAAAAAAAATACCTTCCCCCCCCTTATCTCCGTAGTTTGCAAAGATAAAAATCTGAAATTATTCTATGTGATAGAAGCTTATGTAAAGATTACAGGAAAAATAAAACGAAGTCTCTAAGTAGCACACTTTTTCAGAAATCATCAACAAAAGTTAAATTAGTTCCACTATCGGTCAAGAGATGGCGCTGACATTAAACTGCAATATTCTACATCGCAGTGCACAGTGTTAAAATTCTCTGATGAATATAGGCCTCGCTGATGAAAATTTTAAAACATTTATGGTGGTACGGAACCCTCGGTGCGCGAGTCCGACTCGCTCTTGCCCGGTTTTTTTACTCAAAGGAAACACAAGATTCACAAAAGTAAACTCTCTAAAACAGTAAAACTGCATTCAATTATGTTGGAAAGTCGTTTGAAAATTTTCAGACACTAAAAATTAAATGAATACGAGCAAAATACATTACAAAACGTAAAAATGATTAGGTGCATTCTACTTTCAAATCACATCTCATATTTCCTAAAAAATCCCATTCCATAATTCTCAGCCATGTTCCAATAAGGAATATAAATTCCCAACACTATTCCCAAATTGCATAGTGCATCCCTGTAATTTCTTGCTGTCATGCATGTCAATGTCAAACTCAATAATAAATGTCAAATCAAATAATTTCGGGAGTGATTTCAGGCGACAAACTTTTTTGAGGTGAATTTTATTACTATTACATTATTGTATTTTTTACTGATCAAAGATATCATACGATAAGGATAACATTCGCATTACGTGGTTAATGATAGCCGATTCGTCACCACATTTTTTATTATTTTTATGCTCGTTTGAGTTGCGCTTGCTAACGTCTTTAGCACGACGACGACCAGTGGACCAGTTCCTAACGAGTTCTCGTGCCGACCACACGCTTCTGTTTAACTGTAAGTTAGTGACGTGTATTTCTGATTACAGTAGTAAAATATCTTGAAAGTACATCAATTTGTTCAAATAATAATTTGGTACTTCATTTGTTTTCAATACTTAGATCAATTGGAATCTTATCATTTCTTTTTCGAATTTTAACTTTTTTATGAGGTTAAGTGTCATTTTATTCAGCCGGCTATCACGTTGTACCCCCAATACCTACGCTTGATCTACAACTGGTGTTTTAACAATACTATTTGTGTTTTTAGGTTAGTTAGCTGTATCAACAATCACCATGTCTCTCCAAGAAGTGAGTATTTTCTTATATTTATTTATTGTTAACCATTAAGATTAAGCTTCCCCTAAGACGACCCACTGACCTCAACTTTTTGTTTTTTCACTTGCTACCGGCCAGTTTGTCATTGCGAACAAAATGTTTTATTTTGTAGCGACTATAAATAGTTTGCAGGTATGTGCTTCATGCATTAGTTAGCAACTGTTTCAGAAAGTGAAAAGTCCATTTACCTACATTCATGAGGTGAAATTATTTATTAGAGAATGACTGGCAAGTTACTAGACTTCACATTATTTTTGTCTACTTACTTTAACATTTTTATTTAGATACCCTCTATAAGTACAAAGAATAGGTCAGATTTATATTTGACCTATTTCGTAATTGAATAGGGTAATGATAGAAGAATTATTTTGTTTTATTTTCTTGGTATTAGATAATAATTATGTGGGTACGACTATAAAACTGATTAATTTTGAAGATAGGTACTCTGCACTACTAGCGATGACATGACACATTGTATAATGGCTTGGGAAATTATTAAGTAACAATTTTTCTGTTCTTGTTTGTTAACTAAAATATGGCTTTGTTTGGACCCCAGCCTGCCAGCCAGTTATTATAAATCAAGTGTTATAGCAGTTACAGTAGCTAATATTGTTATCTCAAGTAAAAATATAAATCATTACCACCTAAAGAATGAGATAATAAATATGCGAGATAGGTTGGTATCTATTTTTGTCTGAATAATGACTTTGATTTGACTTTATAAAATATTCCTATGTTTTGCAAATAAAACGTTAATAACACAACATAATCCACTTGACATTTATATACCCTAGCACAATGTCAGCCAAGTTAAAATAAATTATTATTCTTGTACTTATCCATTTACTTTTTGTGATGATTTGGACTTGTTTGTAACCGATTGGACGGAGAAGGCACAGCACAAAAAGTGAAAAAAAAGGAAGAGACCTTTGCCCAGCAGTGGGTCAATTAAGGTCAATTTGAAAAAAAACTTGTTGAAATTATGTGTACTCTAAGGTCACAGCTATTGTCATTAGATCCTGTAATAGAAGCCCCACACATTTTTATTTCCAAGTAAATAATAAAGTTAGTTTCATAAAAAATTATTGCAAGCACAATCATTATTTTGTTGTTGTCCAGACTGTAAAGGGTGTTATCAGCATTATGTATAATTACATATTATTAACCTTGGTGGCGACCTGTCAAGTGAATGACATAAACAGAACTAAGTATTTTTACACAGCCTTTCAGTTTCAAGTTTACATTAAAAAAAATTTACTTAAGTATTTTCTTAAAAACACGACTGATGAAAAAAAAAACGAACATTTTCTAAGACCCAATATTTTTTTAAACATTTCTTTGCTTCTCATAGTGCCCCTAAGCGTATACTCAAACTCCAAGAAATCCGCCCCTAAGACGACCGACCCAGTGACCAACATTTCCGGCACAAGAAAAAAAAAATTTCTAAGATTCTAAATAAAAAAATGCCCTGGAGTATAAAACAAACAAAACATCACGCCTGTAATCCCCGAAGAGTTAGCCAGAGAGAGAGGCGTGTAAGTAAAAAATACAGATCCTGCCCGCAGGGATGTGGAAAGTCAATAAAAAGTTAGCTCAAAGTTTCGCCTTGGTGTCGGCCGGCGTACTTAGTGGTAATACTTATTAGCAATTACTGTCAACAAAATAACATAAACTTCCTAAGTATTAGTTAGTCATTGTCACATTTCAAAGCAACTGCATGGGGATATTGTTTGTAAATATAAGTTGCTGGTATTCTGTTAGATTTACATACTATTAAACAATTTACACTGACCTGAGGAACTGGTTTTTAATAATATACATTGTTAGTTCAGGGTGAGTCATTCAGATAATTATTGAGTGATAGCTAACTCAGGTAAGCCTTGAATTTACCATCAGTGCTGTTATAAAATTTTGAAGCATTATTGCATCAATAAGTATTATAAAACAAAAAATAAAACGTATTTTGTAATCTTCTGTAATTTTGTCCCTATTTCTTAAAATAAATCAATAGGATTATTATGAACTTAGATTTAGATTTTACTGTTAATAATTCTGTAAAGTCATATTTATTACAATTGCGAATCATATTTTAATCAGCATACAACCTGACATTGACCTGCAAATTGCAAAAAAACGTAAGAAAATTTAAATTTCGCGGGTTACCAGATAATGAAATAGCAGAGGTCAAAAATATTTAATTGCCAAATAGGAGAAAAGAATATACCAACAGCTTTATATCAGTCTTTTTAAAAAGATTATACCAACTATATAATCTTACTTCTACTAATAATATAAACGCAAAATTTTGTAAGGATGGGTGGATGTTGGTTACTATTTCACGCAAAAACTACTGAACGGATTTGGATAAAATTTGGCACACATATGGTTTATAACTAGGATTAAAATATAGAATACTTTTTATCCCGTTATTCCCACGGGATCGATACTTATGCGGGTAAAACCGCGGGGCGCTGCTAGTTACTTTATTTATATTTTAGTTGACCACTTTTGTACTGTCCCTTTCACTACCGGACGTACTGCAAGGTACCATCTGCACTTGGTCGATATACCGACTAGTAGGTAGTACTCAGCGTTTCTCCTCCACATTTATTATGCGCACGGCTAAAGATTGGAGAGTGGTAGAGCGGCTCTCTGCCAGCGTCTGTGTTCCCTTCCACAACCCGTATATAATCAAATCAGGAGTGAATAGGCTTCTTCGGGGCTTGCTCGTTCCAACATTGACGTCATCCATCGCCTTCCACCAGGCGAGATCGAGGTCAAGCTCTGGCCTTTGCACCAAAAAAAAAAACTTGCAAAATGTGGACAGTCCTGCAGAATAACTTGTTCTATGGATAGTCTACTAACTACGTCAATGCTTTCAAGAGAATTCGCCGAAGTACTCAGTGTTAGCTTTTTGCTGTTTGCCAACAACTGACTAACTCAACTGCTAAAGCACATGTATTCTTTGACAAACACGAATGCTCTTAAGGGTCAGTTTACACCGAGACGTGACGCGACGCGCAGTTTTCAAAATAGAAATACAATTACTATTAGGGTAATTGCGTAACACACTATCAGTAGCAATGGGTTTCATTTTGACAGTTCAACAACATTCATTGCGTTATTTACGTTGTTGAGCAGATTTTTTTTCCAACATATGAAGCGATGTATTAGCAATATTCTTCAAAATGAGATTCATAGTGTGTTAAGCAATTAGGGCGCTGGACTTACTGTCGTTGTAGTTTACGTAGACGTAGGTAGTCTTAAACAAATTAATCATTCATCAAGTTCATTATAAATTTAACTAATACGTATAAGCTGGCCTCCTTATTCTATTGAAGACAATGTCGAACCAAGTAAGTAAGCCATTAAAAGGCACTTTTGAAAGTCAAAATTTACAAGAAAATAGAATTGATTCCAGGCGCCCCTCCCAAAAGGTAGTTTTGTATAGAAATGAGGGGGAATGAAACTCCATAGCTACTCTTTTAGATTGTTTTACAATATTTTGTACTATCTTCCGCCCGCGGCTTCGCCCGCGAGATATGTCGATAAAATCTATCCTATGTCCTTCCCCGGGATGCAATATATCTCTCTGTCAAATTTTGTCGAAATCCGTTCAGTGGTTTAGGCGTGAAAAGGTAACATACAGACAGACAGAGTTACTTTCGAATTTATAATATTAATAGTAAATAATAGTGTGGAGTATGAATACTACGCTAGGACAGCTCAAGGGCAAAGTATTACCACTGGTGATCAGCCTACTGTACAAAGTTCATTGTCCAAAATGGAATTGCCCGTAATAGCCTTGGCCATGGCCCCATAGCCATTTATTTTAAAGTAAATGGCCTTCAGTCGGTTAAGTGTTTATGCGGCAAAATGGAAATTTCCTATTTCGTTTATAATATTGTCTAGCGACGATTTCTCTATTGTGGTGAGCCTACGGCAAACCATAATATTCCACACCGAGGTTTTAGTATTATCTAGGTATTATTACTGTGAACTTGACACCGAATAATATATAGGAAGGCAAAATGTTATGAAGTAAAGTACATACATACAATAAGGGCGAATTTCACCAATGAAACTGATCGCGACCAGTAAGAAAGAAAATATGTTTATTTACGGTGAAATATGACACATAAAAAAAAAACAATAAAAAAAAACTGGCCAAGTGCGAGTCGGACTCGCACACGAAGGGTTTTGTACCACAAGGCAAAAACACGTTTGTTGTATGGGAGCCCCCCTTAAACATTCATTTTATTCTGTTTTTAGTATTTGTTGTTATAGCGGCGGCTAGACAGTTGAAATTTTCACAGATGATGTACTCATCTGTGAAAATTTCAACTGTCTAGCTGTTACGGTTCATGAGATACATACAGCCTGGTGACAGACGGACAGTGGAGTGTTAGTAATAGGGTTCCCGTTTTTACCCTTTGGGTACGGAATCCTAAAAACAAAATCACAATTTGGGAGAAAACATGCGTCACATCTACGCAAAACGGCCATCGCTCAGCATAATGCTCAGCACATTTAAACGGCGTTCGAGAGCTGGCTGACTGTCTACAATAATGATGACACTGACAGCTTTTGAAAGTGTGCTGATCGCGTTCAGTACCATTGGTGAAATTCGCCAACAATTTCGCAAAACATAAAATCACCTCTTTGCTGACGCAAGCAGAAACTACAGAACGCCACGAATGTATGACGTCTTATCGTTAACACCTCATCTAGGATATGATATCCTATCTCAGAACGGTGAATGAAAACATCGTGAGGAAACCTACAATTGTAGAACCGAAGACATGTGACATCTACCAACCCGCACTGGGCCCGCGTGGTGGAGTACGGCCCACTCCCTCTCACAGAGAGGAGGCCTGTGTCCCAGCAGTGGGAACATTATAGGCTGATTATGATCGTTAACACGTCCAAAACAGACGTCCACGGTCCAGGTTTAATGCCTAGGTGTAGTATTATATCAAGTGCATGTTTGTTTCCAGCAATTCGACAAGGCCGCAGGAGAAGTTAAGAAGCTGAAGTCCCTCCCCAGCGACGCTGACCTCCTCGAGCTGTACGCCTACTTCAAGCAGGCTACCGTCGGAGACTCTGACCCCTCAAGTGAGTAGCACATCTCAAAACCTGAGGTGAAGTGAGCTGTCGGTAGTGTCAATCCCTAGCATCATTTTGAATGACAGCTGACTTCAAGCAGCGGGCAACACACTATTACTCAATCGGAATCTGAATCATTTTGAAGCAAATTGCTAATCCATTGCTTCATAAGTTCGAAATTTGTCTGATCAACACGTATAACGCAATGAATGTTGTTGAACTGTCAAAATGAAACCGATTCCGATTGATTATGTGTTACGCAGTTGCCCTGCTGGATCAAATTCAATAATAAAGGGGTTTATTTGTAAACGATGATTAAAGTTGAAAAATCACAAATTTACCCGCGCCGCTAGCGGCGGCGGCGGGTGTACAGTCAACAAAGGAGTTAAGTATACAGGAGCGTCGGATATTGTTGAAGTTTACTAAGAAACCGATGGATATTCTCGAATAAAATTTTAGTTTATTAATAGAAAACAAACAGCTCATTTATTAAATTAAATTTGAGTCCAGAACATCCATTGGTTTCTTAGTAAACTTCAACTATATCCGACGCTCCTGTATACTTAACTTCTTTGTTGACTGTACATGTTTTTTAACCGACTTCAAAAAAGGAGGAGATTTCTCAATTCGACCGCATATTTTTTTTTTTTTGTACAGACAAACAGGTACCTAACTTAACAAGCTTATAACTTTGTGATTTTTCACGATACAGTTTTGAAATGTACAGTCAACAACAAAAGTAGATGATGAAAATCAGAAATTCAATACTAATGAACGGAGTTTGCGTCAGAACTGTGTGGCGTCGAAGTGATTCAAAAGTATTCTAAGTAGTAGTACTTCGACGCCACACAGTTCTGACGCGAACACCGTTCATTAGTATTGAATTTCTGATTTTGATCATCTACTTTTGCTGTTGACTGTACATACATACATTCTTTACATAAAAGTACTAGATACGTGTTTCGGGTTTCGCATATACTAAAAATAATGTTGTACTTATATAAAAATATTTAGGTATCGTATTAATAAATCGACTCGTTTATCGAACGGTTCAAAAGACTTATATTTTTATGTGTTATCTACTATTTTCGGTATCTTGTAAGTCTAGGTAGAATAATATGAAACGTGCTAAAATCTCAGACCGCGACGTGTTAGCACTTTTTGATTGCAATAAAGATAATATCCTTCTACTTTAAACGAGTCGGTATACTTACGTAAATTATGATGACCCGACATTTATATACATTGTTAGGGACAATTAGCCAATTAAGTATACAAGAAGGTTGTTATTGCACTTACACCTTATACATAGTCAATACCTAGAATTTATACACTTACAGTAATGACAGTATAGTTGGGAAATGCGATAACGCAGTGTTGATTATACCGTGTTCAGCTTATCAAACAATCAAAAAAAGCTAATTTGTTTTTTTCTTTCATTCACTTATTATTTCACCACGTAATTGGGTTTAAAATTTTCACATTACACGGTGTACAGTCACGAGCATAAGTATGTATACACTTGGCTTTATTCAAAGACGATTTTCTCCTTCAGTTTTGAATGAAATTTTATGTTATTACGAACAAAGTATTTTCGAACCCATAGGTTTGTGTAAAGTGTCGTATTTCAACGTTGCATTCGTTATTTCACGAAAAAATCGCAATTGAAAGTTGCCAAGTGTTGACATATTAGTGCTCGTGACTGTACTACTAAGAATTGAAATGGCTTGAAATTCTATTAGGATGAATCATTTTGATGATTTGACTAAGTAAGTAAAAATTACTCGATAGAGCGGAGTTGTGGTTAAATCATATGTTTTTTTTAAATCTTATGTAGTTTAAAGCAGTGTTTTGAGTGTGTTTGCAAAGTTATACGTACAACTTTTTTGGCGATTCCATCTAAAAAAAACCGGCCAAATGCGAGTCGGACCAAGCACAATGAAGGGTTCCGTAGTTGGAATGAATTTATCCCAAGAACAAACTTAACATTGTAGTTGAAAAACATGTTCTGCGATACATTCCAACTGAAAATGTTAGTTTACACACAATATTGAGAGATTTACCATGTTGTTTTAAGACCACAGACTTCTTATAATTAATCCTGTAAGTAATCTATAGATATAGAACTATTTTCTGTATCTTTTTAAAAAATTTAGGCTCAGTAGTTTCGGTTGTGGTACGGAACCCTTCGTGTGCCAGTCCGACTTGCACTTGGCCAGTTTTTTCATTTTGTGGTACGGAACCCTAATTATGAACAATCAACACAGCAGTGAATGGAAAATCCTAACTTGTATAAGACTTGTTTTTACGAAGGTAATTTAAATTTTATGATCGCCAAGGACGCCAAGTCTATTAAGGACGCAGTAGACCAGAAGCGCTATTATTTTTAACTTTTACCATAGTAGGCCATCCATATCTGTATAAAAATCTTGACTACCTAGTAATTATCACGAATATGTTAGTTTCATAGCTTGCCTAGGCGTAATGGACATTTTTATTATATTTTCAAATTCAAATGGGTCCCGCCCGCCTGCTTCCGACTTTTATTTAATTTAAAATGGGCTTGTTTTTAGCTGTTCAGTTCTTTTAATAATTTAAGTTTTTTACCGCACTCGGGTTTTTAATTTTTTCAATAATTTTTTTATTTAATAAAAAAAAAAAAACATAAAATTTGGTAGGTACAGCTAGCTGCTGTGAAAATATACTTTTTCGAGAAGTCTCTGAAAATGTGACGTTCAATACTTGTCCTGATGGCCTTAACCAGAGGACCTCAATAGTTATGCTCCCGCGTCTGTCACACCGTCTATTGTTTCATGCTAAGAATAATTGCATAATAACAATAACCTCTTGAATAATTGTGTGAAAATCAAAACGGTCCTTTGTATGATAATCGAGTTAGATGACTATCCGTATTTCCAGAACTGATTGTGGCGTGGTCCTTGATTGAGAATTAGCCCCTCTGATCTTCTGACTACAGTTTTTTTTTTAGTTATTTTTGACCAGTAACCTTGAAAATTCCAAATCTTTATTGTCAATTTAAACCTGTTTTTTATTGCCTAACCCGTTGCTTTCTTGGTAAAGTTTAAAGCGACCCGGTTTTATGAGTACGTTGTCGTAGGTACTCTGTTTGCTTTTATATGGCTTATTTAAAGGCGGAGATTCCTTGAAAACGGTCAAAAAGTTGGTTTTTAAAGCAGTGTATCTCTTAAACCGTAAATAATTTTGACCAAAAAAAAATTTTTTGATATTTTCAAGTCTTATTTTAATACAGTGATGGAACTCAAATCATAATTAAACATACATTAATGCATCAAAAAAAATCTTCAAATACACCTCTTGATTGTCTTTAAAAGCAGTTTATCCCTTCATTAACAATTTTAATTATAATAAAAAATATGCCATTAAATTTCTAATGCCATACTGCATCCAGTGATGGATTATTTTTTATTAAATAGCTTTTGTAAATAGATAATTTCTTCATATTTTACAATAAATTACCAGTTTTATGTCATCACGCTTCTCTTTCTTTCTATGCAGTCCGACAGTGACCGCGCTTTAGGTCATGTAAGCCCCTTAGGGTCAGTTCACACCGAGACGCGACGCGACGCGCAGTTTTCAAGATAGAAATACAATTACAGACCTTATCTACTACACTAAAAGGTACACAATTTAGTGTCTACTAGCTACGTCGAGCTACGCAGCGCGGCGCCGCCGCCGCGCGGCGTAGCTCACTGAATCGTGTACCTTTTTGTGTAATAGATAAGGTCTGTAATTGTATTTCTATCTTGAAAACTGCGCGTCGCGTCGCGTCTCGGTGTGAACTGACCCTTAAAAGCAAGCATGAGCGCTCTGTGATACCGCAATGCAGGCTCGAATTGTATAAGAGGAACTCGTTCGTAAATGCTGTAAAGGTATATAATAAATTACCCGACGTTTTTAAAGATTTACCTTTGACCATGTTTAAAAAAAAGGTACTTAACGCAATGGTTAAAAGAAAAATGCTTTTATAATCTTAATGAATACATGTCAGATCGCGGAGAAGGAAACAATAAATAATATTGGTAATGGTGGTAATTGGAATTGTAATGATTTGAATTAATATGACCTTATAATAATTGATTAATGTTGACATTTTTTTCAATTTAAAATTATAGTATTGTGCATGTTAATTATTTGCACACCATGTGTAATGGTAGGATGTAAAGGGGCCATTATAGTTTAAGATCATCATGTAAACCTACATTCTCGCAAATAAATAGATTTGATTTGATTTAAGTCCTGTTATAATGAAACAAAACGAAACTGGGCAGCCAATACACGAACGAACGTGACGAACAATCCGATTCGATTTGTGTATCATACTGTATAATGAATGACTTGTAGGGCTCGTGGTTAAATAATAACAGCCGCACAGGTCGATCGATCAGGTTAAGCTACGCTTGCCGCGGTTGGTCTGTGGATGGGTGACCATCTTTACATACCGAGACCCCTCCGTCCCTCGGAAAGCACGTTAAGCCGTTGGTCCCGGTTGGCATTCGTGGATCATTGACCGTCGTTACGGGTCTTACCAAGGGGTATCGTATTACCCAGTAACTGGGTTGTGGAGGTTAGATAGCAGTCGCTCCATGTATTACCATACTGGTATTCAGGTGCATCCGGTTAGACTGGAAGCCGACCCCAACATAGTTGGGAAAAGGCTAGGTAGATGATGCAGATAACTTGTAATAATATGGAATTATTTGTAAAGTGACTGCCTCGTTGATCTATAATAGTGATTGCAAGCGCTACTAGTAAGCATGAGGCCCGGGGTTCGATTCCCAGGTTGGGCAAAGTTATTCCATCAGAAATTTCTCAGTAGCAGAACTGAAAGGATTTGTGCTTGGTTGATGGAAGGCGCGCCCCCTATTATATGGGACTTAGGCTCAAGGACAGGCGGGACGCGACGAAGTTTTCATAGAAATTCTTCTAATAGAGCGAAGTCTATAAACATACTTAACTAGCGAAATGTGGGTATACTATAGATGCCTAACCGTACGAGGAATATGTTATTTAAACATTGTTGCATGGTCAACAATAATTAAGAAAGTGAACGTCGTCGTGGATCGTGTATGGATGACATTTGAAATTCCAATCAGTTTTCAAATTCGTGTCTATTTAAAATGGTAATTCAACGTTTTGTTTGTCCAAAACAGCACTACCTAGGAATCCAGCCGGTCGATTCTGTAAAAATCTCACCGTGAAAACTTAGGTGAAGTGAGTTTGTTTTTGCTAGGAATTGACACTATTGCTCACTTCACGCTCACTTCACCTAAGTTTTCACGGTGAGATTTTTACAGAATAGTACTGCTGGCCAGTTTTGTTAAATAAAATAAAAATAACAACAAACAAATACATCAATCATGTCATAAATCCGTTTATCATTATCTATTAATCACTTAGCACAATCATTTAAAGTAATAAATCACGATTTAAATATGATAAGTCTTTTAAATGACTATCACCAATTCTTGATAAGAAAGGACATGAGGTGGCACACGCAGACGCAACTAATTAGAATAGGTATTTGAAAAGGCTGTGCAGATTGCATCAATCAATCTGCCCTTCCCTTGCTGCCTTTTCCTAATTAATTGTTGGGGTCGGCTTCCAGTCTAACCGGATGCAGCTGAATTCCAGTATTTAAATGGAGTGACTGCCTATCTGACCTGCACAACCCAAGTTACTGGGTAACACGATACGCCTTGGCAAGACTGGTTGTCAGACTTTTAGGCTTCTGGCTACCGGTAACGACTGTCAAAGATCTAGGAATAATAGCCGGGACCAAGGGCTTCAAGTGCTTTCCGAAATTCCGAGACACGGAGGGGTCTCTATGTATAATGTAATGTTTTGCCACCCATTCTCCATCCAATCGCCGCAAGCGTCGACCCAGCGGCTGTTATCTCATTTAGCCACGAGCCCCTCTTATTTGGGTTGAATCAATTGATATGAATTGCATAAAATTATATCAGTAACTTTATCTACAATTCCTACCACGGCTAGTCACATAATATACCTAAGCTACACAACTGCAATGGATTTTAAGTTCTAGAAGCATGTAAAATTGGGTATAAATTCTATCAAAGTCATCTTATTATTCACTGGTTGGAAGTAGTCGCGACGAATGCCTAGGATCACAACTGCGATAGATTTTAAGTTCTAATTGAATGAAAATAGGGTATACATTCTCTCACAGTAATCTTATGATTCACTAGTTTATTATAGTCGCATGAGATTTTAAGTTCTATTTGAATGAAAATAGGGTAGGTATACATTCTATCACAGTAATCTTATGATTCACTAGTGGATTATAGTCGCATGATGATATTTTCATGATAATGTACTATTGTTCGTTTGTAAAGATAAACAGCAATGAGCACTTGGTGATGTTTATAAATCGTGATCATTTTTCTTTTTGAACAAAATGCTACGTGATCAAAGCTGGATTACTTAATTACTAATTCAACGTAGCTTAGCTGGGGAATGTCATTATACCGCCATTTAAGTGACAATTTTATTTGAAGCACGATTTCTATTAGTCTTGTAACACCTATAAAGTACTTCCTGATTCCATCTGACATCACCACGGACATAACACTGTTGTACAATGACAACTAAAGAATTTCTCGAAACAACGTTATAATAGTATTTTACTATTTGCATAAGCACCTTTATACTTAGTGTGAATATGGCACGTAAATACAGCGTCCATTTTGATAACCTTTGACCGACTAAACGAAACACGTTAGAAATACTCATTCCAATAATGTATGTTAGTCTGTAAGGTCTTTCTATGGGCCAAAGTTGCCTGAACTGAATACTAGTCTGCCAATTTGCATTGATGGGTTTCTTTTCTTCAAACAACGCACTCATAAATTTATTTTTTCATTTACAGAGGCCCCCGGCTTCCTGGACCTGAAGGGCAAGGCCAAGTTCGAGGCCTGGAGCAAGCACCGTGGTCTGTCAAAGGAAGAAGCACAGAAGGCCTACATCGCAAAGGTTGAGAAACTCGTTGCCTCCATCGGCCTCCAGTAAATAACTTTACTCTGACTGACATTAGCATAAATGTAATTTAAAATCAATGTGAAATTTTTATATATGAAAAAAAACAGCTTTATTTTTTGTATTAAAATCATGGAAAATGTACGTCAGATTGGTTTGCAAGCGAACTTTTCTGGCATGGAGCGGAACGAGCGGGGATAAGTTTGTTTAGACGCGTTTTTGTTTTGGTCAAAGTTTGGTTAGCTCTCTCACGAATAAAATGTTCTTGCATTTGTTTATTCTACACGAAATATCACCATCTTATTCGTCCAACTATTCTTTTCACCGGCCTATAATGCAACAGCATAAAATGCTGTAATCTTTCAGGAAAACAAATACTGCTGTCGTAATAAACTTAAATACAGCACAATATTTACAAAGTATTTCTTATAATGTCATCTTATGGCCGTCCGTCTCATGAAATCATTATTTATTACTTTGGTTAAGGCACAACTAGCTCGTAATTAGGCGTTAACATCACATAAGTAATGTAAGGATACAAAATATACCTCTGTTCAATCATTCTATTCTTCCTGTACGTTTGGTATGCGGTGCTGTTTCTTGTTCTCTTGTATTTTTGTTGAAAAAGATTTTTTTATACATGAAATATATCCGTTGGTTACTGAGTTTTGTGTTTTATTTTATTCATAGTTATGCAATTTGAAATCTGCACAGACGTACATTGTTTTACATAAAACATAAGCTGTACCTACACTTTAATTAAAGCGCTACGAGGTTCTTTTGGCGCGTGGCCAAAATTCGAACTAACGTCGCCATATTGTTTTTTCTATTGTACTTCAAGTAACTTCACAAAATAATTGCACAAATGTTTACCAACAGCGCCGCACTGTCAACGTCATTCGAGCGCCAAAATATCCTGGTGCAGTCCGTCCACAGTTTATTTTCTACCTCTGATTTGCACCACTGTCCAAATCACAGTGATCTTTTCCTCATTATAAGGTTGCGGCTGGGTTGCTGCCACTGGCAAGTCTGTCCAAATCACAGTGATCTTGATCCTCATTATAAGGTTGCGGCTGGGTTGCTGCCACTGGCAAGTCTGTCCAAATCACAGTGATCTTGATCCTCATTATAAGGTTGCGGCTGGGTTGCTGCCACTGGCAAGTCTGTCCAAATCACAGTGATCTTGATCCTCATTCTAATAAGTTCGCTGCTGGGTTGCTGCCACTGGCAAGTCTGTCCAAATCACAGTGATCTTGATCCTCATTCTAATATAAGGTTGCTGCCACTGGCAAGTCTGTCTAAATTACAGTGATCTTGATTCTCATTCTAATAAGTTCGCTGCTGGGTTGCTGCCACTGGCAAGTCTGTCCAAATCACAGTGATCTTGATCCTCATTCTAATATAAGGTTGCTGCCACTGGCAAGTCTGTCCAAATCACAGTGATCTTGATCCTCATTCTAATATAAGGTTGCTGCCACTGGCAAGTCTGTCTAAATTACAGTGATCTTGATTCTCATTCTAATAAGTTCGCTGCTGGGTTGCTGCCACTGGCAAGTCACTATCATTTAGGTACCGTAGTATTTGATTTTTAATACTTATCTTGTCATTCAGTAGATTATATCAAGTTTAGGTACTATCACTTACCGTAGGATTTAATTTTATCTATTAAATCTGATTTGCTCGTGGTCGATGGCAATGGAAAACTAATGATACCTAACCTTAATCCGCTCTAGGTAAGATATCTTTACCTGTCTCTTTACCTACTATTATCAACCAAGATCTTCATAATATCATATCCTAAAATATAGGTGTTTGTGGATTATTAACTAATTATACCGAGATGAAGGTGCCGATTCCCTTGTTCACAAACTAAACTAAATTTAAGTTCAGTGCATGTTTTTCTTTCTATTTCATTAGGAAAATGACAGAAGATAAATTTTAGTTTAGTTCTGTCAAATTAATCGGCGCCTGACACTACTCCATACAAGTTTAGACGTGATTAAAAACTTGCCTACTAAAATTACGTCAGGCGCTGATTATTTTCTCGCCTGTGTCTAATCGAATAGTAGGCGTTATTTTGTTTTATTTCACAACTCTTAAACTCTGTTCTATGACTAAAGGGCTGATTTTTCAATCGACAGATAATTTTTATTCGTGGAATAAAATTGAAATCTGACAACTTTTATATAAAAGAACTGTCAAAAATTCAAAATTTAGTATTATGATTTATTGCTCACTCAGATTGTCCGTATTCGTCCGGAGTGGTTAGCGAGCGAGCGACTTATGGTTGCATTTTAGTTTTCAGTAGGCGCTATGTCCAAAGTGTGCCGATGCGATGGGAAAAGCTGGGACTAAGTATACCGACAAAATATATAGTTACAAAATAAAACACCGCATACATACATATATAATTATTAACACAAGTACGAAACTAAATATCACAATTTACAGAAGTAGAAAAGGTACAAATGTATAAACCTTTAATGTAGGTAACCAATGATTCCACAAGCTATGGCAGGTCCTGATGTGCCAGTGAGGGCACTATCCTCCGTGCTAGCACGTCCATAGTCGTCTTCACCTTTAGAGATAGCTAGAGAGCGACCGACTACGGACCGCGGGCCGGCGAGCGAGATGAGGTGGTCGATGAGACGGACTGTCAGTGGTCCTTCCTCTGCTTTTATGTTGCCGAGGTCGCCGACGTGGCGCACTTGGTCGCGGGGACCGCCGTGACGACCCTGCGGAGGAGGGTAAAAAATAAATATTTAGCAAGGTGTGTTGCAAAACTTGGGGTAGCTCCTTAGGGGTGTTATTTAGTACATTACCTACGTCTAGCAGGAAAGCTTGAATGATTTCACAGATCGTTGTAGAATTTTGTGTGCCTATTGTCATATATTGCATCAGTCAAAACAATCCTGCATTGGGTTTAGGAAGTGTTTCCGAAATTCTATTCTTCCAAAAATGATTAATTCATAATCTCAGGTGAATTCTGGAAGAGGCGGCACCAGCGTGTGTGGCTTTGGTGTGTCCCACCAAAGAAGAATGAAACTTTACTTATGAAGAACCCATAAAAGCAATACTAACATAAAACGCAAGGAAATGCGGCCCGATCTCCTTGCAGTTATCCTTGACGGCTCCTGTCTGGTGCACATGGATGCCGTGCAGCCCAGCAGCCAGGCCGGTGATGTTGCCTTCGATGGTGACGGGTCCGTTCGGGACCAGCTGCGTGAAGATCAGGTCGCCTTCCACTCCTGACTCCTCGTCGGCTTGCAGGTGAACTATCGCTTGGAGGCCTGGCGATCTTTGTGGCTGGGGAAATAAAACGTAATGGCGTTAAATATCACTTGATTATTATGAACTTAATTAATTACGGGTTTATTTCTTACTTCCTGCCTCCTTCCTTCCTTCCTTCGAAAGAAGACAAAGCGTTATTATACAGACGTTATACAACGTTTAGGTATTAATAAGGGGGTTAAATTATAAACGACAGATAATTTAAATGAAGAACAAGGGGTGAAACAATGGGAGGTCTTATCGCTAAAAGCGATATTTAAAAGACAGACACAGATATTCACACGCACATACACACACTTGTATTCTAACTCCAATAGGTAGACGAGTGAGGCCTATGCACTAAAAGAACGCACCCACCGCAAAAAAAAAGCAAAAGGGCTCCACGCTTCGTTTCACCATTCTCGTCTTTACGAGCGAGAGATTCGCGGCGATAGTCTCGCCGTGCCATCAAATTTTCGCCGCGATGTAAGTACAGACGCCAGCACGTCAAGCTACCCGAAACTGTCAAATTTTCCCAATCAACTTTGAATCTTATGCTTTAGCGATAAAGTTGAAAATCTATTAAAGAAATTTGACAGACTCATTTCTTATTCTATCCATTCGATTCCACTCAGCATCGGTCTTAGCATCATCATCTAAATTCAAGGTTTAAGGATCGAAAAGTGTAGAGCGTTTTTCGTCTAGATCCATTTTCATCAAATTTTCATAGATAAAGTTTTTTTATAATAAGCACGTCTTCACATTGCGTGTCCGTAATGAATGCCGTGTCGAATCCGGCGACGAACATCAAGGACTTATTTAATTATTCACTAATGTCAATGGGTTACGGTTTAGGTAGGTACCTACTTACAGCATTCGAGGTTTTACCTATTTTTAGTTACGATATTTTTTTATTACATAAGTACTTACTTTTGGACTTTTTGACGCATCGTCCTTAAAAGTTTAGGGGCTCACAATTCTTATCAATCTAGATATCATGCTGGAGGCAATATTGAGCTCTCGATACCGCACAATTAATGACTATTGGTGAGATTAGGTGTTTGATAAGAAATTGAATATACTTATCTTACTCTAGGCCAGCACGCGAAGGAAAAGGTTTCCCCATCCCTGGACATACCTATTGATTTACTAACGAAATTATAATGGCGGGCCAAGTTGTTGCATTTTTAGCTATATTATTTACTGAAATAAAAATATTGATTTTTCTGAAACACTAGTTTGTTGTGCAAGCTGCAAAGTAGAAGTTGAGGAGCGCTGGTTTTTTTGGCGACATGTTTGGACACATTTTTGTCTGGGTACGGTCTTACCCATTCTCCTTTATAACAATACGAAAACTTCACTTGATTTTTGTTTGATGGTCCCTGCTCCTAGGCAATACAAGATAAAGAGGCTATACCATGCTTACCTATCCTATCGAGGCATGAAAAACTATGGCCGTGTTGCACTGCCAGGAACAGTCATACAGGTTTACCTAAGGATATTGTCTTATACATTACGCTTAACAAACATATTGTTGGTCAGCACAGTTTGATGGTAGGTATGCCAGAAAAGGATGATATTGCTCCATTCACACAGCAGCTTAGGAACATCGACACCAGCCGGTCGATTCTGTAAAAATCTCACCGTGAAAACTTAGGTGAAGTGAGTTTGTTTTTGCTAGGAATTGACACTATTGACAGCTCACTTCACCTAAGTTTTCACGGTGAGATTTTTACAGAATAGCACCGCTAGGTAGGTGTCGATGTAGATAGGTGGGTCACCTGTTACCATTCATGATTCTGGATCCCCGCCGTTGCAAGTGTTCGTCGGTTATTTAAAAAAAAACTGTTCCATACACCTGCCACCCAGTTTAGTATAATCTATTGGTCAAGAGATACTTATACGGTGTTTTAGTGACCCATTTTTTGTGCATGCGGTAAAAAGAAGCAGTTTTATAATGACTGTTACCTATTTTTCTTGTTAAAACAAAGATAGTCATGTCTGCGTGTATGATAGCTACATTATGATGTAATCTTACATAATTGATTGTCAGGCTGCGTGACACGATTACTTAATATTATGGTTATTAAGTTTCATGGTGAATGCTTAGCTGGTCGTTGCAGCTGATTTCACGAGAGCCTCGTGGGTAGGTATATTTAGGTCCTAGAAACAATTGACACTATACAACTTTGGCGACGTTGCGAGATGATGATGTCGTCGGTCCATCTAGCTGGAGGTCTAATATCTGACTAAAGGCGAACAAATTGTAGCTTATACTTAATATAAAAATCTGCCCAAAAACAGACACGATAATTCCAATTGTTTAAAAAACTTCTGCCCAAAATTTCTCCTGGTTCGTGGATGCTTTTACTAATACAATTCTTACATGACTTTAGAGCCGAAATATTGTAGATGTAGAACCTACAAAAATTTTACCCGAGCGGGAATTGAACCTGCAAAACTTGAATCATTGCGCTCTTCCACACCCAAGACAGCATGCTTAGAGTCTGACAATAAATCAAACACTAATTTATCAAAACGTCAAAGTGCATAGCTTTATTATAAACATAAATTAAATAATTCATACATCTATATATATAAAAGAAAGTCTGTTAGTTACACCACTTATAACTCGAGAACGGCTGAACCGATTTGGCTGAACATTGGTGGGGAGGTAGCTTAGGACCAGGAGACGGACATAGGATACTTTTTTTTTTTTTTTATATTTTTTTTTTATAGTAGGAGTAGGGTAGGAGTAGGGTAGGAGTAGGGTAGAAGTAGGGTAGGAGTAGTGTAGGAGTAGTGTAGGAGTAGGGTAGGAGTAGTGTAGGAGTAGGGTAGGAGTAGTGTAGGAGTAGGGTAGGAGTAGGGTAGGGTAGGGGTAGGGTAGAAGTAGGGTAGGAGTAGTGTAGGAGTAGTGTAGGAGTAGGGTAGGAGTAGTGTAGGAGTAGGGTAGGAGTAGTGTAGGAGTAGGGTAGGAGTAGGGTAGGAGTAGGGTAGAAGTAGGGTAGGAGTAGTGTAGGAGTAGGGTAGGAGTAGTGTGGGAGTAGGGTAGGAGTAGTGTAGGAGCAAAACAACGTTTGCCGGGTCAGCTAGTAATAATATAAATTCGAAAGTAACTCGGTCTGTCTGTCTGTATGTTACCTTTTCACGCCTAAGCCACTGAACGGATTTCGATGAAATTTGGCAGAGAGATACATTGCATCCCGGGGAAGGATATAGGATAGTTTTTATTGACATGACATGCCTCGCGGGCGAAGCCGCGGGCGGAAGCTAGTATGTTATAACTGGGTTATAACCAATCACATAATTACTATTCGAATATAATAATCCGTTGGTAATCAAATCACGCGCGTTATATTATTCTAAACATTTTTGTTATATACTTTTTGTTAAATACTTTTTGTTAAGTATATACTTTTTTGTTATATACTTTTTGTAAGCTCCATTTATGTCATGTTCACTTCCGTGATATCTGATGATTATTGTCTGCAATTATCACGAATACTATACGATGTTTTTGTAAGTTAACGATCTGTTTTTGATGTTGTTAAATATTATCTAACTATTAAGTAATGCTCAATGAACAGGTTGTAAATAATTAATAATCGTAATTAATTGTAGACAAATAACCTTTTCATGCTATGAGGTGTAAAACATGGTACCTACGTAAGTAAGCAGGTATAAAGATACGAACGTTTATAAGTAGGTACTATAGTTTTTTTATTGATTGACTAGCAGCGCCCCGCGGGTTCACCCGCGTAAGTGTCGATCCCGTGGGAATATCGGGATGAAAAGTCTCCTATGTGTTATAGGTACTAATGTGTAAGCTATATTACTGTAAAGTTTCATCAAAATCCGTTCAGTAGTTTTTGCGTGAAAGAGTAACAATAACATCCATTTATGAATCCTCACATAATTTCGCGTTTATAATATTAGTAGGATTAGTTGTAGTGTTCTATTGATATAATTATATCAATCATTTGACGGCACGCTAGGTACGTGTCGCGGGTTGGATTCCCGCACGGAACAAATATTTGTATGACCTACAAGTAGTTGTTCCGGGTCTGTGTATGTGAGTTTAAATGTTTGTAAACGCACCCACAATACAGGAGAAATTCCTAGAGTGAGGAAACGTTTAAATAAAAAGTAATTTAAAAAAATTAAACCGACTTCAAAAAGAAATGAACTCAAAATTATGAAATAACTTTAATTTCGGAAGTCGGTGTCTTGGGATCTGTATTTTAGTTTTAGTTTTTTGCCACCGACTTCCGAAATTAAAGTTATTTCATAATTTTGAGTTCATTTCTTTTTGAAGTCGGTTTAATTTTTTTAAATTACTTTTTATTTGGTAATTTTTAGTTGTTGCACTAGAATTTGACCAAGGTTTTGAGATGTTTTCGCTTTGACACTACACCCGTAGCTCGTATCAATAAGCCAGGCCGTCACACTTTCACGTCTTAGTCCATATCTTGAAAATTACTGAATCGATTTTGATGAAACTTGCACTGTTCCCTAAGTTGAAGTAAATGTAAGCCAATAAAAAAAGAATAGTCACGATCCGATTAATAGTTACGGAGATATGCGTGGACAAACATACATACATACATACATACATACATACATACATACATACGTCTATAAAATTTTGTATATTTGTTTGGAAGCTCTAATAGATTGTCATATGTGAATATAATGCAATTCCAATAATATTACATACATACGTATCGAATTGATAACCTCCTTTTTTTTGAAGTCGGTAAAAAAAACTTATGGTGCCTAAACTAATGTTAGGAGTGCCTAATAGTTACATTTTAAATTAAGTATGTAAATTATGTAGGTAGGTACTTATGCATTTTTCATCAAAAATTTGTAATCGCGATCAGTTTGGCCGACGATTACTATCTATAAGTAGATAACTAACTTTTCAACACACTTGCTCGTAAAGTGGCTCTTATTGAACCGCTTTTAGGTCCACAATGGAGTGTATTACGAACGCGTGCTTTTTCTTTACTTTAATCCACATGTTCTGTAATACCACAGATAACTATTTACTAGTCGGAGACGCGCGCTTTTTTAATCTCATCAAACCCTGCGTTCCGAATTGGGAAATAATCGATGTGTTCCGAATTGGGAAATAACCGAATTAGCGTGAGCGCGATAACGATAACGATGTCCCGTGAATCGTCATAGATGACGTCATGACATTCGCCATCTTGCGATAATGCCGACCATGCCCTAGAATAATATCACCGTGAGCGCTGTCAAAAATGACAGTGTGTGTATGAGGTTGTGTCAGTGTGTGTTTTGTTTTGAGTTGCATCATCTTTAAATTAAACTAACGTGGCATTTTTGAAATTGTGCTTCTGGCTGACAGTCGCCACCTAACCAAAGAAGAAGAACTGAAGAAGAAATGTGGTGTTTATACAAAGAAATACTGTAATAATATCTTTTTTACATTGTGTAAGCACTGTGAGCGCGTTCACGAGAGTTCGAATTGTTGCCAGCTCTCAGCAGTCATAATCGTAATATCTAAATCGGAACGCATGTGAGATGATGTAAGCGCTGTGATATGAGCGATTATAGCTAATTCATGGCTAATTCGGAAAGCGCCCAAAGAGACTTCATGCCAAAAGAAAAAAATCCGCGGGCTATATTTAATTTTTTTTTAAATAGTCTGTATTGTCCTTGGTCGCAAAATGAACTCGCAGGGGACCACAGACAATTTAAGGTGAATGCGCAGTGGTAGACCGCGAAATTCTTAGGTTTTTTGCAATTTTTAGGTTTATGTTTATTATATTTTTTCTATAGGCTGTTAAGCGGTTTTGTCTGTGCCATAGATTAATATATTTAAAATGAGTCAATGTTGCGCGCGCATCGCTAGTGCTGGCTGGCACGGCGCGCGGGAAAACAAAACCAGCGCGCCATGTTCCATACAAGTTAATATTTAACAATACAAGTCTGTTTTTTTTCCTCGCAAGTGTGTTGAAAAACGTCGTATGAAACGCGTGTGCATTAATCAATATACACTCGGCTTTCTTATCGCTCTCGCCTGCGGCTCGCGCGATAATATCGCCTCGTGCATAATGATCAACATAGCACACATGTATCATAATGTACTAATTTGCAACTTTACTTTAACCAAATCTAAAAATAACAAAATTAAACTAAAACTATACAGAAACAAAAAAATAGCGTCGAAAAATTCATCCGCATCGCTGTGGACTGGTAATGTACCCAAGAGACTGGCGGCATTGTAATAAGAAGAAAAATATGTAGGTACTTACCTGATAAGATAGTAGAGAGATAATACCTACTTAGGATGATGCAAACAGCTATTTTCTGGCGATCTCAGTAAGTCATTGTGAATATATTATAAGTGTAGGTTTATTTAATATTCTAGTTTTAGACTTCACACATTCATATTTTCTCTTCTTGTTATCACACACTATTGTCTACATTTCTTTTTTACTTCTCCTTTCGCAGGTCTGCTGGAAGACATTTCTTAAGAAATAAGCAGTACCTTTGTACTCAAATTATAACTACCTATGTCATATCCCTATGTATTTTACTGTGTGTACATAAATTATAAAATAAATAAATAAATATTTTTTGCCCCTGATCCTCAGGGACAACGTCCTAATTCTCAAGAGCAAGGAAATACAATCATAACAGAATCACGATCTTAAACGTTTAAAGAAACTTAATGTTAATTGATAAACAATTAATTCTCAGGGCAAGATTCACAGATCGCATTTTAATTGATTTTGATATTTTTTACGTCTAAGTGAATCGTTGAAGCGTTTTGTTCAAATATCAACATTCAAATTAGGTATACGAATAAAGTTCACGAGAGAAATTTGTATGAGACACTTTTTTTTTTGAGGATGGGAAATCATCAAAAAACCCCTCCCGCTCTGGGTGGAGCGGAAGGGAGTGTCAGACTCTTACCGACTAAAACCCACCCGTGTTCCTTCCTTAGCCCTTTATGTTCCGGGCCAGCGGTAGGTAACC
Source organism: Oligia strigilis (assembly GCA_951800025.1). Classification (NCBI taxonomy): domain Eukaryota; kingdom Metazoa; phylum Arthropoda; class Insecta; order Lepidoptera; family Noctuidae; genus Oligia; species Oligia strigilis. The sequence continues at coordinate 2,512,294 of OX637548.1, forward strand.
CTTTCGGACAATCCCGCTGACCTTCGGACAATCCCGCTGACACACACACTTTATTTGGCAAAGGTACCTAAGTGCGATCTGAGAATCTTGCCCTCAGTGACGTCAAGTACAAAATCGTGAAGAGCGCGTAGACAGACAGATTTAGGCTTGTTCACACCCGCGTACCCGGTACCAACTAGTCACGCTGTTCGTGTTAGTAATTAGATTATGTTTTAATATGCATACATAACTGCAAACTGGGAAGTTAAAAGGTTCGTGAAGTGTGGCTCAGATTACAGAAAAACATTTCGTTTGATACAATGTTTGATTTTGTTTTTGCTAAATATTGTAATTGTCTAAAACGTATGTGACGTGAGCTTAAAGTGAGCTAGCAACAGCCGGTCGATTCTGTAAAAATCTCACCGTGAAAACTTAGGTGAAGTGAGCGTGGAGTGAGCTGTCAGTAGTGTACATTCGTAGCAAAAACAAACTCACTTCACCTAAGATTTCACGGTGAGATTTTTACAGAATCGACTGGCTGAAGGGATGATGACTGCTGGATTCAATAGGAACAACTTTTACTATAGGACGAAACGTGAAATCGCAAAAAAAAAATCTGGCACTCCCGACTGGTATCAGCCCGCCATGCCCAGCGGGTCCCACCACCGCATGCGGCCGATCCCACGACCGCACGTCCTTCCATAAGGCGATTGGCACACTGCACTGCATTACACAGCGGGACGTGCCCTATGGCCCCCGCGCGTGATTTTTTACATACAAATTCAATAAAAACGCGTTTCCGTGCGGGGAATTTGACGTTTCACGCATCCCCCCGCTGCGTAATGCGGTGCAGTGTGCCAGCGTACCACCTCTTTGAGATGATAACAGTTTCCCCGCCACCCTGTTCATATGATTGTTATCAAAATGCAGCCAAAACATGTAGAATATATAGATACAGTCAACAAAAGAGATGAGTATGCAGGATCGTCGGATATAGTTGAAGTTTATTAAGAAACCGATGGATGTTCTCGAATAAAATTCAATTTTGTTAATAGAAAACAAACAGCTCTTTTATCAAATTAAATTTCAGTCGACAACATCCATCGGTTTCTTACTAAACTTTAACTATATCCGACGATCCTGCATTTTATCTCTTTTGTTGACTGTACATGTAGGTACGGACGCCAGCAGGTCAAGCTACCCGAAACTGTCACATTTTCGCAATCAACCTTGAACCTTAAAATGTAGCAATAAAGTTGAAAATCTATTAAAGAAATCTGACAGATTGTAGTAGCTTGATGTGTTGGCGTCTGTACATGACATTTGATAATAAACTTCAGTTTATATAAAGGTAAATATAAAGGTAATACTTACGACAACGTAGTCTATTTGCTTCTGAGCTCGATTGCCCGGTGGGTACACTTGCTGCCCGAAATTCTGAAATGCATAAATACCATAGATACTTTAACCTGTATTGTATAAAAATAGCTTCTACCCGCGACTTCGTTCGCGTGGAAGTCGTAAAATACACAACAATGACATGCCAATAGTAAAATAACATCCATATTTTTATAAAACTCGCCGTCGCTTTTACATACTTTTCGCACGTTCTTTCTGGCTTTTTTCTTTTTGCCCAGCTCCTAAGGGTCCTAGCGTGATGTTAAATAGCCCATAGCTTTCTTCAAAAATTAGGCTATCAAATGCAAAAAGAATTTTTAAATCCTGTTGGATACGGTGATGTTGACATAGCTTTAGAGACTTTGTGGCGTTGTTTACACATTTGCTCAGTATTTTCTGTGACAATTAACTCAATACCAGTGCAAAAGCCGGTGTGTTGTTATACTTTTCGATCGATATCGATAGTACCTATTGTTAATAATGAATGAATCAAATTCATTCCTGAACAATGACTGCTTTGCTAGCAGAAGTATCGATGGTGGTAAACTTGTGTGTCTGCGATGTATGTAATTTCTGTATATTTGTTATGGTCATAATTAGCCTGTAATGTTCCTACTGCTGCGCTTCGCCTCTGTGGGAGGGAGTGGGCCGTAATCCACCACGTAAGCCCAGTGCGGGTTGCTAGATCTTCGAATTTTTGGTTCTAGGACATGCCGGTTTTCTCACGATGTTTTTCTTCACCGTTTTAAATTTAAGAGCAGTTGTGATGAAATAATTTACACAAAGTCAATCGCCTGTCTGGGTTCGAACCTACGACCCACAATTCGTAAGTCGTGCTGCTCTTCTCATGAAGATTATTGTTATTAGCTTACATAATTCATTCTGTTACCTATATCTTCTAATGTATAGACAAAAAAATAACTAACCAGAAATAACTCACAGTTCAACAAACTTGTAATAAATGTGTTAGTAAAAAACGTTTTAATAATAATACCTAAGTACATTATTGAAAGATTCATATTGAAGTCCACACCTCGATACATCTAAATTCTCTAGGTATAAATATTACAATCGAAATAGATGCAATCAATCTAGTAATTATTTATATATGTCAATGGATGCAATATAAAAACTAAGGTTGTCACCTCATGAACAATTGCTTCTGCTATAAAAATATTATACTCGGAGACTGATCAATATCATTGTCAGTAGCGAAGGGTCAATTTTTGTAAGAGGTAAGCCGGAGTAGATAATCTTTAATATGATTTATATTATTTGTCTATAGAATACTGACTGTGCCATTTTTCAAAGGGAAGCCGGTAGGAATCGAGTTGTATGGAACCTTCACCACTGATCATTGTCAATTGTTATCATTATCACAGAAGAAATAACTCTGAAGTTTTGACATGACTAAACCATTAGGTATGTTTTGATATTTGTCAGGGGTTTGTATTCTTCGGTGTTGGTTGGTTCAGTTTCATCAACCAGCCCTCATTGGGTGATCTGGAGGTTCACGACCCACTCTCTGTCACTGGAAAGAGGCCCAAGTCGGTAAATGTAGACTGATATCATCTGCCTAGCCTTTTCCCAACTATGTTGGGGTCGGCTTCCAGTCTAACCTGATGCAACTGAATACCAGTATTTTACATGGAGCGACTGCTTATCTGACCTCCACAACCCAGTTACTGGGTAATACGATACCTCTTGGTTATAAGACTAGTTGTCAGACTTTCGGGCTCCTGACTACCCGTAATGACTGTCAAAGATCCACGAATGACAGCCAGGACCAACGGCTGAACGTGCTTTCCGAGGCACGGAGGGGTTTTGGTATGTAAAGATGGTCACGCATCCACAGACCAACCGCGGCAGATCGATCGACCTGTGCGGCTGTATCATTTAGCCACGGGCCCCTCCCCTCCCTCCGAAAATGTACACTGATAATGTGACCCTAATGGTGTTTTTCCCATTCACTGAATATCAAGACAACAAGACTTCCTGTCATGACACTGCAGAACTTTTTGTCACTCTATCATTAAATCACAAGTACTTAAGTTACAAATTAACCTTGACCCTGAATGGGTAACATATGACATAACTTATACATAAGCCTTCCTGGTGGCATCACAATAAAGTTGCCCTTGAAAGAGAATTTTCATGTAAAATTTAGGTATCTTGAGCACGGGGCGAAATAACAGGTGTACTCACATACAAATATGGTTCCATGAATACTTCATATACGTTGCTCTGGTAATCTTCAATCGCTGGCAAAGTTTTGATGAGCAGGTTCCTTCCATACCCTGGAATCCTCTGGTTGGCTTTCCCGTTCAAAGCTGCCAATAGCCAAAGGAACTGGCCGAAAAACACATGGAGTCGCAAATTCATTTTGATAAAAACTATTTCGAAAAAAATTTATAAAAAGTGTTCGTTTTCTTGTATCACGCGTGTGAACTTCGCAAGAGGCTAGGTATCAATGATTTGACTTCTTAGTGTTGGGCTGCAAATTATGCTCTTTTTTAGGGATCCGTGAGTCTGAATGCCAAGTTTGTTACAAGATTTAAATTATTTTTACCCTATTTCAGTGATATTTTGACTAAGTATAACATACTTGTATTAAAATTTCCCTATCTTGACCTTCGACCGACGACCTGACGAAGGACATGAAAATCTGCTGAATGAACAGGAACGATCGTCGAGGCGATGCTTGGGGGGGGGGGGGGGCTATGTCCAGCAATAGAAGCCCTTGACTACCATCATCATCTGCCTAGCTTTTTCCCAACTATGTTGGGGTCGGCTTCCAGTCTAACAATCCTGTTAGACTGGAACCAACATAGTTGGGAGCTGAGTATCAGTATTTAGCGTTTGATTGACTACCATGGAAAAAAGCAAAAAATTGGATCATCAACTCAAACTCAAAACTCAAAGCTATTTATTCAAAATTTAACTATTTAGGTACAGGCACTTTTGAATTGTCAAAGGAGTCAGTCAGTCAGAAATATGTAGCCAGTTGCCCACTGCAGCGCGTCGTAGGGAGAAGAACGGACAAGTCTCCATGGTAGCTACAATAATATATAGGTTGCTCTCCGTTCCAGAAATATAGACGTGATCCTTGCTATAAAACACAACGTCTAACTAGACAGGACGAATCTAAATAATATTTCCGATGTTCTACTATCAAAACTGGATGCTGAAAAAGTATTCCCCTATATCTGAAAACATATACAGAACCACACCACAGAAAAGCGTCTACCAGCTGATTTCCCTAATGAATAGCTTTAGACGAAGATACGGCAAATCGTAGATAGTGGTGTTAACCAAGGCTTCATGATATAACCGTGTGTTAATGGCAGGTTAGCTACGGCATTGTCCCGCCTGGAAGCAGGCTCGTGCCTCGTATGGCGAACGCTAATTAAGTCCGAAGGTTGATGAATGGCATATTAAAGTATTAACTTGTTTAATGTTAAGATCGTCAATTAAAATTGTTATGATGTAATTTTACGTTGTTCTTGAATTGTTGGGTTTGCAACGTAGGTTTGATTGTCATGTGATTGTGTGTTTGAAGTTATTTTTGTAACAAAAAACGGTATGCAAGACATGTTGTGTATGATAAGGAAGTGACTGTTAATGTTGTCTAAATTTAAATCTTCCCATTCATTTGCTTCAACTGGATTTTTGTTGTGATTAGTATGTACTGTACTATCATTATCATCACTTGTTTTGATAAGGTTATTCTTCTATTAAATTCAAACAGTCTGTACGTCTCTTCATCTAGAATCAGATCAACATCATCATCAGCTTATGGCAATTCATTGCTGAACAATGAAGGGTCCAAGTGCAAGCCATTGGGCTCGATCTTCAGTGACTACTAGCCATCATGCAAGAGTGAGAGCATGTGTGGTGGCTTAATCTGAGGGTGACATAGAATGCGTTTGATGATTTTGTTATAAATCCGGACGTTTCATTTGCTAGTACGTTCCTGCATTTCCATCAATCCTGCGGTAGTTCTAACGTTAACCCAAACTGAAGAGTAACTTACAGTCAGCGACTAATGATGATAATGTTTCGGTGAACTGTAGTGTAATTGCGTCGCACACTAACAGTAGTAATGGCTTTCATTTTGACAGTTCAACAACATTCATTGCGTTATTTACGTTGTTGTGCAGACAAATTTTCGAACATATGAAGTATTGGATTAGCAATATCCTTCAAAATGATTCAGATTCTGATTGATAGTGTGTATCTCCGGGTCTCCCTTGTTTTGCCGAAAAGATTTTGCCAAATTATCACTTCCCAAACAATTTTCCGCATAATTTCATTTGCCAAATTATTACTAAGCAAAAAATCTCTTCACAAATAATTGTAACCCAAACCTAATGTTTGGCAAGTGAACGTTTAAACAATAACTTGTTTACCAACTAGTACTTTTACCAATTTTTATTTAGTCAAATATTTCAGTTGGAATAACTCATTTTACGCAAAATTACATTTGCCAAATATTTAGTATCGTCAGTTTTCGCAGTTTTAAGGCAGCCATTTCAAGCATAAGATCTAACTTTGAAGACGTTTTATTACAAGGGTGTTTTTTCCACTTGGGACAAATTCTAAACAGGTAATAATAATATTAAGTATTCTGGTAGTATTTTTTGAAATAATTAATCTCGTCTAACTAGTTCAGTTTCGGGTAGACTTTTTTTTCCATTTTTTTTTTCTATATAATCTAGTCGTTTCTGGCACTCACCGGCCGCTGCCGCGGCACCGCTCGCTTCGCTCGCTCGGCTCGTGCGTAGGAGGTCACAGTTTTAACCTAACCTAACCTAAGCATTTTTTTAAAATAACCTCGTCTAACTAATTCGGTTCTCGATAGCCTGTTAAAAATAATCTCTTTTTTCCATATTTTTTTCTATATAATTTAGTCGTTTCTGGCACTCGCCGGCCGCTGCCGCGGCACCGCTCGCTTCGCTCGCTCGGCTCGTGCGTAGGAGGTCACAGTTTTAACCTAACCTAACCTAAGCATTTTTTTTTTTTATAATTCAAAGTCAAAGTCAAAGTCAAATCATTTATTTCAAATAGGCACATTAAAGGCACTTTTGAACGTCAAAAAAAAAACTAAATAGAAATGATTCTAGTCGCCCATTCGAAAAGGTAGTTTTCGTATGGAGAAGAATGGGCAAGAAACTCCACCGTTACTCTTTTAAAAATGTTTTATTAGCCTCGTAACTAATTCGGTTCTCGATAATGTCCATTGCAAAAAATTAAAATAGTAAATTACAAATATTTTGTATTAAATAAATGATTATTTTAAAATAAAATTGCATTTTTTAATTATTTAATTAACAAAAAAAAAAATCTCAAAAAATCTTATTTATGCCTTTATATTTTTTGTTATAACAAATCGTTTGACCAAACGTTTATTGTCTAAAGATTGTTTGCCGTAATAAATCATTTGATTAAAGACCAAATGCCTAAATGACATTATCCTTAATAATATTCTGCCAAGTAAAAATTCGACCAAATGAAAATGTCCATACTAAAATTATTCCAAACATTGCATTGGTATAATAAAAGGTTGCGAAAATTTGTTTGGGTAGTGAAATTTTGGCAAAATCTTTTCGGCAAAACGGCAGGCTCCCGTGTATCTCCACATACACAAAAAAAAGTTTCGGTTCCTTGATGTCACTGACCTCTTTATAGAGGTCAGTGCTTGATGTTCATTGTTCACAACCATAAACATACTATACAAAAAGTATTTAAATGAATACTATAACTGTCCATATGACGAAACGAAAAAAGTTAAAATCCTATAGTTGTCAGCCGTCATTGTGGCATCGTCATCATCTCGAAATATCTTTTCGTATGGTCTATAATAGTTCAAGAATAGTGGTGACTCATCCACAAAAGCCACTTACGAAGAGTCGGAGTCGTATGACGGTGAGAGCCCAGCAACGATGAAGTGGTGATGAACCGGAATTTTGTGTTCGACCACCAACAGGTAATGTCTCATTCTCTTTATTATTATGAGCTTATTGTGGCCCTCTTTAGGACAAACATCTGCCTTCTTCATACTTCTCGTTCTATTCCAATCAAGCCAATCCATTAAGTAGTAGTCCCGCCTTCTCCGACTGAGCCTAACATGTCTCGTCGGTTCCCGTTGTTCGGGAGTGGGACCTCCGGTGTGACTACTTTTATCAGTGAAAAAAGTTTTATTGGCAAATATCTGAAGGACAGACTGATCTCTTGCTTGCTATCAAATATAATGTGCTATTTGGAGCAAAATATATAATATTTTCAATTGCGAAAACTGGGCGTGTAGAAACTGTGCTTTAGGAACATAGATACCAGTAACAAAATCTGATCAAAAAATGATTTGCACTTTGTGAATTTGTGACTTGTTCTGATATGGGAGAGCGCTTTTCAAATCTTTATACGTTAGGATGAAGCCACATTATCAGTTTTAAAGTTTTTACATACCTTTTATTTATATTCCTATATTGTTATTTGCATAGCTTGCAATACCTTTTTTGATCAGTTTTATTTTTAGTTGTATGGTCAATATTTGAGAGTTCGTTTATGCCAACAATGATTGAATACTATTATTGCGTACCAGTTTGTCATGTTAGCTGGCTGTGATGTCCAGCACCTTTGGCGTGGTTGCTTAGCGTTGATGTACCTTCACAGCTATAAGATATGCACTGTTTGACATTACAATGAGATGAAGTGGATAATTTTGCTAACAGGATTACTTAGTACATATTCTATTTTGCATGTCATTTTATTTTACAAGGTAGGTCGAGTGGTGACCACCGAAACAGGATCGGGAATTAAGCTGTCTAAAATCCAACAAGTTCCTACTAACAAAAATCCCACGATCCCCACCAAACCTACTTCAAATCTTGCTTTCAAGTAAATCTTAAGAAATAAAATCTGCTCAAAACGCAAGAAAGATTCCTACGCAAGAAGGGGTTCTTCTTAACGCTCACGGTACAAATTGCATGCCACTTGACTTTTAGTCTAATACTGTTCTGCTATAAGATTACGGTAAACCCTCAGGACAGGGAGAGTGTATGGTCAAGGACTGCAAGCACCCTGAACAAGTGGCTGTGGGGGGCGCTGTGCTGCGGTTTGCCTGGTGTGCCGTGCAAATTCTGCAGCTGCTGCGAGAGGCTTGAAGATGGCGGTCCTGAGAGAGAGAGGCCAAGAGTTAATCGTGAGTTCCTACTACATATAGTTTTGTGACTGGCAGCCAACAATGATGATAATAAAAATTTAGAAGGTAAGTTCTTTGGAGGCTGGCAGACAACGCAGAATTCAAACAACTTAACCTATTGCTATCCCTGCTGGATCAGCGGGATCCTGCCGGGTCAGCGGGATCCTGCCGGGTCAGCGGGATTGTCCGAAAGGGTTACCGCTGGCCCGGAACATAAAGGCTAAGGAAGGAACACGGGTGGGTTTTAGTCAGTAAGATTCTGACACTCCCTTCCGCTCCACCCAGAGCGGGAGGGGTCATTTGATGATTTCCCATCCGAAAAAAAAAAGTCTATTGCTATACCTATATTATATAACCTATTGCACAATAGAGGTTTTGATGTTATTATGTTTCTAGGAGCGTTTAGTGTGCAGCAGTGTTAAGGGAAGTTGCTATAGTAAAAGGTGCTAACCAATTAGAAGTTTTTTTGTCAGCATGACTTGTTTGGGTTCCGTTCATAGGTGCCTGCAAATGAATAGCAATTCTAAAATTACTAGCGTATTTAATAGCAACGTTTATGGAGAGTACAACCAATGACTCAGATATTATCGTGAGTTGTGCATCATTGAACTATAACATTGATAAATTGCTAAACAAAGGAACCTGACTGGTTTCACGTTTTACTAAATGATTTCCTGACATTTATGTAAATATTAAGTCAATCTCTGTAATTGCTGTACTGGATTCGAAGTACATGTTTCATTCTTTTTAACATGTTTCATTTCTGTTTTTACATAATCAAGAAATCTAGGCAAGGTTCCAATTACTTTTCGGTGAAGTAACTGCAATTATAAAACACTTATGGTAAGGGGTACCTATCGTATTACCCAGTAATTCGGTTGCGGCAGATAGGCAGTCGCTCCATGTAAAATGGCATTCAGCTGCATCCGGTTAGACTGGAAGCCGACCCCAACATAGTTGGGAAAAGGCTAGGCAGATGATGATGAGGCATGCTTGGTAATATACCACTGCCATGCTTGATGGATTTCTTCAATGTATAAAAAAATCGTTCTTACTACAGCTTTTTCGTTTTTAAACAGAATCCACTGCGACAGTCGAGCGAATGGCGCGCCCACACCGACCCCACGCCCCGCGCGGCCGCAAGATCACGCCAGAAACACTGTCAGCAGTGCGATGTGCGCTGTCGCAGCTTCAGGGGGAGCCAGCGGTTCTGCCAGTCCTACCAGAATACGAGCCACACTCCCCCGAACCAGGCTGAGTGATCAGAATCAAGGGTTTAATCTTACGCAGGTATAAACTGCGCGAGAATTGCCTTAGGTCTTGATCCTGGCTGTTGTCAGGATTTACGTAGCGGTCTGTAAAAATATCGTTACCTATTATTGAGCTTTCGATCTCTTAGATCTGGGGGCCTAAAAAGGCCACTTTGGCAGAATCATAAAAGGATAGCATAATGGACAGTTAACCCATAAGTTAATCGTATCAAATCCCATTGGTGAAGCATTTTTCAGTAATTTTTTTTTGTCTGTGCTAAAATACCATTCAATCCGATCCAAATCCAATCCCAATCTCTTTGATTATACCTACGCTACGTAGTGCAGCGAAAAAAAGACAAGCACGGACTGTCTTCGCCATATTACGATTCATAATGTTATCCTTTTATGATTCTCCAAAGTGGCCTTTTTAGGCCCCCTGTAAGATCTTTTCATTTCTGGATCTTCCAGTGTAAACGTTGCGCAGTACATCCTGTCTGACATATGTAACAATTGTCTGTAATATTTGGCAGAGCGTTGAATTTTTCGTTTGTTGGCCCCCCCGCGAGGTAATCGCGTAACACACTATGCAATAGCAATGACTTTCATTTTGTTACTTCAACAACATTCATTGCCTTATTTACGGTATGCAATATCCTTCAAAATGATTCATATGGGAAGGCAACAGTCTAACGGAGATACCGTTAGACTGTTGCCTTCCCATATTTTTAGGCGTAAGTTATAGGCAATTTCGCCCCTGGTAAGTATAACATTTGCCTGCAGATGGTGGTTCATGACCTGCTCATTTTCTCCGACGCGTGACGCCGGCGATGGCTGAATGATGATGATGAATGAATGATGATGATGAATGAATGAATGATTATGCACTGGAATTGCTCGATGTTAAATTGCGTCACTTACTACGGGTAACGTTATTTTTGCACGTTATGGTTCTCAAAGTGCTTGTTTTTAGAGAGTTCTTTTCCTGTGAGATGTCAATCTGTCACGCGTGTCTTCTTGCTTCATTAGATCATTGTATAGAAGTTGCAGATTCAATTCCTAAATGTTAATGTTATTTACATAAGTTTATTGAGTTAATTGTAAATACTTACATTCTGTTTTAAATAATTTTCAGCCATCTATCGTGAGGTGATATTTTAGTTTTGTCGCAAACGTTAAACCAGCGGGCGGGGTAATCGCGTAAACACATTTTGACAATTCGCCTACATTCATTGCTTATTTACGTTGTCGAGCAGTCGAATCTTTCAAAAATATGAAGCAATGGATTAGGAATTTCCTTCAAAATCCTTCGGATTGTGAAAAATAGTGTTACGCAATTGGGGTGCAGGTGAATGCAGACTGGATAGTACAGACGCAAGCACATCAAGCTACCCAAACTGTCAAATTTTCCCAATCAAACTTGAACCTTATGAAGTAGTAATAAAGTTTAAAATCTATTACTTAAAGAAATTTGACAGATTGTAGTAGGTTGATGCGCTGGCGTCTGTACCTACACTCTGTCTGTAGTTTACGATTTTAATAATTAAGGATTGGTATTAAGTATTTGTATGAAGCTCTAATTATAAAGTTCCGGGTCAGGGTCTTACGGGCTGCGGTCGGCAGGGGTCAGTGTCCCACCGCCGACGAGGAACCGACTAGCTAGGTATAGTTATAGTCCGCGCGGAACTAGTTGGCCGCACCTTGGGTGCGGACGGGGGTGAGGGCGGCGGGTTGCCTATCGTTCGCAACCCATGTACTGAGTAATGACAAAGCGCCCGCCCCTCCGTCCCATCGCTCACATACCTAAGGCGCGGCCAACTAGTTCCGCGCGGACTATAATGCTATGTTCACACGCGCGCGTTCAACTCGACATTCAACGTGCACATTCACATTCACGAGCGTGTAAACGGTACGCCCGAGCCCGTAAACGCGCCTGTGAACGTGAATGCCGCGAACCGGGCGTGCTGACTGACACGACGGCGTGCGTGTGAACAGCTTGAATGTTCGCCGACCTGGGGCGGGCTGCATGCCGCCCAGCCCGCCAGGCAGCCCGCCGGGCTGCACGGCGTGCATGTGAACATAGCATTACAACGATTTTCTCGCTCAAGAAACACATAATATAAAAGATTGTAGGTCTCGTGTAAGTAAAAGGGACAAATATTATTAGATTATTAGGTGATCGCTGACTGTACAGTCAGGAGCAATAATATCAACACTTGGCCACTTTTAATTGCGATTTTTTTGTGAAATGACGAATGCAACGTTGAAATACGACACTTTACATAAACCTACAGGTTCGAAAATACTATGTTCGTAATAACATAAAATTACATTAAAAAATAAAGGAGAAAATTGGCTTTGAAAATTGACTTTTGCTCGTGACTGTACACACCGCTGGCGAGTACTCGTTTGTCGCAGTGACAAGAGCTAGGTATCAAAGAGAGGCGCTCAGAGATGCTCGCTTGGCGGGCTGAACACTAGCTGAGAGATCTACTATTGGTACCTAGTACAGACGTCAGCATATCAAACTACCCGAAACTGTAAAATTTTCCCAATCAACTGTGAACCTTATGCTTTTGCAATAAAGTTGAAAATTTATTAAAGTTTGACCGATTGTAGTAGGTAGCTTGATAGGTATGCTGGCGTCTGTAGATAGATGCATGCACTTCTACTCGTTGCTCTCCAACTAATTTTTAGTTGCTAGCTCTATTCGCTTCTCCTTGATCGTCGCTATTGGAAGAGGTGTCTTATGTCACTGGCGAACTGCTGGCGATTTCAAAATCTCACAGCCACACAGTTTGACATCGCTAGCGACAAATCGGCTATCAAAATCTATGTGTGGCGTGAGATTTTGAAATCGCCAGCAAGTCGCTGTGTGTATAATTACGAAGGAGTAGGTACTCTCAGGAAAGTCCAGAATGTGTCAAAGCAATGTTTTCCCATCCCTGATGACCCCATTGAGCCCGGTACGCCCTGACCAATAAATGTGTTGGACCTTTATCTTTGCTTGAAAAAGAAATGATTTGAGCAGCAAAAGTGTGTTATTTGTTTTTATACGTTAATCATTGTACAGTGTTAAATAAATATTTTGTATTATTGTATAAATAAAGGCAATTTTAAACAAAACAAAAAAAAAAAAAATATTTTTATTTTCTTATTACTGCTGACCTCTATCCGTAGCCCATGTAACTACTAAGTGCCACACGCTGTTCGTGACGAACGAGACCACTTTGTAATTTACAGGCACGTTGTAGTTCCACATAATGTGCATAGATGGTGTTAAAATCGATTCTTGCTTTATTTTTACGACATTAATTTAACTGCAGCTTTGAGATGTGTGAATTTTGTCTAATTTTCTTGAGCAAATGTTATTGGCGGATATGTCCATTTTATGCTATAGTAAAATAAATGGTTAGTGGGTCGTTTAATAAATTAAGTTTAAAGAATAAAATGTCAAGAAAGAAAAATAAAGTTGGTACAACTTGAAAATGAAAGATAACTTCAGCAACATATTCCAAACAAATCAAAAACACGACAAATCTTCAAGCAAAACAAATGCGGTCATTGTCGCTAACTTAATTAGCATTCCCTAATAAGATTTTCTCGTCTTAATTTTGTTATCGTGTCTTGTGATTTTCAGTTACGCGCCATCTTTCTCATAGAGATCCATTACATCTCCAAAGTACGTCATCATATTTGAAAGTAGGTAAGTAATTGCTATTAATTCAATAGGTACTCGTGGCATTGACGAGTTCTGTCTCCATAGGTATATCTTCACGGTCAGAACGTGATTATAGGTCGTCGTCAGACTTGTCAAGTCTTTGTGGATAGATGGATAGATACTGGTGGTAGTTTATTTAGTTCAGTGAGTTAGTTATTTGAGATCAGCTGTTATCACTTTTATCAGTGTCTGATTTTATTTGTGAGTGATAATTTGATAAAGTTACATTAGGTGAGGTGTTTTTTTTCTTGTGTTGTAAAAAAAAAATATTGTTCTTAGGTAGATTGTATAAGAGGTGATTCCTTCGATACAGGTGAGTCGGTTTTAATCTAGTCAAGTGGTTTAAATTAGCATAATAAATAAGTTGATCAGATGCATTTAATGCGGAAGGAAAATTGCATAAGGAAATCTATGTGGTTTATAAAAACTGGCCAAGAGCGAGTCGGACTCGCACACGAAGGGTTCCGTACCACAAGTCAAAAACGCCGAAAAAACACGTTTGTTGTATGGGAGCCCCCCTTAAATATTTATTTTATTTTAATTTTATTAAGTATTTATTATTAAAGTATAAATACAACTGAGTATTTTGTGAATATTTCAAGTGCCTACCTGTTGCCATTATTGATATCGAGCAAAAAAGGGCAAAAAATCGCGTTTGTTGAATGGGAACCCCCCTTAAATATTTATTTTATTTTGTTTTTAGTATTTGTTGTTAAAGCGGCAACAGAAATACATCATCTGTGAAAATTTCAACTGTCTAGCTATTACGGTTCATGAGATACAGCCTGGTGACAGACAGACAGACAGAGGGACAGTGGAGTCTTAGTAAAAGGGTAAAAACGTCTCGTTTTGGGTACGGAACCAGTAAATGAAACGATGTTCAAGGACATGATGTCAGACCGTTTTATTATATTATTTGTTAGCAGTATGTACGCAATATGAACATGACTTGTTTACTAAGGAACCACAGGTTTTAAAATTAGATGAGGCTCTGTTAGCCATAAAATAACTTCCAAGGTTTATTTTTTATTGAATCCGAAAATAATCCAATGCAGGTTTAAATTCTACAATAAATTACACCTGGGTGATCTTGAGATTTTCGGAAACACGCCAATATTTTCAACAGTATTTTCTAACATCTATTCAAGAAGTGAGGAGCAGTGGTGTTTCAGTGGTAACGGCCGCGACTTACGAGTTGTAGGTAGGCCGTAGGTTCGAACCCAGATAGGCGCTTTACTTTGTGTAAATTATTTCATCTCTCAAATCGATGAAGGAAAACATCGTGAGGAAACCGGAATGTCCTAGAACCAAAAAAATTAAAAGACATGTGACTCCTACCAACACAAACTTGGCCCGCGTGGTGGATTACGGCCCACTTCCTCTCACCGAGAGAAGGCCAGTGTCCCAGCAGTGGGAACATTACATGTTGATTAATGCTTATTAGGCATTCAAGAACTTAATTTCATCGTTTTTCAACAAAGAGTTCTTCGAGTTACTAGAAATTCATCCATAACTAAACATTGCGTTCAGGCTGCGCAAGAGTGTAGTTGTGCCTGTTACTGGGTCAAGTTTATCAACTGTAGCATTGCTAGATCTGTTTGTACATAGAAAGGGCAATGTACGCCGCGGGCTAATGCAATAGACATGGACTGGTATTCAACAAATAAATAAATAAAGTCTTCCAGACCGAAGTTCGGCCATGGCGACCAATGCCAGCGGAGAATAGCCTTCGGCGCGGGAGATATTATAGTTCACAAGTGTGTGCGCAGACACAGGTGTACTCTCTTTTCCTTCGCTCTCATTATCCAATGGGATGGCAATCCGACACGACCAGAGAGATCAGGCGCAGGGCCAATGGCTTAACAATTCAATGGTTTTCTAGGCACGGGGACCTGTGTTGTCAGATCTGAATTTAAAAATCCGTAGGACGACTCTAGAAGAATCTATAGAAATACGGACAAATCCGTAGGTCTGGCAACCCTGACGGGGATATCACACCGCTGATTTCTAAGGCTCGACCGAGATGGGTTTTTCGTTCTCGGCCGAGACCGAGACCGAGACCGAGAATAAAATAATATCTCGGCCGAGACCGAGAGCCGAGAACGAGAATGAAAAAGCGTGAAATTTTTTTTTTTATACTGTTTGCTTTTTAATACACTACTAATTGTTTAACAAAATTAATTGTTTTAATAATCAAAGTTAAATAACATTATATTATAACATAAAAAAAGCAATTTTTCGGCATTTTCGCCCTTCAAAGAATGTCGTCTCTCGTCATACAATTGTCCAGCTTTGCTAAAAAGTTGTTCACTTGCTACGCTAGTAGGCGGCGCAGATAAAAACTTATTTGCTGCGGGCTTAAGCACCTTATAAGGCGACGAAAACCAATACTCAAAAATATTAGCATTTCTTTGCAGTCTTGGCTCTCTAAGAAAGCTTTCTAGCGCTATTTCGATCACAGAGCTTGAACTGTATTCGTCATTGGTCATTGGCTCGTCTTCCAACTCTATCGAATCATGAGCTGCCCATAAGTTGGATTGACTTGTTGCAGCCATGTTTGACGAGTTAGTTGAAGATGCCCATGTCGTCTCACGAGAATCTGATCCTACTGCTCGAATGGGGCGAAAGCGGCCGGCCGCAGTTCGCCAGCCGGGACTTCAACCAATCACAATTCAGCTCTCTCACGCACTTACACCAATCGACTACGCGCTGCGGCGCGTTGCCACGCGCGGTAAAATTTGAATGCCGATCCGAACAATGTTACAATCTCGGTCATGACCGAGAATCTCGGCTATAATTAGCCGAGAACCGAGACAAGTTTCTCGGTTGGATTTGTAGCCGAGAATGCCGAGACCGAGACCGAGACCGAGATCTCGGTCGAGCCTTACTGATTTCCAAACTCCGGGCTGTTACTAAGAAACTCCCAATGGAAAAACCAGGAAAAACCCAATAACACTTTGTTGTTTGTGAGACCAACGGGGCAGTCATAAAAAAGATTAGCAACAAAACAAAAGGAATAGTAGAGTTCTTTGTGAAGGTGTTTGTCCGGAGAAGTTCCAGCTATTGAGTACCATTATCATCTGCCTAGCCTCTTCCCAACTGCGTTGGAGTCGGCTTCCAGTCTAACTAGATGGCAGCTGAATAAATTTTACATGGAGTGACTCCCAAACCGACCTCCACAACACAGTTACTAGGAAACACGATGCCTTGACAAGACTGGTTAACAGACTTTCGGACTAACCTAACCATAACGACTGTCAAAGATCTACGAATAACAGTCCGGTCAAACTGCTTAACGTGCTTTCCCAGGCATGGAGAGGGATTACTTAGGTTTATCCATACTACATCAAATCAAATCAAACGTACACACACTAATATAAATTCGAAAGTAACTCTGTCTATCTGTCTGTATGTTACCTTTTCACGCCTAAAGCACTGAACGGATTTCGATAAAATTTGGCAGGGAGATAGATTGCATCCCGGGGAAGGAGATAGGATAGTTTTTATCCCGATATTTTTACGGGATCGACACTAAATCAGCCTGTGTGGTCATGGTGGGTCCGCAATGTCCCATTCTAGGGCAAAAGTCTCCCTTTCATTTTTTTTTTCACTCAACGTGTTCCTGAGCCAATCTGGACCAATCCCGCCCGTAGGCGTCAAGCTCGTCCCGCCATCTACGCTTGGATCTGCCCGCGATGCCGTTGGATATAAGCTCTTATGAAATCGAAACATATTATATGATTTTACCTGTAAGTTTGAGAGAATTGCGTCAAGGTCTTAAATACCAGAATGACGAGCGACAATGTCCTGTTGACCTTGGAGACGGGGCAACGAGCTTGACGGAGTTCCTATTTATAGAGTAGTTACTTACGAGTACTATGTGAGGAAACTGGTGATGGCGTCCGGTATTATGGGCGACTCAATAACATTGTGTCACAAAGCAAAAGTACAGATCTCGGTGGTTAAATATCAAAGTAACCAATATTTTATATCAATATTTTTTTTTTCGAGCCGTTTGGGGTTGAAACCCTCGGGTCCGAGTGCACATGGTATTTTTAAAGAAATTTCGAAACGGCTGGTTGACACTTCCCGTGACCCAAGCGCTGGCTTTTACCTTTGCCAGAGGCTAAGCATCACCATACAACGTGGTTATACCTAATGCCGCCAGTCTCTTGGGCACATTACCAGTCGACAGCAATGCGGATGAATTTATCGACGCCATTTTTTAGTTTCTGTATAGTTTTAGTTAAGTTAGGATTTAATTTTGTTATTTTTAGATTTTATAACCTTTAGGATAATTCCATATTTTGATTTAAAATAGTGTCCGTGGAGTTTCTTTCCCGTTCTTCTTCATAGAAACCTATAGTAGGTACTTTTTGAGCCCCAAGATACAGACTAACTGCTAGTTTTGGGGCTCACCAGCTAATAATTTAGTGTAACCTAGCTGTAGGTAGTGTTTTAAGCTACTCATGTCGTCTCAACTTGCTGTGAACCAGAGAACCTGCTTACTGTATTACCTGGACAATAAATATTTTCATTTCTTTTTTACTTTGGAATGGGCGAACTAGCTTTATCTTTCTGATTGACCGACTCCTTGACAATTCAAAAGTGCCTGTAATGTTTATCAATCAATCATAATCAGCCTATAATGTTCCCACTGCTGGGACACAGGCCTCCTCTGGGTGAGAGGGAGTGGGCCGTAATCCACCACGCGGGCCCAGTGCGGGTTGGCAGATGTCACATTTCTTCGAATTGTTTTTGGTTCTAGGACATGCCGGTTTCCTCACGATGTTTTCCTTCACCGTTTTGTGTGATGAAATAATTTACACAAAGTTTCAGTGGTGATGAAATAATTTACACAAAGTAAAGCGCCTGTCTGGCTTCGAACTTACGACCTACAACTCGCATGTCGCGGCCGTTACCACTTGGCCACCATTGCTCTCAGAAATTGACTAATTGCCATTAACCAAGCAGAAATCCGTACTCCGGACAGCCACTGAGAATTTAAAGAACTCACACCAGAGCAAAAAGTCAATCTGATTAGAATTTACAACATTAGTTTACATAGACATAACAACAATTATTCTAATGATGACGTAAACATAAACATCATAAAACAATTTGAGCAATGTCAAGCTAGATGCTACGCCGAATTCATCCACATACAATATGCGATCCCGTATTGGCAAACAATGCAGGTACCTAATGCCTATATATAGCAAATAACTAAAGCTCATATGCACGCATTTATAATCACCGGTATGTAGGATTCCCCGCGATATTTCTTTTTAGCTACACAACCAGTTTTCTGCAAGTTTTGTATACAACAGTTAATCTTAACAACTTGTTTTAGGTGTAAACAATAAATGAAAACAATACAACATGTAGACTAAATCTTTTATACTGACTACCAGTTGTGTCGGCGATTCGTTCGGCGGTGAAAGATTCCGTCGATGAAATTCTCAAAAGTGAATCGTTCTGTCGTAGAATCGTTCGCCATTGAAAAGTTCTTTATGCGAAACACTGAAGAGTGAATCGTTCTGTCGGCGAACCTTTCATCGGAGATGACAAGGAACTACGACAATCGGTACCGCATCCTTAAAGAAGTGCTGGCCGCCTCATAATGTCCGCAATTTAATGGCCAATGGCGTCACTCATTCACTGAAACGTTATTTATGAAAGTTGGTGTGTTTTCCAAAAGAGCTTTTTTGACATCGTAAAGTCAAACCTCGGACCGTCGTACCGGAAGACACTAGACGTAGCGTTGGAAGGCCTTCCACAAGGTGGACCGACGATCTTGTGAAGGCCGCAGGAACCCGTTGGATGCGAGAAGCACAAAACCGGTTGAAGTGGAGGTGCTTGGGGGAGGCCTATGTCCAGCAGTGGACGTCTTTCGGCTGAAATGATGATGAAAGTCAAACCCCGCGGCCATCATTTTGATGACAACCGTCACTTTGGCCGTTATGTGGCGGCCATCGCTGCCGTAGGAAACCGTAGCTTTATTCCTCGGCTTTTGTGTCACCGGCGCTAATTTCAAACTACAATTACAAATTAAGGACATGATCTTTCTCGTCTTTCGGCCTCAGTTTTCTTTCTACCCTGAAAGAATACTGGGGCCGAAACACGACATGTAAGAAAGATTCTAGTCAAATTCTCTTCCAGTTCAATTGTAATATGTCAGTGTATTTTTTTCTTTTATAGCTGACAAATACTCTTGAATATATTTATCAATATCAACAGGAAAATTGCATTAAATAAGGAAAAAAAAAGCACATATACATCCTAACATTTTTAGGGATCGTTAACGTATGATCATGATTAGATTTTATGATTTTATTGACAACGGCGATGCAGAAGCCGTTGGTCCCGGCTGTCATTCGTGGATCTTTGACAGTCGTTAAGACTGGTTGTCAGAATTTCGGGCTTGTGACTACACAAGGCCGAAATTCTGACAACCAGTCTTACCAAGGGGTATCGTATTACGCGGTAACTGGGTTGTGGAGGTCAGATAGGCAGTCGTTCCATGTAAAATACTGGTACTCAGTTGCATCTGGTTAGACTGGAAGCCGACCCCAACGTAGTTGGGAAAAGGCAGGCAGATGATGATGAGTGGCGATGCAGATGGTTAGTTTTGCGTTTTATACAATGTTGTACATTGGCATCAGTCAATGGTTAACGGTCTATAAATGGTAGAATCATATATATTTAGGTATATGATTATTATAATGAAAAGGACAATGCCGATTTTAGTATGGAAGGTGGCGTCTTTTTTTTTTTCGTGCGCCATCAACCAAATTTTGTTTTTCTAGTACAGAATAGTGTAACAAACCAAACTTATTTGACATGCATATCTCTAAACTCAGTCCGAAACGAGATATAAGAGTTAGAAGTTTGTATGTATTTCTTAGCTTTGTGGGTTTGGGGCGCGCGAAATGCACGGGACCCCTTCAAATATTCAAATGTCTAAAAACCACGGATTGCTAAAAACATTTAGCGGCTATCTATTTTGGGGTAACTTAACACTAACATTAGGAGTCAAAAATTACTTACAAAGCCGCGCGAAAAAAAAAAGACGCCAATTTCAGGCATTGTCTTTTCTATGCCTTTACCATCGGCATATATCGGAAAACCAATTTCATTAAGAGAGTTAGCAGAAAATATTGTCAGAATCAGAATTTAAATTGTAATGTAGTTTTACATAACTGTAGTAGGTACGAGTATGTACACACCTATATTAAATGTGAAGTTTGTAAACTTAAATACAAATGGCGTAAATCTCTTTTGATATATTTTGTTACCGGCCAAACCCGATTTTAGGATGAACTAGTTTCGCCTATACTAAACCAGTTCACCGGCGACTCCTAAAATCGGGTTTGGCCGGTAACTATATATCCAAGTACAATTTTGCTACGGTTATTTAGGGGCTCATGTTTGTCCAGCATTAGATACTTTCGGTCTGAAAATATAATGTTGTATCTTACCAGTACCCTAATTGCGTAACACACTATCAATCACGATCTGAATCATTTTGAAGGTTATTGCTAATCCGTTGCTTCATATGTTCGAAAAAAGTGTCTGCTCAATAACGTAAATAACGCAATGAATGTTGTTAAACTGTCAAAAGGAGAGCCATTGTTACAGATAGTGTTTTACGCAATTACCCCGATGGTTCATCTTTTTTACTTTAAAACAATTTTCCTTGTTTCCTCTCATTGATCGAGCTTGTGGCACGCGACACAGGTGATGAGAAGAAGTCCAGGTTACACCGTTCCTAGGTATGATGGGAATTCCGGTTACATTAGGCCATCAGGAAAACTAAGTACTTACCATGCTTTGTTTTACCTGTAAGTACCTACTGTGCAAAAATATACAAAGGTGAAACAAGTATGGCTTCATTTTTTAAGTCTCGCACTTGAAAGCCAGTTCTCGTAATTAAAAAACGTTCAAACTCAAGTCGCAATCTCATCTCAGCGACAATCAATCAAAAACTTGTCAAAAATGTATGTACAGACTCCAGCACATCAAGCTACGTTTGAACCTTATGCTTTAGCGATAAAGTTGAAAATCTATTAAATAAATTTGACAGATTGTAGTAGCTTGATGTGCTGGCGTCTATACATTGATTGTATTTTTGACAGATTACGACTGAGTTTAGAATGAAAGAAGAAAGAAAGAAGAAAGAAAAACTGTTTATTCTGCACAAACAAAACGCACATTGCATATAAAAAAATAAAATAAAAAAAAAAGATAAATATACACACACGACGTAGTCAAAAGCCTCGTACTCAAGCTTAAAAAAAAAAATGTTGAATGCGAACGTTCTTAAAAATACGGGAATTGCCTCTCTGATTTCTGAATTGAGACTTTAAAGTTGAGAACTTAGAAATATTAACAACGCAGTTTATGAGTTAGTTGCTAAAATTGTTAGTAATGTTGACAAAAAAAATCCTGTTGCCGCAGTACTCATGGACATGTCTAAGGCATTCGATGACGTGGATCATACAATATTACTGGGTAAATTAGGACGTTATGGTAAACGAGGAAATATATTGAGCCTAATCAAAACTTATATAAATGGGAGAAAACAAATCACGGTTTTAAATAATAGAATTTGTCCCAATTTTAAGAGAGAAGTTGCTCACAGGTCGTCCACTAAGTATACAACTTGCGGTGTACCCTCCTTAGGCCCTTGCCTATTCTCATTTTTTAAACGGTTTTTTAAAAGGTTTTGTTATGCTTGCCCTGTTTGATATTTATTTATTTGTTTGTTTATTTTTTTGCGTCCAGTTTAGTAGGTACTTGAAATTTTACCCCCTTCCTGTTGGCAGATTGATCTGATATTTGGTACACGCCTTTAGTTTTGATGAAAGTACAATTTTTAAATGATAAATGATTTATTTTCTGTAAGTAGGTTTGTACAAACACTTTTACAGTTCAATCATATTTTTTTAAACTAAATGAGGTCGGCGTTTCCTATCTGACTATTCTGAAAAGAAAGGCCGAAACAAACTCAGTCTCTTTTAAAGTCCCGACAAAATCTTGGTCAGATCGTGTGAAGACCATTAGATTGGTGTCTGAAATGGTCGCATTTGTCAGTACCATGCAGCTCAACTCAGAACTTAAGGAGCTCAACATTTCGCCGATCTAGTGTTCGTTGTCTTTGGTATTCCAAAGACAGGACATTTGGGTAGGCCGCATAAACTACTGAAAATATGTGGCTCGACGGCTCAACGTTGGTGATTGTTCCTAGTATTTATGTTAAGGATATCACTGTATTTTTTAAACAGATTAATTTTTTTATGTGCATATAAAAGATTATCATAAATGTACTGAGAAGGCACATTCATTATATTAATATCTTTAAATTTGTCTCTGAGGGAGTGTCTGGGACTTAATTTATAAATGGAACGAATTGCCCTTTTTTTGTAAAATAAAAATTGTCTGAATATCGGCGGCATTTCCCCACAACAGAATACCGTACGACATCACACTATGAAAATAACTAAAGTAAACTACTAACGGGCTGTCTCTAAATCAGTTAAATCACGAATTTTGCTAACGGCGTATCTTAAATGATCTGCCGAAATGTACCGACTATCACCTATTACCGACCGTCCTGTTTGCCGATGACAGTACAAATATTATACCGTGTAAAGACATAGGAATCCTATGAAAATGAAATAAATAATTCCATCCGTTGCATTAAAAACTGGTTGCGTAAGAATAAACTTAAAATAAACTTAGAAAGTTATGACGTTCAAACAAAGTGCAAAACAACAAAATTTAAATATCAAATACGCAGACAAAAATATCTGAAACCCAGATTTCTAGGACTTTACTTGGATATTCATCTAAATTGGAAATGCCATGTGGAAACTGTTTGTAAAAAACTAAACCAATATTCCTAATTCGCTACATAATCTTGCGAAAATATCAAACGAGTCTGTAGTTTTGATAGCATATAAAGCGTATGTCTCATCAACGTTACGTTTTGGAATAATGTATTGGGGAAATTCCACTGATAACAACTGGGCAAGAGCGAGTCGGACTCGCGCACCGAGGGTTCCGTACCATCATATGTTTTTAAATTTTCATCGGCGAGGCCTATATTTATCAGAGAATTGTAGCACTGTGCACTGCGGTGTAGAATATTGCTATTTTATGTCAGCGCTATCTCTTGACCGATAGTGGAACTAATGTAACTTTTGTTGATGATTTCTGAAAAAGTGTGCTATTTAGAGACTTCGTTTTATTTTTCCTGTAATCTTTACATAAACTTCTATCAGATACAATTATTTCAGAGTTTTCTCTTTGCAACCGTCGGAGATAAGGGGGGGAACTGTATTTTTTTTACATTTTTCATCAAAAGTCGAAAACTATGCGGTCTAAAAAAAAAAAGAAAATATGTTTGAGAATGTGCAAACTGCGCTCTTTCATATGCCCTAGTAGCCCACTTCGATTTTTTCAGACCCCCTTTCAGTTCTTATTGCAAAAAATATACATAGGTGTACCTACATATATATTTTTATTTTTTCTTATTTGCAAAATAGTTGGGCAAACGTCATCTAAAACTATTCCCTGAGATCGAAACGACGTAATAGAGAGTTAAGTGCTATTCCACACAAGACCAAAACATTAAAATTAAATTAGATTAAATAAAATAATTAGATTATTACTTACCAATAAAAGAAAAAAAAACAGTGGCACTCCGGGAGTGCCGACAGAGGTGAAAAAAAACACAAACGGAATACTTTACCATCATCACTCACTGACAAATCGGATTTAAAACCAAGTACCTACATCCCGAAGATGATGATAACAGCGGAGCTATTCTGTAAAAATCTCACCGTGAAAACTTAGGTGAAGTGAGCGTGGAGTGAGCTGTCAATAGTGTCAATTCCTAGCAAAAACAAACTCACTTCACCTAAGTTTTCACGGTGAGATTTTTACAGAATCGACCGGCAGTGTCGCGAGTACATGGTTTTTTTTCCATCTCAAAAAATGCCCAACGCGCTACTTCAAGAATGTCATTACATTACAATTATTTGTCTTCCAGATTATTTGTACGCCGTTGATGGCAAGACATAGCATTCATTTTATTAATATTGACATCAGTCTGATCCGTGATCACCTTTCGTTTACCTATGTTCTACAACTAAAAATATTTGAATTTGAATTTGCCAAACTCTGCTCTAAATTCAAATTTTCTTACGTTTTTTGAAATTTGCAGGTCAGTGTCAGGTTTTATGTGGATTGAAATATGATTCGCGACCGTTTTATGGTTTTACAGAATTATAATCAGTAGAATCAGCAACACAACTTAGTTAAAATTGGCCTCAGTTAAAAATTGGCCTCAAATGTAATGATTTCATGAAATACCTAGTCATTCAGTAGGATAATATGAACTTGAGAGTTGTATTGATAATTTTTATAATTATATTTCTATAAATATTTTTTACAAATAATAATGCTTATCTATGCGACTGTATTCTAAGATTTTGATTTTACAACTTTAGTGTTAGTGCAACTGATGCTTTATTATTTTATTAGATTAGATTAATTATTTTAAGTAAACAGTAAACATTTCCATTTCCTCGCCGATTTATTTGATCGACCACCAAGGTGGTTCAAAGTAGAACTTCTGCTGATATCTGTACCGTAGTGACTGCGCAAGTAGAGTATATATCGAGTACGAATGTGTCTCAACACTTTAGTCCCCTGCGCAGAGGCCAGTCGCCAGAGCAAGCTGATCCATTCACCGCTTGTCTCCGCCCAGGTAAGACGTTTGTTTGTAAACTTTTAACTGGCTTTCCACAATATTGATAATATCTTCTTAATGTAGAACATTATCAGCTGTTTTCATCGTTATGCAGTGTTTAGAGTATATTTTGGTACGTGTCTCTCAATATCTTTAGGTGTTGTGATTTTGCATTGAATAATAAGAATGTTCTAGAAAGAAGTATATAACATTACGTAGCAGTAGGTAAATTCTATAGTAGTTTCTTGTGTTTTCAACACTAAATAGTATTTGAGTACCTCGTGTCAGCTGTTTTAATCAGAATACAGAACCATTTTTAAAGTTTATTGTTTTTTAAAAGTAAAATAACGATAAAACCGGCTTTTGCGTAAGCGCATTTGTGTCGATCAAGGGCTTGAGTGGGGATAACGATGCGCTTGAGTCATGTTAGTGTCTTTATTGTTGTTTGTCAACAACATTACACAGGTGGTAACCCGGCTTGAGCAAGCGTGGTGTTCAATGCTCTTGCCTTCTTTGTATGAGAAGCGGCCTTTGCTCTGCAGTGGGCAATAATAGACTGGTATTATTTATTATACAGGCGGCGGTTAGGACTGCTGAGGGCAATTATTGTAATTGAAGTGAAAACTTTTTCTTCTCTTCTTCTTCTTCTTCTCTTTTCTTCTTCTTCTTTAGAAGTGTTGGGTATTTTTTGAGATGGGAAAAAACCATTGAACTCTTAAATGTACCGCGCGTGTTTTGTTTACAAGACGATTAAAAAATACCCGCTTCGGATGTGTTCGGCTGTCCTCGGGATGTACTCGGTTTTAATGTATATCCGCTATGTCAGTGAGTGATGGCAAAGTATTCTGTTTGTGTTTTGTTTTCACTTCAGTCGGCACTCCCGGAGTGCGACTGCTTTTTTTTTAAATTCGATATCGCGTCATATAACTTGTTTATATGGTTTAAAATAATTGTGAAAATAAAGAAATAATATAATTGTATTAGAATTCTTATCTTACCGGTTATCGAGACATTCGATCATGATCTCGATACGTGAGATGATAAAATTAAAAAACTTTGACTGTTTATCTTACACAAATGCAATGTAATACCTGATTATACTGATCTGCCAAGTAACCAAACTACTTATCTACCAAAGTAGGCCATTAAAAAAGATAAGTAATTTTTGAACGTCAAAATTTACAACAACAATAAACAATAAATTTATGATAATAAACTTATTCCAAAAGGTAGTAGTTTCAAGATGGTTTCAAGATGTAATTTTTTTTTAATACATTATCTATACATAGAGTTTGATATCAAAACTGTCAGTAGATATTAAATGGAGATTGATGTCTAAGCATCGTTCTTGTTTACGAGCTCAATAGTTATGAAATATTATGTTGTAATAACTTTAGGTTCATAGACCATTGCGCATGGGCAACTACTATGCATAATATCACGTAGCCCAGGTACACACGAGCGATTTTTCCCACGGCGGTTTTTTTCGCGCACTGGATTTTCAACGTACTGCTAAGCGTCGAGAGTTGAAAATCCAACAGTGTGTTTTTTCGACGCGCGTGGACGTGCTCTTTAGGATTCTCAATGCTTGGCTCAACACCGAGAGTTTACAATCCAGTGCGCGAATAAATTCCGCCTTACGATTTGGTAGCTTGTCAAACATGATTGTTTGTAAATAGTTTACTGTAGGTGTATGTAACTACATAGTAGTAGGCCACATTAACCGGTCATGTATATAAACTATATCTATTACGTTGCTGATTATGATCTTATAATCTGCTGAAGTTGCAAACGAAATGGTATCAATATTTTTTTTAAATATACTTTTGGCATCTCGAAGGTCAATCTAGAAGGTTGTCTGCTGCTTAATCAGGCTTGCCTGTGCCTCAATAAATTAAGGCCTCCAGCCAGGGCTTGAAAAATCTCAAAAGCTAAACGACTACAAGCTAAAGGCACCCTCTGTGGGATACGGACCTCGGCTTAGGGTAGGGATGGCGAACCTTTATACACCTACGTGCATTTTTTTCCAAATAAATATTTAAATGGGGCAATAACGTGCTAACAAACAATCTTGGCTTAGTGAATGCTGGAAAATCTATATATTTTTGCATTATTATTATTATTTTTATTCTCTCTTGGCATTTCTCGGGACTCTGGGGTTCCAAAGAGCTTTGGAAGGTGTACGAGGGGCCGAAAACAAATCGTAGAGGCCCGTTAGACGTTTTCAGACACCAACCGACGATTATATCTGTTCGTACTTTGCAAGTGCACCTAAGGACAACCCCCGGTTGGTGTAGGGCTATTGTGAATATTAACAATTTAATATTTATTTTAATGAAATGAAAAATTAGTGCGACTTCTGCTGTTGCAAACTACTAAGTATATGACTTGTATACAGCAAAATTTCTGAAATTATGCCGTGTCCAAATTATTTTGTTACGTACCACCAATGGCACGCGTGCCATTGGTTCGCCATCCCTGGCTTAGGGCGTCACTGGCAGCCCCAGATCTAAGGGGGGCAAACCGGGGCATTTGCCCCGGGCGGCAGTTTCATGGGGGGCGCCAAATCCTTGAGACAAGAATTCGAAATATCGAACAAATGAAGCTCTTCTCCTACAATCTCATAGGTTTTTATCAAGTAATCGAATTTTAATATAATATTTTTGAAAAACAAACTTTTCTATTTCCATACGCCCAGTTAGTTTTTGAACACATACTAAATGATTTATGAACGCATCATAACAGATCAAGTAAATTTATTAAAGGATTATTATTTTAACAAATGGTCCCAAAAATGCTACTCATTGGCAGTTTTAACAATTTTTCTCAAACACTGAAGGGAGGGGGCGCCACTATCAAGGTTTTGCCCCGGTTCGAAAAAATCGTAGATCCGGGGCTGGTCGCTGGGGGAACGCAGCAAGGGGCAGGCTGGATTGGATTAAATTGTATCAATAGCTGTATCGAAATGTTATGTAGCTAACTTATTAGCCTTATTAACCACTAGCTTCTGCCCGCGACTTCGTCCGCGTGAAATTTCTTGTACCCCCACCCCGTCGCAACACTTCGTATTCGCTTAGCGTTCATTCTGACTTTTTTTCTTTTTGCTCGGCTCCTAAGGGTCATAGCGTGATATTAAATAGCCTATAGCCTTCCTCAAGAAATGGGCTATCAAATTCAAAAAGATTTTTCAAATCTGACCGGTAGTTCTAGAGATTATCGCGTTCAAACAAACAAACTCTTCAGCTTTATTATTAGTATATAGATATAGATTAGTATAGATGTATTTATTATTCTCTTCAAAGATCTTATACTTACAATCATCAACAAATATATTTCGAAAAAGATTATTACAGGATTTTATGTTGATAAAAAACTCTATGGCCCATAACTCCTTAATAGGTACCAACTCTTAACATCTTACACACGTGATAACTTTTAAACGAAATATCCGATTGAGATGAAACAAAAAGTATTTTACTTCTTCATAAATACTCTTGATAACATAATGCTTAATTTCGATAAAGATTAATATTACGATACATATTTAACGTAGTTTTCTTTTCTTCAGACGATTTAATAATTATTTTGAACACAAAATCGGTTATTGTGATTAAACCATGATAGCTAGATATATGTTCTCGCGGACTTTTTTGTAGGTCTTAATAGGCTCTACAAACCCGTATTACATCATTTTGTTCTATTGTCAATAGTTTTTGCAGCGCACGCAAAAATAGGTTTTCGATTTTACACCTTGTTACAAAATAGCAATTTTATTACGGATCCCTAATTTTGAAAAAAAAATATATATATATATTATATCCTTCCTCGACATATAGCCTTCCTCGATAAATGGACTACCCAACACTAAAAGAATCATTCAAATCGGACCAGTAGTTCCAGAGATTAGCGCGTTCAAACAAACAAACAAACAAACAAACTCTGCAGCTTTATAATATTAGTATAGATTTAGTAGCTATCTAACTAGCCTGTAGGCACTGTCCCACAACAGGGCAAAGGCTTCCCTCTACCTTTAGTAGCTAATCAATGGAAAATAGTTTCGTAATTGTCTACTTCTCGGTTTCGAAATTCCATTTTTACCAATGAATTTAGCACATGATTCTAAACCCCCAGTGTAGGATTTTAATTTTACATCGTCGCCCCTTACACCGTGTATTATAGAAGGCCTACTAAATAACTCTGTGGCCCTACTCTCTACACCTTGCAGACTGGCTAATTTGGTGTCAACACGTGAGAAAAACCACATTTCTGTGACTGAATATATACCTAAACAACAACTGCACGCATTTCAGCCAAGAATAAATTATTACTCTTCAAGTAAACTATTGAAGTGTGCACAATTAGAAAAATAAACGCCGTGTCTAATTCATTGCCATGGTCAATTTAGATATAACTAAGGTACATTTGTTCTTTAACTAGCATTGTTGTATGCATGAATTAAGTAATTTTTAACCATACATTTCCATGAGCTCCTTCTGCGGTTTTACCATAAGCATAAGTCTCGATCCAGTGGGAATATCGGGACATAGGTCTGCCCATGTGCTAAATTTCATCCTAATCCCTTCAGTCGTTTTAGCGTGAAAGCGTAACAAAAAAACAAACAATATTAAGTGTCCCAGCAGTGGGAACTGGGGGAACAGGGGTGGGAATATGCTTTTTTTTAAATAAAAAAATCTATTCTTTTCTCTTTATTAGTTTAGACTAGCTTCTGCCCGCGACTTCGCCCACGTGGTAGTCTACTATACTTTCAAACATATCCTATGGGACTCGGCAATAGTGTAACTTTCTACCAGTGAAAGAATTTCCAAAATCAGTACCTTCCAGAAATTACATCCTACATTACAAACTTTACCTCTTTATAATATTAGTGTAGATAAATAAAAGTTTTTATTTAGACAGGTAAAAATAACAAAATTAAATTCTAACATAACTAAAACTATACAGAAACTAGAAAATAGCGTCGAAAAACTCATCCGCATCGTTGTCGACTGGTAATGTACCTACCCAAGAGACTGGCGACATTACCACGTTGTATGGCGATGGCCTTTAGTGTAGATAGGTAGATAGTGGTGCCGATGGTTCACGGACAAGGATGGTTCAAGGACAGAAGATAAATTTTAGTTTAGTTCTGTCAAAGTAAATTGACGTAATTTTAGTGGGCAAACTTGTATGGGTCACGGGCTGATTAATTTGACAGGACTAAACTAAAATTTATCTTCTGTCCTTTTCATAATGAAATAGAAAGAAAAAGATGCACTGAACTTAAATTTAGTTTAGTTTGTGAACAACAGAATCGACACCATTAAACAGTCATGCATTGTTTATGTGCGCAGAACGTTTATGATTAATTAATCGTCAAGTTTTTATAGCCTTTTGTAGGATCGTAAGGAAACTTTTTGCTCCTCTGGTTACATTCATCTTTGGTTACATTGTTATGTGCTAATATAAAAACTGTCACAGTAGAAGGTAAGTAATGTACCTATAGTCCCACAAACTTATCTGGCCCGGTGAGGGAGTCGCGGGTATCGCATTTGGTTGGCATTTCAGCAGGCAGGCAGATTGACATTTCAAAATGGCGTCGTTAGTTCCTCTTTTTGCCACCGGGCCAGATAAGTTTGTGGCGCTATACCTACCTGTACAGCTTATGTCATAAGGATGTAATGCAGATTATCATACTGAAGAACTTTCCACATGGGACCAACATCGTAACCGCGAAAAAAATATCAACTGTCCCATACAAACCTGGAAAACCTGCTCGAGTCAAATGTATGGGACGGCTGATTATGAAGTTGGTCCAATAGAAAAAGTTATTCAGTTTGATGGTCTGTGCCTTAAATATGACCACATCTTTCTGGTACAGACGCCAGCAGATCAAGCTACCCGAAACTGTCAAATTTTCTCAATCAACTTTGAACCTTATGCTTAGCGATAATCTATTTATTAAAGACAGATTGTAGTAGCTTGATGTGCTGGCGTCTGTACATGCTGATAAGGACATTTAAATAATATATTTTGCAAATAATTTTGTGTAAATAATTTCACCACCACTGTGCACTGCTCTCAAAACGGTGAAGGAAAACATCATGTCCTAAAACTAAAAAATCCCAGACACGTGACCTCTACTAACCCACACTGGGCCCGCGTGGTAGATTACAGCCCACTCTCTCTTACAGAGAGAAGGCCTGTGTTCCAGCAGTGGGAAGCTAGATTACGCTAAGCTGATTATGCTTATGCTATTTTAGTAGATACAGGTTAATTAAGAAAAAAAAAAGAGAAAAACAACACCCAAGCGCAAAGTTCTAGAACGTGCCACCATTCTTCATCCAAACATAATAAGCACATGAAATAATAATAAAGTAGGTAGGTACCTAGGCAGATACCATATTGAAACAGTATATTAGACGATTTTTTGCTACCAATTGTACGTGCAGGTGAACAGGATAACTCGTAATAGGGCCCAGTTGGCAGCCTTTGGGTACGAACTCATCGCAACGCAACCCTAAGGCCTGAATTCTTCTTGCGCTGACGTCGGTCGCGTACCAAGACGCTGACGATAAATGGACGTGTTTACTGTAGCACCCGCGACGGTCAGCGAGCGCGAGTCCATATATCGGTACGCGACCGATGTCAGCGACCGACGTCGGCGTAACAGTATTTCCAGCCTAAAAATTACTATAAAATGTCCATACCATGTTCAACAGATTTGTATTTTTTGTGTTTGAGGAAAAAGGTTTGCTTAAAAGAGTTTTGCTCCGTTTCAGATAAAATTGAAGATGTTCAAGACTTTGCTGTTTGTGGCTGCGGCCGTTGCACTGGCATCAGCCGCGCCTGCTGATGAAGCACAAGTAAGCATTTCTTTACAATTTTAGCTTTACCATAATTATTTCATAAAATAAGAAATTTTCCTTCAGTTCTCACGCTCTGGATAATTGTACGATAATCGTTTGGCCATTCTTTATTAAGAATCCATCCAACTCATCCCAGCATATCTGTCTGTGTAAAAAGAGAAAACGTACGTTGTCATAGACATATGACAACGTACGTTTTGTCTTTTTCTATCTATTTTAAGTACCAATCCGCCAAAATATTTAAGTATTTGTCTTCCTATCTCTTCTCCTCTTGATCTCTCTTTCTGTTTTTCTGTGTCCTCTTACTGACCATAATTTTTCCGTACTTCAGGAAGTAAAGCGCGCGATCGTCCGGTTGGATGGTGACGGTGTTACGGGCAGCGTCAGCTTCACCCGGCAAGACGACGGCAAGGTGCAGATCACCGGCACCATCACCGGCATGCCAGCCGGCGAATACGGTTTCCACGTCCATGAGACCGGAGACCTCACTAATGGCTGCGCTTCCGCTGGCGGTCACTTCAACCCTAACGGAGTAGGTGTTCCATTTCTCTATTGTAATATTGTTATGAGTTAAATAGTCTACCAAAGAAATAAAGAACCCGGCTGTTTGGTTAGTTAAAAGTTCTGCTTTGCAGAACGTCGTTTGTGTCATATACTACATGTGCCTAATCAACGGCCGCATACTGCATCTCTTGTTCAACCAGGTTTTAAATTGCCAAAAGGCAATCTTAACTTAAAAAATGTACCTTCTCTGTATTTGTGCCTTGCGGGTATTAAAATTACAGCACCAAATAAGATTCTTCTCACAACTACCTGCTAATATTAAGTCTTAAATCTACAGAAACAGCACGGCCATCCCCATGACGAGAACCGTCACGTCGGTGACCTCGGTAACATCAAGTTTGATGACAAGAAAACGGCCAACATTGACTTCGTTGACCACGAGATCAAGCTGAACGGCAAGCAAGGCATCATCGGCAGGGCCCTGGTTCTCCACGCAGGCATGGATGACTACGGCAGGACTGATCACCCCGACTCCAAGAAGACTGGAAACGCCGGAGGACGTGTGGCTTGCGGGGTCATTGGAATCGCGTAGGGAGCTTTTTTATCAATGTATGTCTAACATGTTCTCGAGAAATAATGGCTCGAGAAATGTACATTTTAGTCAAGTGATCTTACTACTGATGCTTAACTTCTTACGTCATTACTCCTCGGGCTACATCTGTTAGACTGTATATATGTTTCTGTGGACTAATCCTATCACAATCCAAGTTACTAACAAGCTTTGAGATTTCGATACTTCTGATGGAGCGATCAATATGAAATATTGCAATAAAATAACATTGTGTATTTCTCCATACTATTATTGCAACTATTATTAAACCTTATGGTATTATTACGTACAAAGTATTTCGTAGGGAGAACTTAAAAAAGTTCTTGTTAAGAATCTCAGTAGACATTGTTAATTAGGATAAGACGGTCTTTGTTTTCTACTTTTATATGTTCCTGTGTTGTGGCACTGACGCCATGGCATCTGTCATGTTTTCTTCTGTTCTGCCAAATTAAATAAACTATCTTTTTAAATGTTGTTTTTTATTATAGGTATTGATAAACTTCTTAAAACTGGATGAGTAAATTTGTTAATAAAAGAAGTAAACACTAAAATAATTATGACGCTTGGATGATTTATCATTAGATTTTTTTTTTCTTGGAAAAGGGATTTTCCCTTTATAAAAATAACTAGCTGACCCCGCGAACTTCGTACCGCCTCAGATTATGAATAATTTTTATTTTCTCGTGAATGTTTCCCATATTTTGATAGTTATTCTGCTATTCGAGGTTGAGGCAAATCCACCAAATCAAATATCATAATAATCGGTTCAGCCGTTTTTGAGTTATGAATGGTGTATCTAACCCCACTTTGTTTTATTTATATAGAAGATAGAAGATTATGCAGGTTAGAGGTATTAATAGTAATTAAGTCACGATTTAGAAAATCGTGACTTATTGTTCCTCATTTATTACAACTGCATCTAACTTGGACGTAAAGGTCCTACTTCTTTATTTTTTTCTTTTTCTTCTTTCTTTTCTTTATTTTTCTTATTAAATATCGTGAGATGTATCTATTTCAGGATAAACCTGACAACAACTAAATCGGTAGATGTATATTATATATGTCAATTTGTGTTTTGTAGATCATATACACAGCCGTAGTTTAGTTAAAAGAGATCTTGGTTGTATATTGCAATTAAAAAGATATCCTTTTTAAACATTTGCATTTGGTAATTGATTTCGTTGTAGCGTCGTGGCGACGACATGTTATATGGAAAAATATAAATAAAGATGGCAAGAGCAGGGACAGAATATGTGTTGTGTTAAAATGATATGGCTAGAAAGGGGGTGAATACTGACATGACGGCTGACAGAGGTATGGAAGGAGCACGACATGCTGCGACCCAAAATAAATTGGAATAGGGAAAGAGGATGTTGATGGAGTGCCTCAGCATAACCTTGGACATACTCTTACCAGCAGTAGCTACTATAGGCAGAGTTGATGGTGATAACGATGTTGATGAATAATGATTGTGAGTTGTATGAGATGGATAGCGAGTTTACTTGATGCAAACAGGACGATGCGCCATCAGATATTATTTCAGATTAGCGAGGTCATACTGATTGAATCATTGTACGTACCTACCTACGGTCGCGATACTGTGATGCAATTTATTAATAGATACCTACCTAATCGTATTTGCAAATTACTACACAGTGTTATGTACTACCTACGTATATGCAATAATTTTTGTATGGGATGGAAGAGTTGTAGCTAGGGAGTTTGATCCGTCAGTTCCAAACGCTATGAATTGGTGACTGACTTTTTGGTGGTTTTGATGTGCAAAATGGGTGACTTCCTGCTAATTATTTTGAATTATAAATGATGAATGAATTAACTAGTGTTTTTTTTACCCTCAATATTGTTAGCTTATTATTAGCGTGCCATGCGACCACGGTTAGGATTCAGATAGGAATAGATATTAGACTGTTGAAATTCTTTAGCCTTCTTTTTGAGAGAAAAAAAAAAGAAAATACTAATGCTGGGTGAAGGGTCAAAAGGTGGGGGATAATACTAATGCTTCTCTTCTCATCACACACTACTTTTCTGGTAAAGGAAGGTACTTACATGTTACTTGTACAGTCAACCGCACATTAGTAGAACTTGAACAAAAACCTCTCGCGAGATAAAGGCGCTGTCTGTCATTTCTAGATACAGGTACAGGCAAACGCTTCGTTTGGGGTCAAAGTCCAAACTGATCTTGTACATATTGTACGCACGGCTACACATCAAGCCATAACCAGTATAAGCTGACTTCCTTCCTTCTTTCTTCTTCTTTCTTTTTTCTTTCTTCTTCTTTTTTTCTTCCTTTCGACTTTTGACTTCTTCTTTTTTTCTTTTTGGTTTTTGCGAGGTCAGCTAAAACTGGAAAATAGCTTGATGTGTCGCCGTGCACAATTTTATAAATAAAAAAATGTCTATTTGATACCATGAACGTACTGACGCCAGCACATCAAGCTACCCGAAACTGTAAAATTTTCCCAATCAACTTTGAACCTTATGCTTTAGCGATAAAGTTGAAAATCTATTAAAGAAATTTGACAGATTAGTAGCTTGATGTCTCTGTACATGGGTTATTTTTTCTTTATCTCTATCTAGTCAGACCTTGTTTCCATTGTTGACGTTGTTTTATGTTTTCTCTACTGACTGTGGAATAAAATGTAATTTATTAATAGAAAACAAAAAATGGAAATCAAACCTAAGTCGATAACATCCATAGGTTTCTTCTTCTTCTTCAACTATATCAGACGATCCTGCATAATTATCTCTTTTGCTGACTGTACCTGGGCTTAAATAATAAACAGGATAATTATTTGTTTTTAATTGACGTTTTTTTTTGTATTGCAGGGAAGAATCTCCATATAAGACGAATTCCGCTTCAGCCTCAACCAGCAATATTTTATTAGCAATTTCTATTTATTCTTTAATCGCAGTTCTTCTAAATTAAATAACAAATCAAGTTTGAAAATCTTTTTGACATTTAAGTGTAACGAAAATCTTAAACTTAGTTTTGCTCAAGTGTTTAAGTTAGGCTAAGTTAATATATTTATAGTAGGTACTTAAATATTATGAAACTAAGCTAAATATAATGAACAGAATCAGTGAGTTACTTATACGTAATACATTTATGGTTAATTTGGATACTTAATATTTATTAAATTTATGATATCAGGAAAATGTTTTAATATTATGTAATAGGTGTTATTTAATTTACCTGTACCCGTCCTTACCTGTTGCCTATACATACAATACAGACAAGTAGGTATTATTGTTACAAAAATATAGATATATTTTTGTCATTTCCTTTTTGAGTAATAAAACTACTGTTTATATACATTTAAATCCTGTTATTTTATTTTTCCTTGATGATAACCAGTGTATTTGTAAATGCAAAACACAGCTTCATCAACTAAGTACCACAGGAAAATACATGCAAATTCAAACATACCTGTTATCAGTCTTTTGTATCTTTACAAAAAAAATATAATGAGTATAAAAAGCAACGATAAAATACAACATTTTTACAGAACAGCGGTAAGAAATTCCCAATGAAAAATACAGGGTGGCCAACTCGAGTGTTTACGATTTTTTTTGGCCACCATTTTGATTTGGCGTTAAATTTTGCGGTCGTTTGATTTCCACTGTTTTGTTAAAATGTGGCAAATTCGTTTTGTACCATTTATAAGACCATGACTGCAAGGTCAAAGTCAAATAATTTATTTTAAATAGGCACATAATTAAGGCACTTTTGAACGTCAAAATTAACGAGAAAATAGAATTTATTCTAGTTAGCCCTTCCAATAGGTAGTTTCGTATGGAGAAGAATGGACAAGAAATTCCACCGTTAGGTACTCTTAAAATGTTGTGCAATATTTTGTATACTTACATTAATTATATCATTATAAGTAAAGACGCTGCATCTAGAATAAAATGACTATACCACAATAGGTAAAAAAATAATGAAAAACTGAAGTAATGACAGATACATTAATTCTGGAATTATGAAACGACCAATTGGAACCGTGCACCTAGCTACTGACGTTACATAAGTGCATGTGGCCTGGCATTTATGAAGGCATACAGCCTTCTGAGAGTCTACTCTGAAATAGGAAATTCGCTCTTCTGAGCACTAAAAATATGATTTGGGATAAAAGATCTTGCTGCCACTACTTCTCTGGTTATACGTTTTAAGCCCAGGTAACGTTGAGCAAAATCCTCAGTTAAGCATTCACTCACTATTTTAAATTTCACAAATGTTGTTCTGAATATTAGATAGAAGAGAACATTTTGGCGGGCTAAAGAAATATTTTTACGTCTGTAGCCGAAATGTAGTTGCACAACACATGTCTACCTATCCTTTATGGAATTCAGGCGTGAGAATTAAAAGACCACACACCAGAGCAACAAGTCAATCTAATTAGGAAAGACAACATTACTTTACATACATATAACAACAATTATTCTAATGATGATGCTAACAAAGACATCACAAAACAATTTGAGCAATGTCAAGCTATATGCTACGCCGAATTGCTCCTCCATATGTCACTCATCCACACACGACATGCGATCCCGTATTGGTAAACAATGCAGGTAGCTAATGCCTATATACAGCAATTATCTAAAGCTCGTATACACACATCTATAATCACCGGTATGTAGGATTCCCCGCGATATTTCCTTTTAGGTACACATGACTTTGTTGAGGTGTGAAATCCCAAGAAATTGTTGCAGCGATGCATGCTTAAACAATTTAGCGAGCTAGAGATCTGTAACCAATGCCGAAAAGCCTTTTTATGTCGTGTTTTGAGTTTCCTAAAATCTTGATCTCTAATCGAATGCAGGGTGATATTCTAATCTTTATGATATTCTAATCTTTATGATATTCTAATCTTTATGATATTCTAATCTTTATGATATTCTAATCTTTATGATTATCGAGCACCCTAATTGCCTAACAAACTATCAATCTCAATCTGAATAATTTTGAAGGATAAAGCTAATCCATTGCTTCATATGTTTGAAAAGTGTGTCTGCTCAACAACGTAAATAACGCAATGAATGTTGTTGAACTGTCAAAATGAAACCCATTCTACTGATAGTGGTTACGCAATTACCACGGTGGAAAGCGATGGATGAGGTCGTTTCGAAACTTTTTATTTTCATAAATTGTGTACTTATAGAGAAAATACATACATACATAAACTTAAAATATATACATATACTTCCTAACATTTTTAGGGATCCCTAACGTATGATCATGATTAGATTTTATGATTTGTATTGACAGTAGCGATGCAGATGGTCAGTTTTGCGCTTTTATCAACAGTGTTGTACAGACGCCAGCACATCAAGCTACCCGAAACTGTCAAATTTTCCTAATCAACTTTGAACCTAATGCTTTAGCGATAAAGTTGAAAATCTATTAAATAAATTTGACAGATTGTAGTAGCTTGATGTGCTGGCGTCTGTACATTGGCATAAGCCAATGGTAAATGGTAAAACTGGTAGTATCATAATCATATGACACTGCCATTGTTTATTCTTTCACAATCGGCTCATACCGGCAAAACCAATTTCATCAAGAGGGTTAGCAGAAAATATTGTCAGAATCAGAATCAGAATTGAAGAGAATAGAAATTGTAAGAATGTAGTTTTACATACGTGTAGTATGATGTTAATTTGGAGTTTGTAAACTAAAAACAAAATAGCGATATCGTTGGCTATGGTCAGCGGGATTGTCCGAAAGGGTTACCGTTGGCCCGGAACATAAAGGGCTAAGGAAGGAACATGGGTGGGTTTTAGTCAGTAAGAGTCTGACACTCCCTTCCGCTCCACCCAGAGCGGGAGGGGTCGTTTGATGATTTTCCACACAAAAACAAAAAATATCGATGGATAGGTCCAAGAATAATTTTGTTACGGTTATATATATAGGGTTTCAAGTTCAGCCTTAGGCACTTTTGAGCTGAAAATAGTACCTCAAGAACTTTTGTAAACCAGCTCCCTAGTTGCGTAACACACTATAAATCACAATCTGAATCATTTTGAAGGATATTTCTAATCTATTGCTTCATATGTTCGAAAAATTTGTCTGCTCATCAACGGAAATAACGCAATGAATGTTGTTGAACTGTGAAAATTAAAACCATTTCTACTGTTAGTGTGTTACGCAAATCCCGCCGTTCTTTGCCATGTTTCCCATATATTATACAGTCGAAATGTTCAGACCAATTTAATATTGAGTAGGTAAGTACCTCTGAGAAATCTGTATCGTTTTTCAGGTTCATCATCTCAAGTTAATGAAATTGTTTGTCCTTTATTTTGTTTTTCTATCTGATAACTTTTTACACAGAAACATACTGTTTTTACAAAGAACAGTGAAAAGTTATGCTAGTCGTGGCAACCTACTATAAATGAAGAATTTTGTTTACCAAAATTATAATAGTGAATGTAGATATTAGAAACTGCACCAAGAACCATCGGGGTAGTTGAGTAACACACAATCAATGTCAATCTGAATCATTTTGAAGGATATTTCTAATCTATTGCTTCATATGTTCGAAACATGTGTCTGCTCAACAACGTAAATAACGCAATGAATCTTGTTGAACTGTCAAAATGAAACCCATTGCTATTGATACTGTGTTACGCAACTACCCCGATGGTTCTTCTCTTTGACTTAAAAACAATTTTCCTTGTTTCCTCTCATTAATCGAGCTGCTGGCACGCGACATAGGTGAAGAGCAGAAGTGCAGGTGATACCGTTCGTAGGTATGATGGGAATTCCAGTTACATATGGCAAACAGGAAAGCTAAGTACTTACCTGTGTCATGCTTTAAGTAACTAGTGTGCAAAAATATACAAAGGTGAAACAAGTATAAAGCGACTTAATTTTTTTATACCTTACCCGATTTCTGATTTTAGAATTTAACGTTGAGAACTTGTCAAACTCTACTTTAGCATCACATTATGGTGATTCCTTCAAAGAAGCCCGTGAAATTCAAAGTTTCTTAAGCTTTCTCCAAAAGAATTTTGAATGTCGCGGACTTTTACGATGCGTATGTAATTTACTAACAAATTGGATTCTGTGATCTGGATAAATAAATTATTATTTACCTTAAGTAATGCTTAGAGTTGGTCAAGTTTTCAACGTCAACTTCTCAATTCAGAAACCGGGTGTATTATGTGGGCCTGTTTAAAGTATTTTAGCCCTAGACTCAAAGATTTTAGCTCCCAAACAAATGATTCTGTTTCTATGCGGCTTTTTTCTGAGATTTGTTGAGGTTTGTTTGCGATTCTTGCTGAAATCATAACTAACTAACTTTAGTTTTAGGGCAACTAAGATAATTATAATTATGCTTTATTATTTTATTAGATTAGATTATTTACAAACATTTCGTTACTTCGATATTTGATCGACCACGCCGATTTATTTGATCGACCACGCGGCTGGTTCAAAGTGGAACTTCTACTGATTACCCTGCCGTAGTGGCTGCGCAAGTAGAGTATATATCGAGTACGAATGTGTCTCAACACTATAGTCTCCTGCACAGATCAAGCTGATCCATTCACCGCTTCTCCGCCCAGGTAAGTCGTTTCTTTGTAAACTTTTAACTTGCCTTCTATAATATTGATAATATCGTGTTATTGAAGAGCATTATCAGCAGTTTCCATAGTTATGTAGTGTTGCGAATATTTATTAGTAAATGGAATGTTTTAGAAAGAAGTCAAAGTCAAATCATTTATTTCAAATAGAATTTCACTAAATAATAAATTACAACTTAATAGAATTGATTCTAGTCGCCCCTTCCAAAAGGTAGTTTTCGTACGGAGAAGAATGGGCAAGAAACTCCATCGTTACTCTTTTAAAATGTTTTACAAGGTTTTGTATACATTCATTATATACTTATATGTGAAGACGATGCACCTAGAATAAAATTACTCTACCACCAATAGGTAAAATTAATTAAAAATAAAGCAATGACAGGTAAATCAATTATGTAATACATGGTGCTCACATATCTACAAATATTGTAAAAGTAGATGATTTTCCTGGAATTTTAACAAGTGTGTGAGTTACTGTAGTCACAGAATGTAAAAATCAATGACATAATTTAAAAAATATACAATTTAATTAGCAACCAGTTTGATTTTGTCTAGACTCTAGATTGTCCTATGGAGCAGGACCAGCGTGTTTCCAAGCATTCTTATCTTGGCTATAATCCTCTAATTTGTAATATCCTTTTTTACAAAGTGTACTTTTAATATGAGTTTTAAATTTTCTTTCATTTAGGTAATTTCGATATTATGATATTATGTCAAGGTATTTTGTTGTAACATTTAACACAGTTACCCCAAAAGATGTACCTATGTAATTTAGATTTTTGAAAAAAGGTTGATCTAATTTGTATTTGGGTCATATTCAAAATAATTGTAAGTTACGGATAGGAAACAGATATGAATATTATTTGATTGTAACAGAAAAATAACAGAAAGGAATTATTAGGGCAAGTTTAAATAGCACACGTTTATAACAGGCTACGAGTGCGAAGTCGGTGTGGGTCGCTAGGTGGGTACATAATGAAATAACATTTTGGTGATCGTATTTTAGTTGGTATAATTGCCATAAATTCATCATCATCATTGCCATAATGCCTTATCTCCGAAACTACCGAGCCTAAAATTTTGATATTAATATTAAGGCAAAAGGATTCTAATAATTAGAATTATGTATAGCCATATTTGTTACGGTCGTGAATCATATTTTAATCAACATACAACTTTACACTGACCTGTAAATTGCAAAAAACCTGAG
Organism: Oligia strigilis; assembly: GCA_951800025.1. NCBI lineage: Eukaryota > Metazoa > Arthropoda > Insecta > Lepidoptera > Noctuidae > Oligia > Oligia strigilis. Next base: position 2,554,396 of record OX637548.1, read on the forward strand.
TCAATTTGAATTTCGCGGGCTACCTTGGCGCATCCCCCTTAACTGATACTGAGACGGCCGACGAGAGGCTGGGTACGCCTCGGCGAGGCTGCGCGGTTAGTATAAAAGGCTCAAGCAGTGAGGACTGAGGATACGCAGTAAAACATGCACACACAGACAATACATGGCACAGCAATGCAATACATGACACAATATACGCAAACTTTACATACTTCAAATAAATTTAAGTAAGTAAAAAAAAATGTTTTGGCTAACCTGCGGTGCACTAAGTACCTATTAATATTTTATTTTCATTAATTCATACATGAGACAATGTGAATAACGCCTAATCATTCATATCTGTTACGTAACGGAAAAAAGTGACAGATAAAATAACGTATATGAATTAATTGCACGTGTCTATCCTACAAATCTATTTATTTCCACACCAATTCACATGATTATACGAATATTTTATAGTTATAACAAATATCACAATACAGCCCTTTCCTAGTATGAGTAATAAAACAGTAAGTACTTACCGCTACTGTAAACGACTCACATTGAATATTTACTTTTAAAAGTCTAATTTTCTTCGACCACGAAACGAGCTGAAAAACTATATTGAACAAAATGGCAAAGCGTTTATTCTTACGCGTCGTGTAGTAACAGCTAGTGAACTAATTTTGCCAGTATTTCAAATTTCTTTATTGCCATGGAAATAATGTTAAAATAGCATAACAGAGAAGAATAACAGATATGTGCAAAATCAGGACACTCATTAATAAATTAAATTTGGAGTACACTAAATAGTATTTTATATTTTGTTTAGTAAAGTGTTGAAAGTTTAAACAATATTCTCTGAATATATTTCTTTTTTTAACTTTTGTTGAATGGTTAATAATTAAATTATTTTTTTTAGTTTACCGTTAAAGACGTGGACATAGAATACTTGTATGAAACGGATCCTACGCAATGTCTGGTTTAATTTTTTTAAATGAATTGTTTAGGTTTACCAAATGTTTCGTTGTTTTTTATTAAGCTCAAATAAATATTTTATCTGTTTGTTTATGAAATTCTAGTCAGTTGCATCTCGTTATGAAAATAATTGGGTTGGACATTAAGACAGTAGTAAATATACAATTATTTTGAATATGACCCATTTATTTCTAATACTTATTAAAATTATGTCTAGCAGTAATTTTATCAAGAAGATGTTGATTTTGGTTCGCAATGGTTTCGATGAAATCAATCAATCAATCAATTATTTATCTTTCTGAGACATGCTGTTAAGAATACTGGTCTTAGAACATTAAATTATCTATTTTGCAAATAATTTTATGTAAATATTATCACCACCACTGCTCTCCAAACGGTAAAGGAAAACATCGTAAGGAAACCAGCATGTCCTAAAACTAAAAAATCGAAGACATGTGACCTCTACTAACCCGCACTGGGCCCGCGTGGTAGATTACAGCCCACTCTCTTTCACAGAGAGAAGGCCTGTGCTCCAGCAGTGGGAACATTATAAGCTGATTATACTTCTCTTATGTTATTTCAGTAGATATAGGTTAATTAAGAAAAAAAATGAGAACAACAACACCCAAGCGCTAAGTTCTAGAACGTGCCACCATTCTTCATCCAAAAATAATAAGTACATGAGATAATAATAAAGTACCTAGGCAGATACCATATTGAATCAGTATATTATTTTCCTTAAGATAAACAATTTTTTTGCTAGCAATTCTATGTGCAGGTGAACAGGATAACTCAGCAAAATATAGTTGTGTAAATTTAGCACACGAAGGGTTCCGCATAAACAATTATATACAATTTTAAGTGTCTATTACGGTTCAAAAGATACAGTCCTGTGACAGACGGACGGATGGACATGCTCCTTAGTAATAGATGCACGCAGAAAGCACGTTAAGCCGTTGGTCCCGGCTGTCATTGTTGCATCTTCGGCAGTCGTTACGGGTAGTCAGAAGCCCGAAAATCTGACAACCAGTCTTATATCAAGGGGTATCGTATTACCCAGTAACTGAGTTGTGGAGGTCATACAGGCAATCGCTCCATGTAAAACACTGGTACTCAGCTGCATACGATTAGACTGGAAGCCGACCCCAATATAGTTGGGAAAAGGCTAGGCAGTTGATGATCATGTTCAACATATTTGTAATTAGTTGGGTGTGAGGAAAAAGGTTTGCTTAAAAGAGTTTTGCTCTATTGTTTCAGATAAAACGTAAGATGTTCAAGAGTTTAGTGTTTGTGGCTGCGGCCGTTGCGTTGGCGTCAGCCGCGCCTGCTGATGAAGCACAAGTAAGCATTTCTTTACAATTTTAGCTAGGTGTTTCATAAAATAAGATATATTCCTTCAGTTCTCACGCTCTGGATAACTGTGCGTTAATCGTTTTCATTCTTTATTAAAAATCCCTCCAACTCATCCCAGCATATTTGTCGCGGTCTATTAATCCTGTCTATGACAACGTACGTTTTCTCTTTTTTTATCTATTTTAAATACTAATCTCTTTCTGTTTTTTTTGTTTCTTTGTTTTTCTGACATTCTCTGTCCTCTTACTGACCATCATTTTTCGTACTTCAGGTAGTAAAGCGCGCGGTCGTCCGGATGGTCGGTGACGGCGTTACCGGCAGCGTTACCTTCACCCGGCAAGACGACGGCAAGCTGCACATCACCGGCACCGTTACCGGCATGCCAGCCGGCGAATACGGTTTAAACGTCCATGAGACCGGAGACCTCACTAAAGGTTGCGGTTCCGCTGGCGGTCACTTCAACCCTAACGGAGTAGGTGTTCCTTTTCTCTATTGTCATATTGCCATGAGTTAAATGGTCTACAAAAGAAATAAAGAACTCAGCTGTTTGGTTTGTTAAGAGTTCTGCTTTGTAGAACGTCATCTGTGTCATAATATACTACATGTGCCTAATCAACGGCCGCGTACTGCCGCCAAAAACCGCGAGCCAAAACTTAACTGAAATATAACAACCAATGTACCTTCTCTGTATTTCTGCCTTGCGCCGTATTAAAATTACAGCACCAAATAAGATACTTCTCAAAACTACCTGATAATATTAAATCTTAAATCTACAGAAAGACCACGGCCATCCCCATGACAAGAACCGTCACGTCGGTGACCTCGGCAACATCAAGTTTGATGACAAGAAAACGGCAAAAATCGACATCCTCGACCACGAGGTCAAGCTGAACGGCAAGCACAACATCATCGGCAGGGCCCTGGTCCTCCACTCAGGCAAGGATGACCACGGCAGGACTGATCACCCCGACTCCAAGAAGACTGGAAACTCCGGAGGAGATGTGGCTTGCGGAGTCATTGGAATCGCTTAGAGAGCTTATTATCAATGTTTGTCTAACATGTTCTCGAGAAATAATGGCTGGAGAAATGTACATTTTAGTGTAAAAGCAGAAGTTAAGCATTAGTAGTAAGAACTACTGATGCTTAACTTCATGGCGCTGCTTTCATAGGTTTCATCACCTAAAAGCTGTGCTTTAATTAAATCTTTCGTCATTACTCCTCGGGCTACATCTGTTAGACTGTATATATCTTTCTGTGGACTAATCCTATCACATTCCAAGTTACTAACAAAGCTTTGAGATTTATATACTTCCGATTGGAGCGATAAATGTGAAATAATGCAATAAAATAAAGCTAACATCTGTGTTCTTCTCCATACTATTATTGCAATTATTATTATACCGTATGGTATTATTACGTACAAAGTATTTCGTGGAAAGAACTTAAAATACAGTAGACATTGTTAATTAGGATAAGACGGCCTTTGTTTTCTACTTTTATATGATTCTGTGTTGTGGCACAGCCATGTTTTCTTCTATTCTGCCAAATTAAATAAATTATCTTTGTAAATGTTGTTTTTCATTGTAGGTATTGATAAACTTCTTAAAACAGGATGAGTAAATTTGACAAAAATAGCAGTAAACGCTAAAAAAATATGACGTGCATGATTATCATGTTGATGTTTTCTTTCATGGAAAACAGGTTTCCTCTCTATTATAAAAATAATTTTGCAGGTTATGAGGTTAGAGGTATTCATTTTCACGATCACCACGAATCACGATTTCCGATATCGTGACTTATCGTCGATCATTTGTTACAAATTGTAACAAATTATCGACAAGTTGGGTGCATTTGTAACTTACAATTGCACCTAACTTGTCAACTTGCCGATAATTTGTCGACAACTTGGGCGTAAAATAGGTATTTTACCTTTAGGTAAAGGTCCTACTTCTTTCAAACTTATTCAATACTAGCGGAGAAATACGTGGACTAACATACATACATATTATGTACCATACGTCTACAAAATTTTGTATATTTGTTTGGAAGTCTTAGATTGTCATATGTGAATATAATGCAATTAAAATAATATTACATACATACGTGCCGAATTGATAACCTCCTTTTTTTTGAAGTCGGTAAAAAACCCAGAATTCAAGAGCCTACTTAATGTCACCTACTTTTGTGACATTAATAGCTATTAACATTGTGTAATGAGAAATCTTACTGATTAGGACAAGTGTCTCTTTTGTGGATGTTAATGTATGACAACACCTACAACATTATTATCTATTCAAATAAACTTTTATGTTCTAAATCTAGAAACCTACTTCTAGACATAACAAATAATAAAAAGAGGTAGATACGTAATTTTTTTGAGTTTGTTTGTAGCCCCGGGGTAATCTTCGGAATTCATCATCTGCCTAGCCTTTTCCCAAATATGATGGGGTCGGCTTCCAGTATAACCGGATGCAGCTGAATACCAGTATTTTTCATGGAGGGACGCCAATCTTACCTCCACAACCCAGGTACTGGGTAATACGATAAAGATACGACACATAACACATAATCAGCTTATAATTTTCCCACTGCTGGGACACAGGCCTCTTCTAGGTGAGAGGGAGTGGGCCGTAATCCACCACGCGGACCCAGTGCGCGTTGGCAGATGTCACATGTCTCCGAATTTTTGGTTCTAGGACATGCCGGTTTCCTCACGATGTTTTCCTTCACCGTTTTGAGAGCAGTGGTGATGAAACAATTTACACAAAGTAAAGCGCCTGTCTGGGTTCGAACCTACAACCTACAACTCGTAAGTCGCGGCCGTTACCACTTCTCTAAATACGACATAAAGATACGATATAAAGATACGAAACGAGGGGGTAATCTTCGGAACTACTGATCCGATTCAGTGGTGATCATTACATAAAGTAAAGCACCTGGCTGGGCTCGAACCTGCGATCTACTCGTAACGATGCAATTGTTCATACCACCACGTAACTAGCATATCAACGTCCTGACACAATCGTCGGGCAGTAGCCACAGAACAGCAGTGGCCCACCAGACACAACACCCGTCTGGTGCCTTATTGTGACGGCTTTCTCATCATGATTCCAGTGTAAGCGAGAGACGGAGCTATACATGACCGATAGCACCATCCCTTCACCATCACCATCCCGCTAGAATCGTGATGGCATTAATACTTCGTAATACGGCCACTGGTCGGAGGAATCTCCCTTTTCTATGGAACATGAGTGAACTTTATACCCTGTTCCTCCTACCTCTATAGTCTACACATTTCGACTGTCTCTATGGGGAAAATGGCATTGAACGGGTTTCCAAAAGTTCCTGAGATACATCATATCAGTGAAAACAGTTTACTGCCGGACACGAGCCTCTAAATACCCGCAAAGGGATCGCCATTTATTACCAGTAAAACAAAATCCAGTGTTTCCTGCTTACCCTTTTGACAAATTGGTTTTTCTATAGCCGCGGGTGTTGAAGGGATAAAAATGATTATATTATCTCAAATTCAAACTAAAACTCGAAAGCATTAACTTCAATTTCAATTAAACCATTTACACATTTGGCACCTTTGAATTTATTTTCACAGTTATGCAGAAAGTTGAAGCTAGTTGCCCATTCCAAAACGTAGATCTAAGAGCCTAAAAAGGCTACTTTGGAGAATCATAAAAGGATAACATTATGAATTATAAAATGGCGAAGACAGTCCGTGTTTTTCTTTTTTTCGCTGCACTACGTAGGTACAATCAAAGAGATTGGGATTGGATTTGTATTGGATTGATTAGTATTTTAGTACAGACAAAAAAAATAACTGAAAATGGCTTCACCAATGGGATTTGATACGATTAACATAACAGTTAACTGTCCATTCTGTTATCTTTTTATGATTCTGCCAAAGTGGCTTTTTTAGGCCTCCTGTAAATGGGGAAGAACCGGGCATGAAACTCCAAGGACACTTCTAAATCAAGATACTATTTCATTTCGAAACTTTTTTTACCTGCTTAAATGATGTTACCTATAGAGGAAATTGCATTGAGTAAGGAAAAATAAGTAGGTACCCACATATACTTCTAAACATTTTTAGGGATCCCTAACGTATTAGATTTTATGATTCGTATTGACAGTGGCGATGTTCAGTGATTTGCAGTTTCTTGTCCGTTCATCTCCATAGAGATCTACGTTTTGGAATAGGCTTCAACTTTCTGGCTCTCTGATTGACTCCTTGACAATTCAAAAGTGCCTGTGACTTGTTTAATTAAAATAAATGCATTGAGTTTTAGTTTGAGTTTGATATAAACTATTCTTATCCCTCCAATACCCGCGTATATAGGCAATCCAGTTTCGTCAAAAGGGTTATCAGAGAAAACTGCATTTTTTTAACTGGCGATCCATTTGCGGCTATAAGACTGTTTTTAGCTGTTATCATGTTTCCCAGAAATTTTTGGAAACCAGCTCTGTGCCATTTTCCCCATAGAGACAGTCGAAATGTTTAGACCAATTTAATATTGAGTATTTGAGTACCTACACTACCTACCTGGTCATCATCTCAAATCTATATATACTAATAATAAATGTGAAGGGTTTGTTTGTTAGTTTGTTTGGACGCGCTAATCTCTGAAACTACCAGTTGGATTTGAGAATTTTTTTTTGCATTTGATAGCCTAATTTTTGAGGAAGGCTATTGGCTACTTAACATCACGCTAGGTACTTAGGAGCCGAGGAAAAAACAAAAAAAACGCTTAGTGCAAACGATGTTATTACGGGCAGGCGATGCGATGCGACGGGGTGGATAGGGGGAGCAAGAAATTTCACGCGGACGAAGTCGCGGGCAAAAGCTGGTTAATTAATAAAATGGCTTGGCCTTTTTTGTCCACTAAAATTATAATAGTAAAAGCCAAAAATACAAAACTGGTTATTCTCTTTGACTTCTAAACAATTTTCCTTGTCTCTTTTCATTAATCGAGCTGGAGACGCGACACAGGTGATGAGCAGAAGTTCAGGTGGGGTTCGGGGAATTCCAATATGATTATTGTGATACTCAAATAGGGAGTTGAAACTGTTTCTCCTAAATACAGATTACTCAGTAATCTAGTTACGAGAGCAGCGATTCACCCAACAATTCGTTGTACCTATACCATGTAATTAATAATGCATACTTTATAATATCATGTTTTTATCTTTATTATTTTACTAGCTTTCGCCTGCGACTTCGTCCGCGTGAAATTTCACCCTCCCCCCATTCACCCTCTTAGGGGTGGAATTTCGAAAAATCCTTTCTTAGCGGATGCCTACGTCATAACATCTACCTGCATGCCAAATTTCAGCCCGATCCCTCCAGTGGTTTGGGCTGTGCGTTGATGACCAACGTTGTTGACTATGTCAGTCAGTCACCTTTGAGTTTTATATAATAGCACTGTGTGACCTAAACCCGCACTAAAGTCACTTTTATCTGTGAGTGTGAGTTGTATGTAGTCAATTTTTACGCAGAAATGCGTGACTTAAGTGCGTGTTTAGGTCACACGAACTATAAAATAGTATACGATACGTGTGACTTAATTAGTTAATGCACGGCGTAAGTAATGGACTACTTACGTCTCACGTATCGTAATGTACTATTTCAGTGGTAGTGAGGTACTGTGCAAAAATATACAAAGGAGAAACGAATAGATTGCTTAAAAATACACCACCTGCTCGCAGTAGACAAGGGACTCTACCAGGCTGCGCCACAACACCTGCCACCTGCTTAATACTGTCAAATTATATGTTTTGAAAACCTTATCAAAAGTAAGTCATTACAGCCCTGTGCAGCCGGGCATTATTGTACGGAATTTAAATCTTTCAATTCACATTATTGACTAGCGGGTCAATAATGTGATTTGAATTTTTGGGATATATATTTATTGTCTATAGGTATCTATGTATATACATATTCAGAATAATGGACGATTTCATTATTTTTTAAATTTTATTAAAATTATTTAAGTATTCTAAGTAATGCAACCAAAAATTTCGTTATTTCGACCTTTCCTCAACAATTTTTCAACCTTTTTTCAACAATTTATTTCCCAAATACAAATCGGGTTGAAAGTGGAACTTCTGCCGATATCCGTGTCATAATGGCTGAGCATGTAGAGTATATATCGAGTGTGTCGAATGTGTCTCCACACTATAGTCCCCTGCACAGAGCAAGCTGATCCATTCACCGCTTCTCTCCGTCCAGGTAAGTCGTTTTTTTGCAAACTTTTAACTACATACAAAATTGATAATATCCTCTTATTTTAGAACATTATCAGTATCATTATCAGTGCTATCTACCCCATTGGTCTCGTGGTCGCAAGCGCAATTTCTGAGCGTGGATTCCTGGGTTTGACTCCCTAGTCGGGCAAAGTGTTATTGGGTTTTTCCATTAGGAATTTCTCAGTAATAGTATTGTCTCAGCCCGGAGTTTGGAAGTTGGCGGTGTGATACCCCCGTGACTCGGAAAGCAAGCCTCGTTAAGCCGTTGGTCCTGCGCCTGATCTCTCTCCGGTCCTGTCGGATTGCCGTCCCATCGGACTATGAGAGTGAGGGAAGACGCACCCACTTGTGCACTATAACGTCTCCCGCGCCGAAGGCTGGTCTCTGCTGCGATTGGTTGCCATAGCCGAAGTTCGGCCTGGAGGACTATTGTTATTAGTGTCAAGAGTATCTTCTGGTAATTACGTGTCTTCTCATTGTCTTGTAGTTGTTGTGATTTTGCGTTGAAAAATAAGAATGTTCTAGGTTGAAGTATAATATTGGTAGGTAAATTCTGCGTGTGTTCCCACTGGTGGGATGGACGGGAATTTAATAAATAATAATTATTCAATTTATTTCCGTTCGCCCTACTGATTTTGTTAGTGGGAGTAATATTGTAGAGATTAGCGCGTTCAAACAAACAAACTCTTTAGCTTTATTATTAGTAATAACTAGCTTTTACCCGCGATTTCGTCCGCGTGAAATTTCTTGTTCCCCCAATCCACTCTGTCGCATCGCATCGCCTGCCCGCGCTATTATTTCGTTTTCGCTTAGAGTTCTACCTGATTTTTTTTTCTTTATGCTCGTTTTACATCTTTGTATGTGCAGCTCCATGTCTGACACCCATCCACCTACCCACCCACTTAGGTTAAGGTATGTATCTATGGGTCTTTGTTACCTGAAAATAAATTATTTATTATTATTATTTTAAGTGATGCTCGGCAGAATATTGATATTAAATACTTTCTTTTTTTATTTTATTTGTAAATCCTAGTTTTTCATGACTTCCTTTAAAGCCCTGTCCATCCATCCTAAAATTCTATTGTTATTTTTTTTGTTGTGAAATCTGTTGAAGATATTATAATATACACGTTTAAATTTAAGTCGTTCTGGATCCCTTCAGGGGTCATTGTACTCATCATTATGAACAACTTTTACTATGGGACCAAACCTGAAATCGTGAAAAAAAAATCAGCTGCTCCCTACATTTTGACGAGTTATGCAAACATAAATGTAGGGAACAGCTGATTTTCAAACGAGAGGGAAAGCACCAGGTGAAAATGGCATTTCAAATGAAATCTTAATAGTAACATCACAGATGGAAATGGATACAATGAAAGATTTATTTGATGAAATTTTAACGACTGAATATATACCGCATCAATGAACCACATTTCGGACCACATCAACTATAATTTTACTTCATAGGAAGGGGAAAACAGATGATATTTCTAACTACAGACCCACCTCATTAATGTCAAATGTGTATAAAATATTCTCTAAAATAATACTAGCTAGAACGATTAAAAAAGACTTTAAACGAGAACTAGCCAAAAGAACAGGCATGGTTTCGAAGTGGTTTCTCAACCATGAACCACATTCATACCATAAAACAGTTAAGTCAGAAATGAAACTAAATGGAATAAATTATTACTTGGCGTTTATAGATTACAGCAAAGCTTTCGACTCTTTAAAGGGAGGCTCTCATCTTACAAGGAGTCCATAGTAAATCATCATCGTCCTGCCCTTATCCCATGTTACTTGAGGTCGGCGCAACACGTTTTCTTCTTCCATTCTCCCCTGTCAACCGTCACGCTATCATTCACTCCCTTCTCTTTCATATCATTCCCCACACAATCCATCCATCTTTTCTTCGGCCTTCCTCTCCCTCTCCATCCATCAACATGTATATTCATCACTCTTTTAGTCACATGCGTTTCATCCCTTCTCATCACATGGCCATACCATGCCAAACGATTACCTTTCAACTTTTCTGTCACTGGCGCCACTTTCAAACTTCCTCTTATTTACTCATTTCTTACTTTATCCATTCTCGTCACTCCACACATCCATCTCAACATTCTCATCTCCGCTGCATGCAATCTTTTTTCATCCGTCTTCTTCACAGCCCAGCATTCAGACCCATAAAGTACGACAGGCCTTATCACGGACTTATAAATTTTCTTATTAAAAGGAGGACTTAAAAGGAGTCCATAGTAAATATAAACGTAAAAAACAGAATATATACGAAACTATGAATGCTAAAATACGCACATTAGATGTGGAGTTAGACAGGGAGAACCCTTGCCACCAAAATTCTTCTTTGCAACCCTAGAATATATATTTCGACAACTTGAGTGGTGAAATTACGGAATAAATGTTAATGAAGTATCACTAAACCATCTAAGATTCGCCGAAGATCCAGAGAAGATCAGAGCATAACAACTCGTATACGAAATCAAAAATGTGGTATTATCAATAAATACAAGTAAAACCAAGTTGATGACAAACCACACGGGTCTCCTAATAAAACCTCACAACGTTACTGAATTGCAATTTAAATGAGTATCTTGGGTATCTTGGTCAAATAATTCTTGTTTAGATATACATAGATAGTGCAGAGTGACCTCTGCGGTTGCAACCTATTCTTTTCTAATTCGTATAATTTAGGAAATGTATTTTATTATTATGTAGATTTTAAACAGCTATGCATTATTTATAAACGCAGAATCTTTTTTGTGATTAATGAATGAATCGTCAAGTTTTACTATCATTTTGTGGGATTGTAAGTAAACTTTTTGCTTTAACCTTTTGTTATATTGTTAAGAGCTGAGATTTAAAACTGTCACAGTAGAAGGTGTACCTAGATAGGATTATAACATACATTAACTCAAGCCTTCTTTCAAGTTCTTTCTACAGGCTACATATAAAAACAAAATTAACAATGCAATTAAGAAAAACAACACCCAAACGCAAAAGTTCTAGAACGTGAACACAATAAGTAGGTACATGACTTAAAAAATAAAGTACCCAGGTATACCTTAGTGAAAAAGAACGCTACAGGGCCATTTAAGGAAAATTAAAAGATAAACCACTGCTCTAGAGCAGTGGTGGCCAAGTGGTAATAGCCGCGACTTACGAGTTGTAGGTCGTAGGTTCGAACCCAGATAGGCGCTTTACTTTGTGTAAATTATTTCATCACCACTGCTCTCAAAACGGTGAAGGAAAACATCGTGAGGAAACCGGCATGTCCTAGAACCAAAAATTCGAAGACATGTGACATCTGCCAACACGCACTGGGCCCGCGTGGTGGATTACGGCCCACTCCCTCTCACCGAGAGGAGGCCTGTGTCCCAGCAGTGGGAACATTATAGGCTGATTATGGTTATGGTATGGTAAAAGATAAACACCATTTTTTTACTTGCCATTTGGTCAACAGGATAAATAAGCACAATAATGTTGTGCAATATGCAAAAAATCTTGCAAATTGTAATTTATTACAAAAGTCGTAAAATTCTTAATGGACGTTTTTAGTTTTGGAAATATTGCGAAATTACCTTATAGTAACCTGACCTTGTTCAATATTGTTGGATTTTTTTTGGGTTTTGAGGAAAATGGTTTGCTTAAAAGAGTTTTTGCTCTATTTTTTCAGATAAATTGAGGATGTTCAAGACTTTCCTGTTTGTGGCTGCGGCCGCTGCGCTGGCGTCAGCCGCGCCTGCTGATGAGGTACTTATTTATAAAAATAAGAAATGCTATGTTGCATTAATCGTTTCCATTACATATTAAAAAATGGTTGCCTGTAAAGTCGGTTTTACGGGCGAAGATTTTACGTGACAACGTCTTTTTCTCGGTAGAATATTTATTGATATGAATATAATTAAATTGCACAATAGGAACAAGGAATTAAATGAAAATAAGAACGTAACGTTACCGAGCGTTACACTTTTTCATAAGTGACTCCCAGCCGCAACCTAATTTAAGACGTTGTCACGTCAAAAATTAACCAGCTCATCCCAGCATATCTGTCGCAGTCTATGACAACGTTTTTAGGGTTCCGTACTCAAAGGGTAAAAACGGAACCCTATTACTAAGAATTCGCTGTCTGTCCGTCCGTCCGTCCGTCCGTCTGTCTGTCACCAGGCTGTATCTCAAGAACCGCGGTAACTAGACAGTTGAAATTTTCACAAATTATGTATTTCTGTTGCCGCTATAACAAAAAATACTAAAAACAAAATAAAATAAATATTTAAGGGGGACTCCCATACAACAAACGCGATTTTTTTGCCCTTTATTGCTCGATATCAATAATGGCAACCGGTACGCACTTGAAATCTTCACAAAATACTCAGTTGTATTTTTACTTTAATAATAAAATTAAAATAAAATAAATATTCGTATTTTTTTCGGCGTTTTTGCCTTGTGGTACGGAACCCTTCGTGTGCGAGTCCGACTCGCACTTGGCCAGTTTTTTTTATTTATACTAGCTGTGAACCCTTATTCTTTTTCTAAAATAAAAGTAGCCTAAGTAACTCTTTCTATATCAGTCATCTGTCAGTATCTTTAAACACACACCAAACAACACGCATCATTTACAGAACTGCATGTTTTATTAATTTATACTTTTTTTTTTCCTAACAAAGTAGATTGGTATACAATCTTTTTGTTCTCGGAAACATTTAAGTATTACTGATTTAAAAAATAGAAACTTTTCTATTGTGTTTTGTTTTCATTAAAATAAAAGCTACCTAATTATTTTTTCCTGATTTCATGTGTTGCTTGATAAAATCTCACTTTTATCATTTTTTCAAACCGTAGTGGTTTAAAAATGCTATTCTGCTGAAACAAATGTAATTAATTTTTAAATGGTAAATAAAAAAAAAAAAAGATACAGTTTTTCAAAAAATTTAGGGGTGAGTCATTTTTTATGTCATGGAGCGACGCCATTTAACTGCTAATGAAATGCAGAGAGCTGTAGGAATGCTACAAGCGGAAAGAAATCAGTCCCAGGTATCTTGGCATTTTGCTCTCAATAGGAGCGTGATTTCTCGTCTTTGGTAGCGTTACGTTAATACAATAGTAAAAGTCGTTCAAAAGTTCAAAACCAACAAAAATGTTGCTTTGACTTTTATGATGTGTGTATGTCCAGCCGTTTCGGAGATTAGCCGGAACAAACGGACATACAGACAGACCAAATTATAAAAATTGAATTTTTGTTATATGTACCCTATTACTTGCATATGCATTTAGAAAAAAGCATTACATTATTAGGACATTACAAACGGGCACTTCAATCTTATTTATTTGTATTGTATAGATACCAATCCGCCAAGATAATGTTCTGTGTCTTCTTCTCTTGGTGACTTGTCTTGCTGTTTTCTCATTCTATCGTTTTCCTGTCTTTCTCTGTACTCTTACTAACCATAAATTTTCCGTATTTCAGGAAGTAAAACGCGCGATCGTCCGGTTGGATGGTGACGGCATTACCGGCAGCGTTACCTTCACCCGGCAAGACGACGGCAAGCTGCACATCACCGGAACCGTGACCGGCATGCCAGCCGGTGAATACGGTTTAAACGTCCATGAGACCGGAGACATCACTAAGGGCTGCGGTTTCACCGGCGATCACTTCAACCCTAACGGAGTAGGTGTTCCTTTTCACTATTACGAGTACAATATTGCCTTATGTAAATAGGCTACCAAAGAAATAAAAGAAATCGGCTGTTCGGTTTGTTAAAAGTTCTGTTTTGTAGAAAGGTGTTTGTGTCATTTATTACATGTGCCTAAACACCTGCGGCCGCTACCTGCACCTCTTGTTCAACCGGATTTTAAATTACCAAAAGGAAGTCTTGATTGAAACAACAACCAACGTCCCTTCTCTGTATTTCTGTCTTGAGGGTATTAAAATTACAGCGTCAAATAAGACTCTTCGTCACAAACAACGACTAATATTAAATCTTAAATCTCCAGAATGACCACGGCCATCCCCATGACAAGAACCGTCACGTCGGTGACCTCGGCAACATCAAGTTTGATGACAAGAAAACGGCAAAAATCGACTTCCTTGACCACGAGATCAAGCTGAACGGTAAGCACAACATCATCGGCAGGGCTCTGGTCCTCCACTCAGGCAAGGATGACCACGGCAAGACTGATCACCCCGACTCCAAGAAGACTGGAAACACCGGAGGAGATGTGGCTTGCGGAGTCATTGGAATCGCTTAGGGAGCTTATTATCAATGTATGTCTAACACGTTCTCGAGAAATAATGGCTAGAGAAATGTATGTCAAGTGATCTTACTACTGATGCTTAACTTCTTGGCAATAAATAGCGCTGCTTTCATAGGTTTCATCACTTATAAGCTGTGCTTTAGTTACGTCATCACTCCTCGGGCTACATCTGTTAGACTGTTATATCTTTCTGTGGACTAATTCTATCACATTCCATGTTACTAACAAGCTTTTAGATTTCGGTACTTCCGTTTGGAGCGATCAATGTGAAATAATGCAATAAAATAACAAAGTATAGTGTTTTCCTCCGAACTATTATGGCAACTATTATGTTATTATACCGTATGGTATTATTACGTACAAAGTAGTTCGTAGGAAGGACTAGTTCTTGTTAAGAATCTCAGTAGACATTGTTAATTAGAATAAGACGGCCTTTGTTCTCTCCTTTTATATGATCTTGTGTTGTGGCATTGTCGAAATTAAATAAAATAACTTTATAATTGTTGTTTTTTATTATAGGTACTTCTTAAAAATTTACTCGTCCTGAGTAAATTTGTCGAAAATAGAATTGAACGCTACAAAAATATGACGTTTCTCCAAGAAGGCACTTCCCCTTCGTGTTATAATAATAACACGGGTAAAGCATCAAATTTTTATTCGTAAATAGTGACTAATTTGGATCTCACTTTGTTACATTTGCACCTAACTTGGACGTTAACACCTGTAGGTCTTCTTTCAATCATATACTATATCGTAGGGTGTAGGTATCTATCTCAGGAAAAACCCGAAAGCAAAATCGGTATCTAAGTAGGTATAACAATGTCAATTTGTGAATTCATAGACCATGAATATTGTATTTGTTTTCTGCCTAGCCTTTTCCAACTATGTTGGGGTCGGCTTCCAATCTAATAATCAATCCTTCCATAAGTATTGTAATCGCAAAGATTATATTTTTGAATCATTTGTATTTGGTCATTGATTTTGTTGGAGTGTCGGGCTCGCTTAAGTTATCTTTTATATTATATCTTAAGGGACATGTCGTAAGGAAAGTTGGCTAAAGCAGCACTCTAATTGCGTAACACAGTATTAATCTCAATCTGAATCATTTAAAGGATATTTATAGGGGTTTTGGTTCACGCCTACACTTAGATGATAAATGATAGATGACTGGTTCTCGTTGATACAGGCAGGAAGATCGCTTATTAGATGATAAATAATACAACTTTCTGCGGCGATTGTTAATTATAAAGTGCAGTGATACATAGTGCGAAAGTTACAGTTTAAGGATCACGGGTGGGTTTTAGTCAGTAAGAGTCTGACACTCCCTTCCGCTCCACCCAGAGCGGGATGCCAACACATCAAGCTACTACAATCTGTCAAATTTATTTAATAGATTTTCAATTTTATCGTTAAAGCATATGGTTCAAAGTTGATTGAGAAAATTTGACAGTTTCGGGTAGCTGGATGTGCTGGCGGCTGTACATGTATAGGTAATTTGATAAATAAAAAAATGAATAAATGTCGATTTGTTACCAGGAACGTACGGTTGACTGTACATGTCATGTTTTCTTACTTTCTAGCTAGTCAGACGTTTTTTTTCATGTTACGTCACTTATGTTTTCTCCATTAACTATGGAAAGCCCATAACACCTTTCTTATAACCGACCCTCTGACGGTCGCCTAGTTTTCCTGGTAGTTATGGAACCAGTTCACGGCCTAGAGCGAAGGGACTTACGTCAAGCGACACGCGCGCTCGTCATCTGTTTTCGTCCGTCAATTCGCAAGTCGCGTGGCGGTGACTCGGCTCTGCAGTCAATTGAGGCCGCTCAAACTTATCCCGCGGGATGAGTTGACTAAATAATTAATTTTATAATTTTTCCTTTGTCAACTGATCCCACTTATGGCATCCCTAAGGGCCAGGCTCACTGGAGACGGCAGGGCAAGGGATTTTGCCACCAGCCAGCGCACACTGATAATGTCAGCGGCCTATTAGATACCTTAACATGCCGGCTGCTACCGAGACATCCCGCGCCAGGGCCAGCGCACACCAAAGAAGGCAGGGCAGGGGATTTTGCTACGTCGTGCCGGCAGCCAGTGCGGGCGCGATTGTGGTGTGATGTAGTGCGTGCACCCCCGCTTGCACTGCTTCACCCAGCAATGTTAGCAGACTCCAGTGCATGCCGCCGCTTGCCTTGGCGTCTCTTTGCATACCCTCGCGTCCGTAAGCATTTGTGTATAACAAGGTCACCAGTAGTTTGCCTTGTGATGTGTCGCGTCCGTAAGCATTTGTGTATAACAAGGTCACCAGTAGTTTGCCTTGTGATCCAAAAGAACTCTCCCTTTCCACATGCAAAAATGTTGTCAAACAATGGCTATTAGGTCTGTCATAGTACGATGAATCAGAAAATATTCTCAAATCACTCAACTCACACTCGGAATCCTACTCCCACTACAGACACTGACACCTTCACACCACACGCGCACACACTAACACACACACCCTTATCTTGATTATCCTACATTTTATTTTTCATTTTGTTATCATTTTAATTTTGATTGTTTAACATTTCATTTTAATTGTTTAATATTTTTAGTTTTAAGCTTTGCTCAGAGTAATTTGAGCTTTATTTCTGTTTTTAAATAATTTACGTTTTAAGATTTCTCAATATTTAATCTAGTTTTAATCGCAGAGGCGATGAAAGTTTGGAAAAATTGATTGTGGTTGGGAACACCCAAGGCAAACGATCGCGCGGTCGTTCACCAACACGATGGACCGATCAGGTGAAGGAATCATCGTCCACTAAATTTTACGCGGTGGTAAGGGATGCGTTGGACAGAAACCGGTGGAGACGTATCATCCGCTCCAGATGTAACTCCGAAGCTGACCACGATCCTCAAACATGAGGGACCGACTACAAAGAGAGAATCTAGTTTTAGATAATCGCTTGCAATTACTCACCTACTCCTAAATAAACTGCAGTGGTAAATAGCACTATATGTCACAACTCTGGTCCCCAAGATACAGGCTCCGCCTAGTTTGGGGACCGCCGTAAAGATCCAAATAATGATCGCTAAGAGCTACAGACGACGATATGTTAAGTTAATTATAAGGTAATACATGATGTAACATTGGTTCAATAAATTCAAATTCAATAATAAGTGCAGTGTCATTTTCCATTAGGAATTTCCCAAAATATCAGCGCGAGATGAAACAGAATGAAAAAAGAAACATTTAAATATTGTATACTTATTATAATTCATCATCATCATCTGCATAGCCTTACCCAACTATGTTGGGGTCGACTTCCAGTCTAACCGTATGCAGCAATGAATCTTCAGCAAATATTATATTATAATTATAACAATGTAATACGTAATTAGAATGATTAAGTTTTGATTAGATTACAACAAAAAATGGCCTTGGTGGGATTTATAACTCGCCATTGATTTGTAAACAATGCAAAAATAAGTTTTAACTTTGAATAAAAACTTGCTAGCCAAGTTCACACGGAACATGATCGTTGGGTCATAATTATGACCTCAACTACTAAAATACACGTACCTACTTAAGTTATTTTTTTCTTTAAAACAAGGGTTATAGAGGCTAAAAACGAAGTCACATTTTAGAAAGTACTATTAATTAAATACATGATAAGTAGCTTTACAAAACATTTATTTATTTAGTCTCACAACAAAATACAGAAAAGCACAGTTCACAGATTTGTCACAAAAACGAGAGTGTGTCCCAGTAGATAGATATACATGTATTTCGTGGTATTAACAAATCCATCGCAATCACAGCGTCGATTTTCAATCAAGGATTTTCAGCTCCAGATGATTCTGAAACCTTAGTCCCAGTCTTCCGGACTTGCAGACCTACAAGGTTTCGATGGCCCTTCACAATAACAGACAGAGGCTCCCTTCAGAAAACCACGCGAATGCTGGCATGATCCTCCAAGACGTGGGTAACAAAGGTTCATTGAACATCCATTTGCATATCCCTTCACGCAGGCGTCGTAGCATTGTCCATAACAATGGTGGCTGGATTCGAAATCATAGCCGTTGCATGATAATTGGAGAGACGGTGCGATGAATAGCCCGATTAGAAGAATGACCAAGACACACGTGTTGGACATTTTGACCTTCAGAAGTCTATCTTTATAATATTTTCTTCTGTTACGTGTGAACTTCTGCTAAACGACTGGAGCAACTTTGACGATTTTTTTCGGGTCGGACTCGGTTCGGGCACGACAACATCTGTCGAGTCCGTCCGTTTGAATGAAACTGTTTGAGTGTTACCGTGATTTTGATGCGACTGTACCACGACGAGAGGTTGTGAATGACTGGAGCTAGTAGCCGCTATCCCCCAACTTATAGTGGCGAGTAAACATGGCGATTTACAGTTACTATTATTGGATTTTCCTACTAGATTTCCTTAACGATTTTCCTGCAATTTCTAAACTCGTTTCATTTATTTGGCTTATTCATCGATCTATTGTTTGCTTGGGCTATTGTTAACCAAAGGACAAAATTTTCACGTAGCGCTGTTATTTTTTTTTTTTTTTACTTTATCGGAGGAATTAATTTGAATTTTTGACAGTTCTCCCATACAAAAACTGACAGACGCAATGATTTCACAAACATACAAAAAAAACATACAAACACCCGAACATAGTACCTCCTCCTTTTTGTGAAGTCGGTAAAAAGTAAGGATACGCCCGTCTGAACATTTTACATAGAAGTTCTTCGTTCGAAATTCGAAGTTCGCGCGCACCACTGTCAACTGAGTCGCGTTGGCCCTAAAACCGTCATTTTAGGGCCAACGCGCTGGTGCCATTTCGTCGCGCCGTTAGCCCGGTCCTTACGCTAGTAATATATATGTCAATGGACAGACGTCAATTTTATTCCACGAATAAAATTTATCGGTCGATTGAAAAATCAGGCCATAATTTAAAAAAACATTGTAATCGCTGTTAATGTAATTTTTTTATTTTTTTTCTAATGGTCGTATCTTTTTTACCAGGATATTTTTTTTTTGGTGCCATAGTAAAAGTTACTATTGACGATAAGATCTCTCTCAATTAAGTACCATTATTTTCAAATTAGGGCAACATGTTCCAAAAATTTTCAAATTAGGGCAACATGTTCCAAAAATTTTCAAATTAGGGCAACATGTTCCAAAAATTTTCAAATTAGGGCAACATGTTCCAAAAATTTGGGCCAATTAGTTGCATTGTCCTTTATGCATAATTATGACCAGCATTTTACAAAATGGGTCATTCACTACCGTGCATTGCAAATAAAACTTTCCATAGTGAAAGTCATACCTTACATAGCCGGATTACGGCGACACACTTACGATCGATACAAGAAGACATCGCTAACTTTTAATTGTTAATACTCCACCTGCATATTCCCACAACTGATAGGATACCAGCATAATATTTTGTATGGATACAATCTAGGTCTTTTCCAAATGTGTGTAGCTTAGATTTTAAAAGTAATTAGTTAACTGTGTTTAATGATAGTGATTAATAAAATAAAAATAAAACTAAATAGCTTTTTTTAATAAAAAAAAGAAACTTTTAACAAAAAAAAATGATCCAACTTCCAAAAAAAAAACACTACAAAGTGAAAATATAATTTTTATTTTCTGTATTTCCGTTTTTTGCCACCTACTTCCAAAATAAAAGTTATTTCTCGCCTCCTTTTTTGAAGTCGGTTAAAAAGAGTAATCATTGAGTGTCTTGCCCTTTCTTCTGCATAGGTACATACTAGACTTGACGACGCGGCTTGACGCTTTGGTATTTATAGCTTCATCCTTCTGAATGACTGATTCCTTTGACAATTTAAAAGTGCCTCCTGTAAATAGTTGAAGTAAATGCTTTGAGTTTAAGATTAAATATTGTCAGATCGTGGCGAATATGATAGGTAGGTACTATAATGAAAGTTTGATTATTAATTTCAATTTTGCTGCACATAAAAGTGATGTAATTATTGAACATTTATTGATAAGCTCATGTACCTACCTACCTATTGGTTGAATTCCATAAAAAACTTAATCTTTTGTTTCAATTAATTCGGTAGGAAAATAATAATAATTATTATGTACAGACGCCAGCACATCAAGCTACTACAATCTGTCAATTTTTTTTTTATAGGTTTTCAACTTTATCGCTAAAGCATAAGGTTCAATGTTGATTGGGAACATTTGACAGTTTGCCAAAAGGCTGGCAGCATTGCCACGTTTTATGAGATTATTTTGCCAATAAAAGTAGGTTCAATCTGGATTTAAAAATACTTACTTTTTTTCGTTTGATTTGATGTGTTTATAAGAATTATTGTACTGCCGTGCTAAGCTCAAAAGCGGTACCTATGTCAAAAAAAATAGTAAAGTTGTTTTTCATGGCATCGGAGAGCTTTTTAAGAAATACGTATCTATCCAATGAGCTAAGCCAAAGCCCTAAAAAAGTTTTCCCTATCTCAGTTTTACTCCAAATCACGAGCAAAATTTCGATTTTCTTGAAACTAGCTTTTACTGAATTACCGCTTTTGCGTTTAGCACGGCAATACAATAGTTTCAATTTAAAATAAGTAAGTACTTAATGTATTTATAGTCCGATTTTTAATTAGCTGCAGTAAAATAACTCATTTCGGACTGAGTTTACAGATATGCATGTCAAATAAGTTTCGTTTGTTACACTATTCTGTACTAGAAAAACAAGATTTGGCTGATATGGCCGCGAAAAAACAAAAATAATCCAATTTTAGTCATTTATGTAACACATAAGCCGTCATTTTGCTGCAGCTTAATTAAAAGTCCGACTATAGAAGCAAGTACATTTTCTACCCATTATTTATTTATGAACGTCCTAGTTTGCTTGCTGCAAGTTGTGACAGGAAATATCGATCCTATATGCTAATAAATTTATAGTGTCGCAGTTTAACGGAGGGTGTACTGGATGTAGAATAATATAACACTGCTAACAAATGTATCGTTTCTTTGTTTAAATGGTGTGTTAATGGTGTAATGGTAACTTGAAGTTTTGTCCTGAAAACTATTCAAAGAATACAAGACTACTGAACATTCTGATAACGAGGCCAAGTCAATCTCCCTAGTCTTTTCCCAACTACGTTGGGGTCGGCTTCCAGTCTAACCGGATGCAGCTGAATACCTGTATTACCATGTAGCGACTGCCTATCTGACCACCACAAACCAGTAACTGGCTAATACGATACCCCTTGGTAAGACTGGTTGTCAGACTTTTGGGCTTCTGACGACCCGTAACGACTGTCAAAGATTCACGAATGACAGCCGAGACCAACGGCTTAACGTGCTTTCCGAGGCACGGAGAGGTCTTGATATGTAAAGATGGTTACCCATCAACGGACCAACCGCGGCAAACGTAGCTTATCCTGATCAATCGACCCGTGCGGCTGTTATTACTTAGCCACAAAAGCCTCTCACGGAATTTAAAAACTAAATTATTAAAATAGTTCAGTTCGATTAGTCCGGAATTAGGAAAGGTTTCTGTCCATCTTCAGTAACAGACGTGCACGTTACAGAGGGTGCATTCATAATGCAGACGGCTGAACAGCATTTTATAGTAGCACGGAAGCACTATAAGGGCCTTTGTACACGGCCTTTTTTAAAGCCCTTATTGACCGTTGGTCTCGTGGTCGCCAGCGTGACTGCTAAGCGTGGGGGTCCTGGGTTGGATTCCCAGGTCGAGCATGTGTTTTTGGGTCTTTCCACTTGAAATTTCTTAGTAACGGCCTGGAGTCTGGAGAGCTAACAAGTTTTCGCGGTGATCCATAGAACAATGACGGGTGACGACCGTGCCTACACACGGCGTATAAACCACGCCCTAAAAAAAGCGCGTCTGTGAACAAACTTCCATAGTGATCCATACAACGCTGAAGACCACGCCTACATACGGCGTATTAACCGCGGAGTAGGAAAAGTGTGTCTGTCAACAAGCTTCTATAGCGATCCAGACATTGCTGACGAACCGTGCCTACACATGTCGTATAAACCACGTCGTAGAAAAACCGTGTCTGTCAACAAGCTTTCATAGTGATCCATACAACACACGAACCGTGCCTACATACGGAGTATAAACCGCGCCTTAGAAAAAGTGTGTCGGTCAACAAGCTTAAATAGAGATCGACATCGCTGACAAACCGTGCCTACACATGGCGTATAAACCGTGCCGTGTAGTCGCCTTAGTCGAAAAAACGTGTCTGTCAAGAAGCTTCCATAGTGCTCCTTACATCGCTGACGACCGTGCCTACACACGGCGTATAAGCCGTAGTTTTTCGCAGCAAGAAAAACTTTTGTGTAATTGGCCCTACATCTGTCTGTCAAGTTAAATGGCCAAGCTTATCACTTTGTACATTTAATTCTGAACTTTTATTTACTAGCTCTATTACTTATTGTATTGTTGTTCAATATTAAAACAAAATAGCTTGTTATAGTTTCAAACAATAACAAAAATTTAAGTGTGATCTTCTTGTGTAACAAAAAGATATTTTTTTTGTTAGAAATTAATGTTTTGATATATTTTTACATAATATTTTTTTTTTGTTTTTTAATTTTTATTTAGACAGGTAAAAATAACAAAATTAAATTCTAACATAACTAAAACTATACAGAAACTAGAAAATTTCCTTCACCATTTTGAGAGCATTGGTGATGCAATAATGTACCTACACAAAAGTGCCTGCTTGGGTTTGAACCTACGACCTACAACTCGTAAGTCGCGGTCGACGTCAATGTTATTGCGTCAATATAATTGATAATTTGAGTGCAAGAGGTGTATTGCACAATGTTATTGTTGGTGTGTAACTAAGAATATTGCGCAATACTGGTCCTACGCGGTGCAATAAAAAAATTAAATATGGTGAAATAAAAATTTAACTCTCTCAAACTTTTTGTAATAATTGCGCAATCTTCAATATTAACACAAACGGTGAAAAAAACTACGCTACATTTAAAATATCACATAATTATATAATATTACATTTATACTCGTATATCACAATATATTATACCAGCTATCATACAGATGATGGCTGGCAACACTGCCTGACTAACATGTCAAAATTTTGTTCCGTATTTTAAAAATTAATTTTAATTATTTTTAAGTGTAATTAAGGTGATTTAATGTAACTAAATGTAAAATAAGTGCATAATTACTCAGGATTATTGTTTTCCTGCAAATATTCATAAAACGCAGTGTTTGGTTGCCCACCGTTACCGGTAACCTATTACGAACAGCTGATGTTCGACTCACGGATTTAAACGGGGAGTATTGTTACTTTTATTATTTAATTACCACATAGTCATATCTTAGACTCTGTAACACGCTTTCATTGAGTCCTTGAATCACTTTTCTTGGTGGATTTGGCACCTTAAAATACATATAAGTACATAATTATTTAACGAAAATAAAGTAGTGAAATATCGTATATTATTGATCCATAGTAGGTATAATATATTTGAATACTTAACAACAAGAACGTTGATTATCGTTTATTGCATTGTTAACTGTTTGTAAAACTAAAATTAGGAAAAAATCTTTTTAATCTAGGCATCCTACCCACTTAAGGAAAAGTAAAATTATAAGTCAATAGAATAAATGTAACTTTGTACTTGATTTGATCTAGTTGCATTTCGATTAGATTCAAGAGCCTTCCCTACCTCATTTCTCTATAAAGCAACACTAAATTCTCCCATTTTTTTTTTTTTTTTTCCTTTCATTTCTAGCTTTCCTTTTTTCCTTTTTTGTTTGTCTGTCTTATTAGTTCTCACCGTTCCTTTAATTCTACTTTCAGTACTAATTCCTGAAACCATGCCTGTGATGACCCGTAAGGCTGCTGCTCAGGAGTTGGAGCTTAAATTGAGAACAACCACTGAAGCTCTTAAGGTTTCAAACAACAAATGTCAACAGCTGTTACAGGAAATAGATGATAGTGAGAAGGAAATCGAGAAGGTCGTTTTCAAAAACACTAGCTTAAAACAAGAGCTGGTAGACCTACATCAACAATACCTGGATGTTGTTGATGAACGGGACAAACTGCGGGTGGTCACGGATGGTTTCAACAACTGCAGTAATATATATGAGGAGGCTTTATGTAGGGTTAGGGACCTAGAAGAAGAATTAATTCATGCAAATGTTCGAATCAATAAATTACAGAAACAAAAAGAATGTACTCAGGCTAAGGAATCCAATAACTTGTATAATGAATTATTAAACACTAATTGCAACCCCTTAATAACAATAGATCTTACTGAAGATTCCATTATGAAACATAACAATAGCTGCTATAAAGTAAGTCAAAATAAAATTAAAAAATATGCAAAACTAAATAGAATCATAAATAAATGCAACAAATTTAGAAAACAACAAAAACACAGTTCTAATAATATTATACTAAGAAAAGAACGTGTTTTTCTTATAAATAAATTAAATAATTATCAAATTAAATTAGAAGACAGTAAGAACATTTATGAGATTGACACACAACGCTTACAGTCTGAAATTCAGGTACTTGAAGAGTCGATACATTCACTTTATACTAAGTATGTGCGGTCTGAAAAACAAATTCAGGAGCATATCCTTGCGGCAAATGAGTTAGTGGACATGTGCAACTCCAATGCAGACAGAGTGGACCCGCTGACTCTCAGCGGCCCTCATTGCTCATTGGAAAGCACATCCAATCTTGGCACTCTCCAAACTGAGGGAACGGAGGACCCGTCCCAGTCAGGAAGTGCTCAGGTCTTTATTCCACATCAAGATACGCCAGATATTGAACAAGGTCCATTGCAAGTACTTCAGAAAGATGCTAGTTCTCTCCCGTGTAGTAGTAAAGTTTGTTACTGCTCTATTATGTTTTCTGATAGTTTTGGAAAAGGATTAGGTAAATTACTTAGCAACAACCTGTGTCATTCTTCACAAAACTTTTGCATGCCTCAGACTTCCTACAAACAAATAATGTCTTCAATAACCAGGAATGAATATGATCCTAATGACATTATTACTGTACTTATAGGTAATAGTTTAAATGTTATCAAAGATGATATCTCTGATAGTGTCACCGACCTATTGAAGTTAAATTGTAAGAAAATAATTTTGTGTGCTTTTCCATATTTTGAGCACTTGTCAAACAGACAAAACAAATACATTCACATGTTAAATAATTACATGCATTTCTTAGTTAGTCACCATAGTGACAAGTTTATATTTTTTGATACCAACATTTTTGTTGATAAGTTAAGGTCGACTAGGGATACTGTGTATCTGCCCATTAGTTTTAGACGTAAAATAGCTAGGCTATTAGCATTTAATATTAACCCAGACATAATTAGTATGTCGAAGTCATCCATAATTAGCACCACAATTAGTAATAGTACTAATGCTAAGGTGGTTAGCTCAGATATTTTAAACTAGTTTGTAAGACAACAGAAGGTACCAATAACAGTATAGTTACACTTAATAACAAAAAGGTATTTTCTAGCAATAAAATAGTGAACTGTAGAAGAGGGGCTAAGCAGAAATCCTTGAAATTATTTCATCAAAATATTCAAGGTTTTTCTTCCAAACAATTGGAAATTGAGTTGTTTTTAGAAAAAACAAAGTTTGACATTATTTGTATAACTGAGCATTGGTTAAAAGATTCTGAAATGTTAATTAACTATGACAATTATAGTGTGGCCAGTTGTTTTAATCGAAAGTCAATGCTGCGTGGTGGTTCACTAATCCTAATTAAAAGTTGTATTAAATTCAAACCTCGTAAAGACATAGTTGAACTATCAGTTGAACATAGCATTGAACTGTCTTGTGTTGAGCTAGATAAGCATGTTATAGTGTGCGTTTACAGACCCCCACATTATCAAAACTATTCTATATTTGAGTCAGTAATGGAAGATGTTTTGGCAAAACTTGCAACTGGTAATAGGTCAGTAATTATCTGTGGTGACTTTAATATTAATATTTTAGAAAATAATTTAAATACCAGTAGATTATTAAATTTGTTTAAATCGTTCAATCTGTCAAATGTGTTTGTAGAACCAACCCGAACAACTACGACTACTGCTACATGTATTGATAATGTGTTTTGTTGCTGCGACTATTTAGATAAAGCCGTTGTTAATTATCTCCCGTCCGATCACAGTGGTCAAACTGTAAGTTTTGAGTCCAACATGCCAATACAAAAAGTGCAGATCCAATCCAGACCAATATCATCAGGTAATTTAAATAAATTTAATAGCACTTTATCTTGTAAATTAAGTAATCAGAACCTTACAGTGAACAATGTTAATATTATGTATAATGAATTCTTTTCGGTAGTCCAAACCGAGTTCAATAATTCTTTTAAGAAGATCACTAAAAGTGTCAGCCCTAAGTTTTTATTTTGTGACTGGGCAACTAAAGGACTTAGGAAAAGTAGGGAAAGACTTTTCGAGCTGTATGGCCTTAAGCCTTATATTAACACGGAAACTTTTAATAAGTATGTTGCTACTTACTCTAGAACTTTTAAGAACGCTTGTAAAGCAGCTAAAGCCTTATACATTAGCAACAAGGTCAAATCAGCAGACAATAAAATAAAGACGGTTTGGAAAATTATAAATAATGAAACGAACAGGAATAAAAAGCATAATTCTGATTACACACTACAGACGTCAAGCGGTCTCATTTGCGATAACAAAGAAGTGGCTCAAGAATTTGTAAATTTCTTTACTAGTATCCCACTCAAAACAACTGAAACTTTAAATTCCTCGCCCTCCCTCGCTTTGGATTTAGTAAGGGCGAACGTTTCAGCCTGCCCGGTTGAATTTAACTTTAGGCATATTAACCCCTTAACAGTAATTAAAGCTTTTAAGCAAATTAAGATCAAATTGACAGAAGATCTTTGGGGAATGTCCATTAAGGTCTGTACCTCCATAATTGAGACTATTGCGCCTTACTTAGCCTTAGTATTTAATTCGTGCGTGGATCAAGGAGTCTTCCCCGATTTAATGAAATACAGTAAGGTAATACCACTTTACAAATCCGGGGACAGTAAAGACACGAATAATTATAGACCCGTATCCGTTTTGCCGGTTTTCAGCAAGGTGTTTGAAAAGATAATGCTTAATCAAATGCTCAATCATTTTAACACGAATAAAATCTTACACGATCAACAGTATGGTTTCACCAAAGGGCGTTGTACGACCGACGCCGGTGTAACTTTATTAAAACACATTTTTAACGCGTGGGAAGAGGCCCAAGACGCAATAGGAATCTTTTGTGACCTCTCCAAGGCATTTGATTGCGTCGATCACGAAACCTTGCTTTTGAAACTTGAGCATTACGGACTTGGAAAACTTGCGCTCAGTTTAGTTAGTTCTTATTTAAATGATAGGCAACAACAAGTTCAAATAAATGGTGTCAATTCACTTGGTTTAATAGTAAAAATTGGTGTGCCACAAGGCTCAATATTGGGTCCTTTCCTCTTTTTAGTGTATATTAATGATCTACTCCATTTATTAAAAAATCAACCACAAATGGTGTTATTTGCTGATGACACTTCCTTAATTTTTAAGGTAAATAGACGTGCTACAAATTTTGACGACGTAAATAATGCCCTACTGCAGGTTCAAAATTGGTTCACTGCTAATAATTTAGTATTAAATGGAAATAAAACTAAGTGCATAAGATTTTCTTTACCAAATGTCAAGAGTAGTGATTGTGAGATAATATTGAATCAAGAGAAACTGGAATTCGTCGATAAAACTGTTTTCCTGGGGATCACGCTCGACTCAAGGCTACAATGGGGTCCTCATTTAACATCTCTTGCAGGACGGCTAAGTTCAGCAGCTTATGCTGTCAGAAAAATCCGTCAATTTACTGATGTAGATACCGCGAGACTAGTCTATTTTAGTTACTTTCATAGTATCATGTCTTACGGTATTTTACTTTGGGGACGGGCTGCAGACATCGATTCTATTTTTATTCTGCAGAAAAGAGCCATCAGAGCTATATATAATCTCCGCAGGCGCGATTCTCTAAGGGAACTGTTTAAGGAAATTAACATCATGACGGTGCCTTGTCAATATATCTACGAAAACATCATGTATGTAAGGAAAAACTTACATCTTTTTAGTAAAAGAGGTGAAAGACATAATTATAGTACTAGAAATAGGGACCTATTAGTTCAACCAGGTTTCAGACTGGCTAAAGTAGATTCATCTTTTATGGGGTACTGTTTAAAATGTTATAATAAAATACCTCCCCACATTCTTCAACTGAATGAGACAAAATTCAAGTCTTGTATAAAACGCACACTATGCAGTCAGGCATATTATAAGTTAGGGGATTACATCGCTGATAAAAATGCCTGGCTCAATGCTGGTCCTGCTCCACAACCACAACTAATTGATTGACACTTGAAAGTATTGTTGGAGCTGCTGAAGATTGTAAGACTATCTTTGTAGTTAATTTCAATATTTGGAAGAGGTGCTTCCCTTTTTCTTTTTTTTTTGTGTTTCTGACATTACGAACATAACTTTTTTTAATTTATTCAATCAAGTTTTAATTGTTGAATACTTCAATATTAAATATCTCTTCCTGTTTGGTAGGTAATAAAATTCTATTTACCTCTTAAATTGCAAACTGTAGTTTTGTATAATTTAGAAGCATTTTTTTTTTAATTTTGTAAATGTAAGAACCATGTTTCCGTTTATTATGATTTTTTGATGTTGACTTGAAATAGCATGGCAGTTGAGAACGTGTCATGCTCACTTAAATGTCTCACCGATGGTGGCGCGTGTGTTGGATCATTCGGTTCCCTACAAAGTGGTTGAGCTGGATGGTGCTGATCCACGCGTCATGTTCGTGAACGGGCGCCGTCGGTTGAGACTGGTCATCTCTTAACTGCCAAGGCTTATTTTTAATCTTATGTCTTGAATTGTTTCTTCATTTCTGTCTTTTTTACATTGTTCTCACATATAGAAGCAACAAGAATAATGTACCCAGGATTTTGTAATGTCTTGATTTAAAAGAGTGTCCATGGAGTTTCTTGCCCGTTCTTCTCCATAGAGATCTACGCTTTGGAATGGGCAACTCATGGACGTAATATATAGAGTTACTTCTATATATTACGTCCATGGGGCAACTAGCTTCAACTTTCTGACTAACTGACAGACTATTTAATTTTGACAATTCAAAAGTGCCTGTACAAGGTTTAATTGAAATAAATGATTTGAGTTTGAGTTTGAGTTTGATTTATTTATTTACTAAGGCACCAAGTCCCAATATACAAATCACGACTAATGTAAAATTCATTCAAATTGTGTTATTTTTTGGATTTTATTTATTTATGTACATACTTATACCAATTCTGTGTTAGTGTATATAATAAATATTGCAATTTCAATATATTGTGCAAAACAATTCATAGTTCAGGCTTTAGGTACCTATTGACCGTTTATTATTTTTATGGTCTAAGGACAGTTTCCAAAAACATATGAATTGGCAAAATTAATTAGGCACTAGATAAACGTGCTAAAATTGGGTTCTCTATAGCGAACCCAATCGACGTATAAGTCGTTATCTCGGTAAAGAAAGAATGAAGGAAAATACATTCATTTAGCACAAACTAAAAGACACACAATACACCAGATACGTACAGACACCAGCACACCAAGCTAGCCGAAACTATCAAATTTTCCCAATCAACATTGAACCTTATGTTTTAGCGATAAAGTTGAAAATCTATAAAAGTTTGACAGATTGTAGTAACTTGATGTGCTGGCGACTGTACATAAGATAAGAAAGAACAAATAAAAAATCAAATAAAAAGTACTTATAAAGTCATAAGAAATTAGCAGGAGAACATGCGGCAAGACATGCTGCACCAACATGAGTAGTTAACATGCCATAACATCACGCTTTGTTTCCCCGAACGGTTGGGCAGAGGTGTACTTATGTAGTACAACCACATTTTGACAGTAATGTTTAAGTCCCATGTAATAGGGGGCGAGCCTATTGCCATAGCACAAGTCCAGACTGAGAAATTCCAGACGGAAAATCCCAATAACACTTTGGGGTATTCCTCGAAACGCACCAAAAGTATCCTACACCGAAAAAAAATAATTAATAAAAATATTATAATTTTATTCCTCGAAATACATCAACGATGGAACATAGAGAAGAGCATGAAGGATTCGTAATAAATTATATCGATAGACGTTCCATTTGGTGCGTTTCAAAGTTGGTGCGTTTCGAGGAATACCTCAACACTTTGCCCGACCTGGGAATCGAACCGAAGACCTCGTGCTCAGCAGTAGCACTTGCGACCAAGGAGGCAGTCTGTCATGAGTAATTACTGCTAAAAAACTATTAAAAACAAAAAAAAATCACATAGTACCAGACAGTACACACACAGACACGGACACACACACACACACACACAGAGACGGACATAGTAGTAGTAGTAGAGAAGATAACTATTAGTTTAGTCCTGTCAAATTAGTCAGCGCCTGACGTAAATTGACGTATTTTAGTAGCCAATTTTTTAATCTCGTCTAAACTGGTTTAAGGAGTTACTTAATTTGACAGGACTAAACTAATATTTATCTTCTGTCCTTTTTGTTAGTGAAACAGAAAGAAAAAGATGCACTGAACTTAAATTTAGTTTAGTTTGTGAATAAGGGAATCGGCGCAAATGAACGATAATTGTCGTCTGTGAGTCCGATTAAAATTAAATGTTCTATTGATTAGCGGTTGGTATCGGCCTCAGTGTGGGTATCAGGCCACCTGAAGAATAGCGTGCAGCTGTGGGGGTACACGGTTACTCTCTAATTATATGCAATTACTAAATTGATTATGCACCAGTGCTTGTATTATTTATTTTTGCGTTCTTACTTTGTTTACGATTTGGTATTATTGTGGTCGAGAAGGTAATATTGTTAAATAGCTGCTTCTCACCGAGAGGAGGCCTGTGTCCCAGCTTTGGGAACATTATAGGCTGATTTTGTATGTCCTTCCCCGGGATGCAATCTATCTCTGACAAATTTGATCGAAATCCGTTCAGTGGTTTAGGAGTGACAAGGTAACATAAGACAGACAGAGTTACTTTCGAATTTATAATATTATTATGGATGATGAAACAGTAAATGTTTATCATAATATCATAACTGAATTTATAACCCAGGCCCTAGTTGCGTAATACACTTTCAATCAAAATCCGAAGATTTTGAAGGAAATTGCTAATCATTGCTTGCGGTTGAAACTTTCGTCTGGTCGATAAAGTAAATGCGCAATGAATGTTGTTGAATTTTCAAAATGAAAGGCATTATTCACATAAATAGGTACGTGTTACGCAGAGAGCAGTGGTGGCCCAGAGGCAACGGCCCCGACTTACGAGATGAAGGTCGTGGGATCAAACCCAGGCAGGGCTTTACTTTATATTAAATATACCTAGAAATGTTTTGGGCACAAAGTTGGCAACAAGTTGTTAAAGCGAACGATGAACAAGTTGTCAAAGCTAATAGTAGTAACGTAGTAAATATTTATAAGAAAGAACAAAGGAAATGGCCATGTCTTCATGAAGTAATAAACTGACCGATTTGAAAAAGTGCATTAAAGTAGGTATATTCGCAGGGGCCGGTCGATATGTCATGTCAATTAATAACTATAGGACGAATATATCGCAAAACTTTAAATAAATCTTTGAAACAACGCAATTTGAACCTTACTACCAACAGAAAAAAGCTTAAAATTACAATGTTTAATATAACAAAGAATCAACTTGCAAACATAGAACGGTAGTTGAAATAAGGGAATATAGTCTGTAGAACAATCTAATAAAAATCAACACAAATGCATGGGTAAGTTTGTAAAGAAACAAAGACTGGTGTTGAAGATGGACCCTGAAGTGTGGGTAACTGGACACATGGATTCCCACATTCTAAATAATGCGACGTTAATATAAGAGGAGAGGGCAGCGGAGCGGGTATTGTGTGGAGAAGTTAAAAGACAAAGAAAAATTAAAGATACTTAGAATAAAAAATTTACCTACTAACTTAACTTACCTGACTTAGTTTATCTGATGAATCGCTGATATCCGTCAAAACCAAGCTGGTAACCAAGTAAATGCAAGCTTAAAAAGAATATCTGCTAAGAATTTCTAATTTAGAGATGGCAATTATAGAGAAGAAGATATGTTACGCCAACCCGCCTAAATAAATTAAAACAGAAGTAAGAGGATGACAATTAATATACCTAAGCTTTAAAAAATATAGTTTTAAAGGTTAAATCAAACTTAAAATTGATTTCACATTAGCTTCTGCAGCAAATAACAAACCTGAAAGTCTATATCACATACAAAAGAAGTTACAAATCTAACACCCTAAGGGGAAAACCTTGTCCATGCATGTTTAATGAGCTTTCCAACCGCTACGCTCGTCACTAAGTTCCCAGTAATTACCGGTATAGGTCGTCAAATGCATTGATCGATATTATAGCCCTACTAAGCCTTCATTTTCCATGTCCACTCCGACCATACAGGACACACTGATAGAAATCCGCTCTAAAAACATGAAGTCAAGACGCGTTCGCTGTTTGAAGTTCTTCATCACTCTCTTTAATATCATTTGCATTGTGAGTTTGTCTATTAATATTTCTTTTTAATTCGCGTATTTAAATTATTTCTCGTTTTCCGGTGTCTGTTTTGTAGTTTTTTCCATTATTGGTGTCGTAATTTTCTTCGTTGAAGGAGTCGTAAAGAAATAGTGTTTTTAATTATTTTGATGACAGTAATCATTTTAAGTACCTATTCAAGTGTCGGACTATTAAAACAAAACTTATTTATAACGTAGCTGTTAAAATCAATGATTTCAAGGTGTTCAATATTCATATTTTGAGAAAGAGTTCTACTTTACTGCGAATGTAAAAACATACGTGACGGTTCATTCAAAATCTTGTAACAGTTCTGAAATATTTATCTCGTTTTATAGGGTTGCCAAATAAATAGTTATAAATAAGCCAAATTAACGTTAGGATAGCAGTAAGTAAAAAATGTATATATTGTAAGTAGCAACGTTTATATTTACAAAGTGTTGTTGTCAAACAGTTGTTTGGGTTGATCCTGATGGCAATATGCGTGATCAACTTACGGGACAACACGCCAGATTCGGAGCCTACCTTGTCCCGGGGATTGACGTCATTCCTCCTCACCTTGAGCATAGCCCTGGTGGTAACAGATGTCTTGGGCTGCATTGGAGCTTTGAGGGAACATGTCAAGCTCCTCTATGTGGTAAGTGCGCCATTTTTGTTTTCGGCAGCTTTTGAAAGCGCGCGTAATATTGACAGTTCATAGAAGACTGCAAATGGGGGTGTTGTGGAGTTTGAAATAGGGTTCGAAATAATTGTAGTGAATTAAATCTTTGTGATTAATAAAAAATTTAAAACTATTAATTCTACATAATAGTTGTAGTTGCACTTTATTGCATTTGCAAGTTATTGCACTTGCGAATATCTAAATACTGGATCAACTGATTAGCAAAATGATAATTGAAGTGTTCGCGAATTTAAAAAAAAAGCTAAGCTCAGTCATGATTCCAATAGATAATATTTTCTGCAAGTGAGAAATTGTTTTTAGGCGGAAAATAAGTTTTTTTTTATGGAAGCTCAACAAAAGCTATGTATTTAATTGTAAGCAATCATGGAGGTTCTTACCAGTTTTTTTGCAATCGAAATCTACGGTTCGTAGTGTTGGTTCTTACTGACATAACCATTGCTAATTCAAGTGTCATACAAGAATTTGTCGCGCTTTCTCCAGAATAAATCCTCTGTTGACCATAGATGAAATTATCCTCTTTAACCCAGTATGTTTGCGAAGCTCAACGCGCTCGTGGACACAAACGTGGAAAAAAAAAAATCTGCTGTTCTCTACATTTATGTTCGTATAACTCGTCAAAATGTAGGGAACAGCTGATTGGGCGCCGCCCCCTCCACACGTTCAAGATACAGAAACCCGAGAGCAAAGTAACGCACCAGACACAACACCCGTCTGGTCGGAGGATACTACCTTTTCTGTGGAGTATGAGGAACTTTATACACTGTTCCTCATACCTCAATTTTGGTAATTGACGATATACACTCTATAGACCCTGAATATGAACGTTAGCCCAGCCTTCGTGCAAATAGTATTATTATGAAGATTATTTTCTGTAAAATAATTTATTTTCAGCATGCATCTTTCTTCATATTCTTGGTGTCTCTGGAACTGGTGGTGGGTGTGGGTGGGGCGGTACTCAGTTCGTGGATAGGGCCAGGCAGTGAGCTGCGAGTACAGTTCTACAAGAACACCACCATCGAAGATGAGACCGCCAGATACCACGCCTTTTGGGATAAGGTGCAGTATGAAGTGAGTTTGACCCATTGCTCTGATTATTTACCTTTTCTTTAGCCCCCTTAATTGAGGAAGAGTTTTGAAATGACGTGAGTTTAACTACCTTAATCTTCGTGTACTTCAGTGTGCGGAGCCATTGTTTCCTAAGTTCCCTTATATCCTTACCTAAAGTTTTGTTTAGATCTATTTTGGAATTTAGCACACACTTTATTGGGAGATCAACGTACCAAAATAAAAGATTAGCTTAAAAGTACAATTTTAAAGGCCGTCCGTTGCCTGTCGCCACCGACGGAAGCGTTTTCTTAGTTACTTAGAAACCGGTAAGAGTGTCACTGCGGTCTGTAATTGCGATTAGGCTTTACCGCTGCGGTCTGCGGTCGCGATCGCCTTCAGAATTGTACCTTAATTATAGTTTAACGGGGTCGCTGCCGCTGGTGATAAAATCGCTATTAAATTCTGATTTCTGTTAAAAAATCTACGTTAAAGTAAACAGGGATTCATTCCTTTCAATCCTTAATTTCTTCCACCCAGAATCAATGCTGCGGCGTGGACGGCCCTCAAGACTACTCCATCATCCACCGTGACATCCCCCCTTCCTGCTGCGCACGCGCACACCCCCTACGCGAGGGCGGCGCTCGACGTCACTTGCACTCCAGCTGCCTGTCCGACCGGACGTATTACATGCGAGGCTGCGAGGAAGCTCTACGCATCAAAAAAACTTTCAAAGGAAACATTTTCATATCAACCGGAGTCGTTTTTGTTCTTGTAGAGGTAATTTGTTTTTTTTTAATAGATTTTCGTTGTTTTAAATTACATAAATTAACAAATATATCTTCCCTCTCAGATACTCTGCATCGTGTTGACTCTGGGGATGGCTCGGGCGGTGTGGTCGGATCGTCGGAAGCTACAGGCAAACTTACAGGCGCATTTTGAATCTTAATATGAAAGTAGTAGCACCCTCCAGCTAGAGGCTTTGCACACTCAAGCACACTGATCATCGCCACGATATAGAAGTAACTATAATAACTAGTCATATCAAATTCAGTATTATAGTCGTTTATTTTTATATTAGTATTATATTGTACTAGCTTCTGCCCGCGACTTCGTTCGCGTGAACTTTCATTTTCATTTTTCCCCCCATTCACCCGCTTAGGGGTGAAATTTCGAAAAACCCGTTCTTAGTGGATACCTACTCTTCACAAAGAACACACCCTCCAAATTTCATGTCTCTAGAACCAGCGATTTAGGCTGTGCGTTGATAAATCAGTCAGGAGTTTGAATTTGAATAATATAAATATAATTAATAGATACCGTTATAAGTTTAGTATTATTTAAACAGTAAGATTAAATAATACTAAACTAACTATTAAAAGTTAAACGCATACTTGGAAGGCAGGGCTATCTCTGCCCTCTAAGTATGCGTTTAACTTTTAATATTTATAACTCAGCTCTATGGCTTGATTGATTAATTTTAAAGTTCTTTATAAATTTTTTGCTATAGTACATTTCGACACATTTAAAAAAATTTAATAATAATAATTCATATTCATGAAAATCTTGAAAACTGTATTTGGAATCATAATAGAATTACAATCACTTAAATAAGATACCTAATCTAATTAAGTCAAAAAGACAATTTCATTTAATTACTTTATAGGTACTTTAAGTTTTAGTCAGGTAATTAAAATAGGTAGGTAAGGTATTAAGTTAAGTATAAGTTAAAAGTTTTAGTCAACTGTAGTTACTAACTTAAGTCATTGGAAATCATAGTTTTGAAGGTCAAACTTAACGTGCATAACTTTTGGATTGAATGTTGTTGCAAGTTCTATAATTATTTAGAAATTCTAATTTTATCGGCAATAAAAATTTAGCCGTCCCATACGTTTGGTCGAGTAGGTATTGAAGTTTTCTATGGGACAGTTGATAAATTTTTCGCGATTACGATATTGGTCCCATGGAGAAAGTAGTTCAGTTTGAAGGTCTGTACCATACCCTTAAATTTGACTGGTCTTTGAAAACTAACCCTGCTTATACATTCCGGAATGCTGTAATATGCTATATGAGTGGTACAATAGTCTAGTCATTTTGTTTTGAGTCGATTTAGCTATAATCTGTGATAATAATAGTAGTGAAAAATCAGCTGTGGCTATCAATAATAGAAGCCGTCGGACCAATGATTTGTAGTTTGTAAATAACAGTTAAAAAGCTATTAACTTTCGCCTTTTCCAATGTGTGAAATACACGCATTATTGTAATAATCACGAATGAATTAAGGCCCCATTGCACCACTAATCGCTAAATATATTTAATGCTAAACGTATTTAAAACATCATTCTGTCTCTGTCGTGTCGTCGTCATACAATTGTCAGAAACATAACAATGTTTGAAATTCGTTTAACGTTAAATGTGTTTAAACGCGTTTTTTTGGAGCAAGTGGGCCTGAGAGTATTGCCATTATTTAAGTGTGACTTAATTATTTTGTTTTTATTTTTAAATGTGCCTTAATTAATATAGTAATAAAGGAAAACTACAGTATGTAAATTAACGAACTGACTGCGTAAAATAAAAATAAAACTTTTTGAAAGATACGATTGTTGGGATAAAAATTATAATAAAATATCAACTGTATACAAACTCAAAAACTCATACAATTTTATAAAGGCAAATTATTATTACATAAGTTCAAAAGTTAATCGTTAATCGACGTACTGTAACTGTAACTAAGTAATGTATATACTTTAAAAATATAAATTAAATTATTTAATGAAAATAAGTACGGGAATATTAAAAAAATGGTAAAAACTTGAAAAGCCAAAACGACTTATTTAAAGGTAGAATAAAATATATGTTTTAATTAAAAATATTATTTTTCCTCCTAAGACTTCCATGTCCACTGGAGGTGACAATGAGTGAAATTAATAGATTTTAAAATAGTTTTAAAACTGACCTTAATTTTAATATACACTGAACATTTTTTATAGTCTTACTATGAGGGGAATTCAGTTCGTCGGAATCTTTTTTTTAATGAATCCGATTTAAGCTTTTTAATAAACTAAAATGCGTTCAGATTACCACCCTTAAGTTTTTAATAATTCATTTGTAATTTTTTAATTTATTCTATTCTTATATTTTCTTTGTATGTTAATTTTTAAGTTGGACTTTGTGGAATTAAGTATGGATCAGTTAGTTATCTGAAATAAATGAATTTTAATTTAATTTAAGTGTTGTAAGTATATACAAGGTGGAGACAATACGACAATAAATTAAACTTCGTATAATACAATGACATTCCTGCACCCTAATTCCGTAACACATTAACAATCTCAATCTGAAACATTTTGAAAGATATTGCTAATCCATTGCTTCATAGGTTTTAAAATTGTGTCTGCTAAACAACGTAAGAATGTTGTTGAACTGTCAAAACGAAACCCATAGCTACTGATAGTGTGTTATTTACCGCGGTGGTCCGCCTACAAAAAT
Source organism: Oligia strigilis (assembly GCA_951800025.1). Lineage (NCBI taxonomy): Eukaryota > Metazoa > Arthropoda > Insecta > Lepidoptera > Noctuidae > Oligia > Oligia strigilis. The sequence goes on from OX637548.1 coordinate 2,593,114, forward strand.
TCAACCAAATAAATATCCAATTGGAAAAATAATTATTAGTGATGAGCCGACTATGGGAGTAGGGTCATCAGGACTACCTATTTAGTTTTTTTAGAAAATACACTTTTTAGGGTTCCGTACCCAAAGGGACCCTATTACTAAGACTCTCTGTGCGTCTGTCCGTCTGTCACCAGGCTGTATCTCATGAACCATGATAGCTACTCAGTTTGAAACTTCACAGATTTATTTCTGTTGCTGCCATAACAACAAATACTAAAACAGAATAAAATAAATATTTAAGGGGGGCTCCCATACAACAAATGTGTCTTTTTCGGCGTTTTTTCCTTGTGGTACGGAACCCTTCGTGTGCGAGTCCGACTCGCACTTGGCTAGTTTTAATTTTAATGCTACGATTGTAGCATTGTACGCAGCCTGGGACTGGCCTATGTCAGTAGACTGCGATACGCTGAGTTGATAAATTGATTGACCGCGAATCGGCTAACGTAAGGTAACACGTAGGTGCGACGATCTTCGAAGAGTGGGTGGTAGCAGCTGGATGAGAGTTACCGAAAATCGAGTTGAGTGGCGTGCAACACGAAAGGCTTTGTCCAGCAGTGGACTGCTGTAGGCTGCTGATAATGATTTCCTGGTTCACCGTTGTAAGACAATAAAAATGGACCGTTGTATATGCACAACTTTTTGTATTGTCACTAGGGTTAATATCGTGTATAATTATTTTAATGTTAATTATATTGAAGGCAAATGATGTAAGGGTACAATAAACTTTATAGCGCCGTAGTGTCTTATTCCCTTTATGAGGAAGAACATTAGAATGCTTAAAATGTAGACCTTTTAAGTTTTGCCATGTTATTGCTTGTTCTTAAGTATGCAGAACACAGTCAACTCTTGTAACAAAATTCGTTCCAGTTTCATACATTACACAGATCTAGAAAAAAAAAAAAACTAAAATAAAAATTAAATAAAATCCTTCAAGCACTTAAATAATTTAAAATAATTAATTTTTTTTTCTCAATAACGGTGTATTTTTATATGGTTTCAAAATTGGGATGAAAAATAACTTACTTGAATAACTTTTTTAAAATTATTATTTACTTTAGTTTGTAAAACTATTTTTCGCAACGTTATTGCTATACAGTAGTGTATGGTTTCTATAAAATAATTATTTGGTAAGAGTTTAAAACTCGCTAGATATAAAAGGAATAGATTTAACTAAAAATAAGGTTGTTTAAGATTCTAGACTTGTAAGTGGCCATCATGTCAATTACACCGTAGATGCTTTGCGTGTTTTCACGCCTTTTCCGAATTCATTTGCCTTAATAACTTAAGATTACATATAAGGCATTAGAAGATAATTTTGGTACAGGCTGTTTCCAAATACGCATAACATACTAGGTATATTTTTTGGAAACATCCTGGCGTTATTTGTGTACGTTTGTCAATGACAACATTAGTAATTAGGTACTTACTTACCAGTAAGTAAATGGTATTAACTTAAGTAGGTATAATTATAACATATTAAAAAAAATTGTAAGTTGCATTTCTCCCGCGTTTTAAAATGGAAATTACGGGGAATTGGTAGTTCGAAATTTTTATAATTAGGCGTAAGACAAAGAGCCTTTATCATTGGTTGGTAAAGTCTGTATATATTACAATTCTGGCAAGTTTCGAGGTAATTCTGTATTGTATATTATTTTCCTGATTCTCATAGTTTCAATTACTTCATATGCATGGAAATCGTAAGACTCATAGATCTAAGACATAATATAAAATAATAAGCTGAAGAGCTGAAGAGATTTTTTGTTTGTTTGTTTCGTTGAACGCGCTAATCTCAGGAACTACTGGTTCGAATTGAAAAAGTATTTTTGTGTTGTCCATTTATCGAGAAAGGCTATAGGCTATATAACATCACGCTACGACCAACAGGAACGGAGCATCAATGAAAAATGTTGCAAAAACGTGATAAATTATTCCTTTTGAGAGCTTCCGTTGCGTACGCTGCGTAAACGGTTAAAGTTACGCAAAAATAATGTATGATGGAATTGTTCCCATTTATAAGTTCAAAAAAATGTCCGTGACAGCATGTCTATCTTTTAAGGCTGACTCATACATGATTATTCTACTTTTGAATAAAGACTTTTCCGTTTGTAGGCTCGTTACAGAAAAAATTAAAAAAAAAATCCCCTAGAGGAAGATATTCTACGGTCGGACGGTCGGTCAAGAGGAGTGAAAATTTGTTTTGTATCAGTCGCCTGTTTTTCCCAAAAGCTAGGGTTTTTGTTGCCTTTTCATTGTTCCAAAATCAGAAATATACTCCCCTCTCTTCTTGCCTTTATTGTAAATATGCACCATGTAAATAGCTCGTATTTTTTTATTCCTTGCCAATTTTTTTTTTTCTGCCTTATTTAGCGATTAGGGTAACATTTAGCCCTCGGAGGGGTAGGGCGTGGTAGTTCTAAGATAGCGACTAGATTTAAGAAGTAGTGTTTTAGTATTTAAGGACCAATGAAGACGTCCATAGCATTAAGTGCGCACTATAGGGACCTAAGGATATTAGTATTAGTTCTAGGTATAATTACAGTATTATGTAGATAAGTAATAACTTTTGTAGCACTGTGTGACTTAAACTCGCACTTAAGTCACGCTTATCTGTGACTTAATTAGTCCATTTTTACACAGAAAAGCGTCACATAAGTGCGGGCTTAGGTCACACGAGCTATAAAATAGTATACGATACGTGTGACTTAAGAAAACACCGTGCAATAATGGATTACTTAAGTCACTCATATCGTAATGTACAGACGCCAGCACACGAAGCTACTACAATCTGTCAAATTTCTTTAATAGATTTTCAACTTTATCGCTATAGCATAAGGTTTAAAGTTGATTGAGAAAATTTGACAGTTTCGGGTAGCTTGATGTGCTGGCGTCTGTACTTACTATTAATATATTGTACGCTAAAAAATTGTACTTAACTTTATTAGTATTAGGTATATTATTCTAAAATGATCAAAGTACCCACTTAGCAGAGTGTGCAACTAAAATTAAGATCAATAAATGGAGAAGAATTTTGTGTTAATTTATAGGATTAGAAAATTCCTATTAATTATCACAAAATTCTTCATCTGTCATCAAATATTTTCAAAATCTGTCATCAAATATGTTTTCGCACAATTTCCTAGATCAGCCTCTAGTGTAGTATAGTAGGTATAGTTATAGTCTTCATTATATATTTAATTATTAGGATTTTAAATATATTATATCTGGATTGTTTATATATTTGGTTTGGATTTTTTATACTTAACTTTATCTTAATCTTTTGGCCGGTCGTGTGCAAGTTTGTAAGTAAACTGTAGGGGTGATAAGACGAAGCGGATCTTACCTCTATTTTTATGACAATACCCAGGTAATATTTTTGTATATCCTGGCGATATGTTTCTTAATACTAAAAAGACACAGAAACATTGAAATATGTGCTTTCGAAAAATCATTACCTAAGTATAATAATAATAAAGAATTAAAAAAGTGCATTTGTGTGCGTTTTTCATACGGGGATAATCGGCGGTTGATGTCTCAACCCTCAACACTCAAAATTGTCTAAAGGGCCTCTGCGAGTTGGCTTTGGCCCCTCGTACGCCTTCCAAAGGTCTGGAGCCCCGGGGTGCCGAGATAATTATGTCAAAGGATGACAAAAATCTTATCGTGCCTTCTTTTATCTAAATTATATTTCAAATCAAGTCCAATAATTATTGTCCCCCTTTCAGTCAATAATAAACACATAGAATAGGTAAGTAAACCACTTGTGACTACTTTCAAAATGAATCGAAAGTAGATTTAAGATTTCATTCATGTAGATAAGTCTGTAGGTATATTCCTAAAGTGTGTTTTCTTTACTGTTTCTAATTTGGTAAACAAACATGGTGTAAGAATCGAGAACTGGAGTTACCGACATAGCTTGCAGAGTAAGCAAGCAGAAGTGGCAGTGGGCTGGCAATGTTTGTCGAAGGACCGATGGCCGGTGGAGCAGATGAGTCCCAGCCACTGTCGATCCAACTACCTGAGGATGGACCGACGGTAGCTGGGACAGGCTGGATGTGGAAGGCGTAGGACTAGGTGTTGTGGCGCAGCCAGGGAGAGGCTTATGTCCAGCCGTGAAATGCGATGGACTGAGTCGATTCACTAACATTTCGATTTCGCACAAGGCATCTGTTTTGTAATGGTTAATTCGAAGCTACTTTGAATAAGGTACCTAATTTATACCTACCTACCGTGTGTCTGTATCTGAACAATATAATGTATAATTGATGCTAAAACTCGTGATTTTCGCACCGTGTTAGTTTAGCAAATAAGACTAAGGAAAAATACACTACTCATATCATTTAGTAATAGTTAATCATGCTAAAAAGTAGTTCTTAAGGCACTAGGTTTAAGGCACTCAATGTGATCGTCATGTGGTCTTGTAACTTTTTGTATTTTGGCATTGTGTGTGCGAAATTAATTACATATTGTATCTACAATGGAAACTTTGGAAATTGATGTTTACAGTGTTTGTCAAATGTATTGTTAATAAAATGTTTTTCACTGCGATGTGAATTTTTATTTAAATACAAGGTTTAATTCTAACCTGAGGGCCACGAAATGCGACGCTCCAAGCGAATTCGCTTTGCGCTGCAAGCGTCAGCGTCGAGCGTCAAAAACAAATGTATGACTATTATCTACAAGGCCACAAAGTAGCGCTGCAAGCAGCAGCGGAATTTGCTACGACCGAATTTGCACGAGCGTTGGATGATCCGACGCGCGTTTTTTTATGAGCATCGAAAACAATTGTGTGAGAAAATTTGACAGCGACATTATCACTTGTAATGTCGACGCGTGCTCACTCTGTACTCACAGAGCATGTAACCTTTTTCTGTACTGAACTGATTCATCCCCCCACCGACGTACACGCTACAGGCGAATACTTTAAGTTCGTGGCCTTGCTTTTGACGCTTAGAAATGACGCTTGTAGGGAATTGACGCCTCAAGCGTGGCGCTATTTTCGTGGCCGAGGAATAAGGCTTGCGGACGGCGAGCTGCCCATTGCTTGCCGTTCAGGTAAGGACCAGGCCCGGGTCGACGGCGCGTTGTGTTCCACGCGCGCCTCAAAGAGATGTCAGCACTAACTAACGGTGTCCGCTAGGGCCGATGCCTGCCAGGGTCGCGGGTTGTTCGAAAGAGATACCGTAGTAACGGCAACTGAAGGAACACGGGTGGGTTTTAGTCAGTAAAAGTCTGACGCCCTCCCGCTCCGCCCAGAGCGGGAGAAGTTATTTGATAATTTCCCACCCAAAAAAAAAGGCGTGAGTTTATGTAGGTATGTATGTAGGTATATAACCAATGAGTTCTCAAAGAAAATTCCTGTAAAATGATGCTGGTTTTTTACAAAATAAAACTATACAATATGGAACACAGATACTTTATTTTAAGAAAATCTATTACAACATTTATTTAACACTAATAGACTTTTATAATAAGTAATAATATTGCCATTTAGTTAAATTAACTACTGAACTTGGGTTTTCGTAATAAATGTGGATACAGTATGTTTTATTTTATTTTTTAAGTATTGTTGGTGCTCGGGCTCTGTCGCTAGCTGAAAACTATTTTTGGACCAGCATCCCAATTTCTTTCACAATTCGAAGGATTTTGCAAAGTGTCAACTTTGCCCGGGTATCGAACCCAAGACAGCTCAGCAGAAGCGCTTGAAATGAAAGACTTCTGTCTGTTTACAGTCTCTCAATCTTGAACTGTAATCCCAATGTCTGTTGGCAAATCCGTGTAAAGGCTCCTACAAACAGGCGCGACACGCGATATAATCGCGCGCGACACAAAGGGACCGCTCGTTGCGCGACTTGCGGTGCCTTTGTGTCGCGTGCGATTTTATCGCGTGTCGCGCCTGCTTGAAGAAGCCTTTAAACATTGTTTGCAAGTTCAGTAATTAAATTCGAAATCGAAGGAACGTTTACAAGAAAGTAAAAACTTAACATCTAGATTTATTTTTTTTACTTTCGAGGAATGAATTTTCTAATGAATTTAAAATTATGGTGGGATAAATATTCACAATTTATAGCACTTACGAAATAATGTTAATAAATTAATGACTAGTAAAGCATTTTCAATACTTACAGACTGGTGGTTAAACTTAATCAATTAAAATGCCTAATTTTACAAACATCGATATTTTTTTAAGTAATATTTAGGTTTTTTTCTTGTGTTTTGTACCGATAGTGGCTCTGATTTTCTATTAAAATAATTTGCGCTTGCGCACACATTTTCGAGGTACCAGTGTCCTACCCACCCTTCCATCCGTCTTAGAGAAATAATTCGTACTTTTACCCCCCTGCGTCCTTTTACCCTGAATGACTCTACTGACTGTATTCCCATGTCACTCGTACTAAAGCAGGTAAGTTTAATTAAAACCGGTTCCATGAATCAGTAATTTTGATTTCAGATTTATTTAGTGTAATTTATTTCATTTAATGCTCTCAAAACGGTAAAGGAAAACATCGTGAGGAAACCGGCATGTCCTAGAACAAAAAATTCGAAGACATGTGACATCTACCAACCCGCACTGGGCCCGCGTGGTGGATTATGGCCCACTCAATCTCACCGAGAGGAGGCCTGTGTCCCAGCAGGGGGAACATTGAAGGCTGATTATGACGTGACTAACTCTTTATCGTGTTTTGTTTATCCGAAATCATAATATATTAACATTTTATAATGTTTAAAATTGAGCGATTCTATTAGACTATTTAAAGTTCGTGTTTTTTTTTTAATAGTTTCATTGTTATTATATTTATCAATCAGTTGTTTTAAATTAATTTTATAGTACAATTGTGTACTTATGGTGTTGCCCAAAAGCCATACAATATTTTAATGTCATAAATTGTTCAGAAGTTCGATAAATGTACGATATATGATAAGGTACGTTACGAATGATATGTTAATTATTATTACAGCTTTGGTTTCAATAAGAAAACTAACATCTACTCTAAATAATGGCGGTTCAAACGTATTTCCAAAAAAAAAAAAATTTTTTTACTTTATAGAGAGCTTTGCTAAGGCTACATCATACATTCAAATTATTAATAATAATACTTAGTATTCAGAATATTATCATTAATAAAAATGCGATTTCAAGCAGCGCTCAATAATTAATGATACCCGTCATTCCAATTTAATAAGTTGGATACAGTTGTTATCTGAGCTTTAAATATTTTTTATTTTACATATCTCGGGACCCCATGGTCGGGACCCGGTCCTTTGGAAGGCGTATGAGGGGCCGAAGCCAGCTCGCAGAGGCCCCTTAGGAAATTTTAATGAAATGCGGCACCAACCGACGATTATCCCTGTATGCACTATGCAAGTGCACCCAAGGATAACCCCCGGTTGATGTAAATACATATTATTATTATGTTCAAAATTCTGGATAAAAATAATATTTTTATAAATTATCATCATAAATGTTTGCACGAAATCCCGCCATTACAATATAAATTCTATTCAATTTTATTCAAACGTCATATTTCCGACGTCAAATTGACAACTTGACGTCAGACGTCACACTGTATAATTGACGTCACCACAAGAATTGACATTCTGACTATACTTAAATAAATAAGGTAACTTAAATTAACTTATAAGTATTGTGCATTGCATAATTATGAAATTATACTCTGTAGCTGTGGTGTGTCTATGGTGTAGAATTAAGCGGTCTCCCGGCTCTTTCCATGGGTTTTTATGGAGTGTGCTAACCATAGAGCTAGCACGATGCCTGCAACCTGGAATAGTAAGAAAACACAATTTTATGCATATTTTTGTTGCATTTTGGAGGTCACAATCGTTTCCGTGACTTTATAAAACCAACTCTTTCATAATTATGTTAGCAAAAAAAAATATACGGTCGAATTGAGAAACCTCCTCCTTTTTTGAAGTCGGTTAAAAAAGAGACCTATTTTTTTATGAATTTTGTCAGTAGTATACTTTTGACAAACAAATTTGTCATCAGAGCTCCTTTGTTCTTAGAATAATCCATTACTAGCTGCGCCCCGCGGCTTCACCTGCATAGGTCTCGATGCCATGGGAATATCGAGATGAAAAGTATCCTATGTTCTAATCCAGGTCATACCATGGTTTACCCAGGTCCAAATTCCATTCCATTAGCGTGAAAGCGTAACTAACAAATATACTTCTAAAAAATCTTTTATATTTTCTTTTATTTATAATAATTTTAGTTTAGAAAAAACCGGCCAAGTGCGAGTCGGACTCGCACACGAAGGGTTCCGTACCACAAGGCATAAAACGCCGAAAAAAACGTTTCTTTTATACCTACCCATTTAAATTTTAACTTTATTTTATTTTTATTATTTGTTGTTATAGCGGCAACAGAAATAGGTACCTACATCATCTGTGAAAATTTCAACTGTCTAGCTATCACGGTTCATGAGATACACAGACAGCTTGGTGACAGACAGACAGAGAGACGGAGAGTGGAGTCTTAGTAATAGGATCTCGTTTTACCCTTCGGGTACGGAACCCTAAAAAGTACCTAAATACACTAGCTACCTATAAAAAATACAGTAAATTACTAAGTTTACTTTCGTTGTATGAGAATCTTACTTTACTAGGAACGTAATTCCTTGCCTAAATTACCTAAGGCAAGTTTTTCAGGTTACCTAGAAAATAGTCTATCAACGAACTAGATCTTTCGACCCTTTAAATATTCTTTTACGACACCTAGGCATGTAAGGAGGTCATCTAGATTGGCGTACCGTTCAATAAAGTGAGGCCGTTAAAACCCTGAGTCTCGGTTACAGATCTGAGATTGTGGCATTAAATTCTGGTATAGCGTGACCCTTGTGACGTCAGGAGAGGTACCAAGGGTAGAAAACTCGTTTACATACTGTAACTGTTGAAGCAAATACTAACTCACCCTAATATTATAAAGGCGAAAGTTTGTGAGTGTGTGTGTTTATATGTTTGTTACTTCTTCACGCTCAAACGGCTGGACCAATTTTGATAAAAATTTTGTATGTAGGTAGCTGACACCCTGGATTAACATATAGGCTACTTTTTATCCCGATTTTCTCACGGGATTGACACTTATGCGGGTGAAACCGAGGGACGCAGCTAGTTTAGAGTAATCTCAGGAACTAATTATGGTCAGACAAGAGCCCTTAGAGTACTTCCTGGAGTTGTGTTGAGACTGGGAATTGAAAAACCAGTTCTGCTTAGTGATTTAGTTTTCGAAGTCGAACAAGACTAATAACATCTTTCAACATCAATGCCTACAACCACAATCATATACAGAAAACTACAGTGGTCCTCTTCAGTTTCAGTAAAGGTACTATTTGGAACCGAGCTGTCAACTGCAAAAAAAAAGCACTTCCTCTCTCCTTAAACGTCATCATCATAATTTCTTTGCTCCTGTTTCATGTTTATTATTATATGTATATATTTATTTAGATTAGTATAATATACGTTATGTATGTTTTATTGTATTATGTAATAGGTACACCACAGACTACCTACAGTATTTGTCTGTCCTTCCCCTTTATAATCCATCCAAAGGTTGTCTTTAAAAGATCGCTTTTAGCGATAAGACCGCCCATTGTGTCACCCTATGTACAGTTTCTATTTTTATGTCTGTAATTTATTTGGTGTACATAATAAAGAGTATTTCTATTCTATTCTATTCTGCATGCCGGACACGAGCCAAACACGAGCGAGGCATGAGCCGCTGCACGTGCTGTCGGCAGTTGCAGTTGGTAGTTCGGTTCCAGATAGTACCTTTAGGGTGACATATTAAGTGTGTGTGTCTTTATAAAATAACTGTCACTTAGACTGCTAGAGTCCAGAAGGCCAAAGCTCGTAATCTAAAACGTTCAAAATCTAGTCGCAGTCTCATCTCGGCGACAAACTAATGTCAAAAACTTGTCAAAATGTAGGAAAATTACAGGTATTTTTGACAGATTGAGACTGAGATCAGAATCTGAACGTTCTTAAATTTACGAGAATTGCCCCTCAGATCTGAAACTTTCGTCTTTCCTGTGCAAACAAAATTTTCAATTCAATTTCAGTTACAGATAGCATTAAAATTTCTTCTCTGTGGAGTTTACTTTTAGTTTTAAAACAAGGCACAATGAACTTCTAAATTTATCACTTCTTTCTTTATCACACTTTTAAAATCACTTTCAGCCGTGATAACCTAGTGAGTTAATGCGTGATAACCTAGTGACTTAGATTGGTCGTGCAATTAATATAAATTCACGCCACGCAAATGTTGTTGGAACATGCGAAGTTACTTTGTGAGGCTTGTATAAAGCCACATTTCAAGGCTCTGAACATATTTTTCATGTCAGGTTACGCATAATTCCATGATTTTTTTGGTGAAAACTTGTGGTGGGCGTGTCGTTTTAATAATAAGCTTAAATGGTATTAAATTGTGAAGTTCTGGGGTAACAAAAGTGGGTTGATTGTGTACAAGCCATTATTTTGATTGGACTTTTTCGATCAATAACTTTCCTTGATTAGCTTATTACTTCTATATTGCTGTTGAATGTCAACAGCAATATAGAAGTAATGAGCTAATAATAAGCTAAGGTCGTTTAATAATAATTATTAATGAGAATGACGCCATCCCCTTGCGACAAAATGAGAATATAAATGTCGTTTCCTTTACTTACCTATAATATATTTTTTTCTGCCCAGTTTAACATTACGTAGTACGTCCCTACAGTGATCATGATCCAAACTTCCCTAACTCTCAAACATGTGTAAAGACTTAAAGAATACTAACCTCCAAAAAGCAGAAGAGAATCCCACAAACAATGACGGTCAAGCCAGCACTATGCACAGTTACGAGCACCTTCTCTTCACATCCCTCCTTGAAGTACTTCTCAGACGAGAGGCAGTCAGAGCGTTTGATCTCGGCGGAGCGGTCGGTGCCATCGTTGGGGCAACAGCTGAAGGACGGGTTGATGCGGGGCTCTGAGGCTACGTAGTTGTCGGGGCCGGTGATGCCGCAGCATTCCAACTGGAAGAGGAAGATTGGAAGGTAAAGAATGAGTTGGAACAGTAAGTAATGGTTGGAGGGCACTGTACTGAAAATCGCATCAAAACGCTCCTTTACTCTAGGGAGCAATTAGGGCTTAGTGAAAGTGAGCAAGGAAGTCATAGCAGTCTAGTTAATAAAAGTCAAAAAATTATAATAGATCAACTAATTTAAGTACCTATACTTAGTCAAAATGTCATGTGTAAAAGCACTATATTTTTCGGTTTATGAACACTAGTTTGATGTTGATCTACACTAGTTTGATGTTGATCTACACTAGTTTGATGTTGATCTAAAACAGTATATCAAAATGTTAGATGATATAGCAGTAGGTAATTGATCACTTACGCTGGTCTGAATGCGGTCCCAGAACTCCCTGTAGGTAGAATCCTCTTCCTTGGTGGACTTGTTCTTGATGAAGGAGGCTCGCAGCTGGGACTTCAGTTGACCTTCAATCTGAGGACGTAAGGCGGCCGCAGCGATGCCAACAGAGAGCTCCAGGAGGATGATGATGATCAGGCAGCCGACAAACTGGAGAATAAATGATATGGATAAATAAAAATAAAAAAAACTAAAGGATTAATGAAGAACGATGGCACAAGATATCGTGAGGTGAGCCACACACAACTGAACCTAAAGCTAAGCGATAAGCGATTGTCCTTTAAAGTTAAGGTTCGCGAGCACATTCGCAAGAAGCTAGCAATATCATCACAACGGTAATTTTTTCTCATTGTTTGTCTTATTTATTTTTAGTAAGTATATTTATGTATTTATAAATATTTATTTGTGCTTATATTAATATGTAATTAGGTATATATTATATTCATAGTTTTAATAGGTTTATGCGTATCTTTATATTTAAAATATTTATTCCTCAATTTTCATGATTGCACACAGACAAACAGTGGTATGTTTGTCTCTGCATCAGCCAAAGGTTGACTGGTAGAAAATGCCTTGTGCATTAAGTCCGCCTCTGTACATTTATGTGCTTAAAGTATTAAATAAATAAATAAAGCTCTGACCAGAGTGCAACTACGAAAAAAAATACATTTATGAACTCGTTAGCACAGGTCACCACAGGAGCGACTTTTTCCCGAGGCGATTTTATTTCGCGCACTGGATTTTAAACGCTCTGTTTAGCGCCGAAAGTTGAAAATCCAACGGTGTTTTTTTTGACGCACTGTGATGCACTCTGATTCTAAACACTCGGGTCAACACCGAGAGTTAGAAATCCAGCGCGCGATAAAATCCCGCCGCAATATTTTTACGTCCGAGCGAACATGGGCGTACACTTTAGTATAATTGCTATTTGACTGTTCATAACAGTATTTTAAACATTTCACAGTCTTTAAAGACGGAATTAACAACCGCTCCGTCTTTATTATCATCATCATCATTTAAGCTGGTTGCCATCCATTTTCTTCTTCAGTCAACTTCCATCAAACCATTTAGAGCCACTAGCATCAGGCATGCATTATTTGTGTCGTAATCTTTACCAGGCTCATTATCAAAATATTATGCTGCCAACAAAACAATAGGACATTTACCGACAGCACAGTTCATCAGGCGACCTACATCATTTCCATAGTGAGGCCTGCTCATGACCAATTGTGTTTTTAGGTCAATATTGAAATAAAGGCGAAAGTCACGAATTGAGTAGGTGGGTCAAAGTGTAGAGGTGAGGTTTGACCTAGTAATGATAAAGTTTAATTTAATTACCCTAATATATTTACTGTTATTGTTGTAACTTGCCTCGTTTCCCATTTTAGAAGATCAAGCGTACATACATATACCGCTCACACACAATTTTTTTGTATTTTTTTTTTATTTTTTAAATTTGTTACTAAATTTTATAGTATTGTGTTTATCTAAATAACAGGCATCTAGCCGCGGGACCCCCCTGAGGGTCTAAAAAGGCCACTTTGGAGAATCATAAAAGGATAACATTATGAATCGTAATATGGCGAAGACAGTCCGTATTTTTCTTTTTTTCGCTGCACTACGTAGGTATAATCAAAGAGATTGGGATTGGATTTGGATCGGACTGATTGATATTTTAGCACAGACAAAAAAAAATAACTGAAAAATGCTTCACCAATGGGATTTGACCATTATGTTATCATTTTGTTATTCTGCCAAAGTGGCCTTTATAGGCCCCCTGGTGACCTGTAATACAGGTTTTTATATAAACCTATCTCAGGCTCCAGTCTCTCACAAAGTTAGCTCCTTGTTCATGCACTATTGTCAAAGTCTAGCATTAAGTTCATAATTTGTGTAGGGAAAATAAACGTAAGCGAGTGGTCGCTTAGAAACCAATTATATAGCATTAAATTAGAATTCACTCTTTGTTCACAATTCTGCCGGGCATAAGTATATTTAGCTAGGATAATGAAATAAAAAACTTTGGACTGTACAGTCAACAGCAAAAGTAGATGATCAAAATCAGAAATTCAATACTAATGAACGGAGTTCGCGTCAGAATTGTGTGGCGTCGAAGTGATTCAAAAGTATGTGATTGTAAATTATACCAAACATGGTACTACTAGTACAGCTGCCATTATATTCGTGATCAGTTCTGACTCCTATTGAATTTCTGATTTTGATCATCTACTTTTGCTGTTGACTGTACACAAAGCGGACACGCCATGGTGATCAATTTTTCGTCACGCTCTATTGGTCAATTAACGCGTATATTGGTGATTCGCAGTTCGTATTATTTGTTTCAAGGCTAAACTAAATATCGTCACCTAGGTACTTTGACTCTTGCTATGGTCTTTATAGTTCAATCTTTGGGGACTTGACGACTGGTTATTTTCGTCATCATTAACGTTAAAGTTTTTGTGTTTCTCTAAACTTTCGAGGTTTCAGTGTGTGTTCCCTTGAATCCGATGGACTTAATTATTGCTTTAGTTATATACCGTTACTGTATATGACACTGACAAATGCGTGCACTGAGTGGACAGGTCAACTCAATCTGCGTGGTTCTTTCCTCAAAAGACCATTTCAGACATGGTCTTTACATGATCTGATCAAGATTTTGTCTGGACTTTAAAAGAGACTGTGACCTCTGAGTTTGTTTCAGCCTTTCTTCTCAGAGTAGTCAGATAGGAAACGCCGACCTATTCTAGTTTTTAAATTATGATTGCCGTGTGTTTGTACAAACCTACTTACAGAAATAAAATTATTTTTAAATTTTATGGAAAAAACTTGGTTACTCTTGGTGTACTTAGATGACTTTTCCTGTGATACTTAGCTACATTCACCAGTTGACGATGAAATGATCTTTCAATAAAGAAATGGCTACTCACGACATACAACAGCTTAGGACTCTCCTTCCAGGCGCCGAAGCAGCCGAAAGCAGCGATGATGATGATCAGGACTCCGATGGCTATGAGGAGTGCATCAGTCTCGTGGCCGGTCGGCTCCATGCCAGCGAACCCCTTGATCATTCCCATGTCCACGCATGCTGCTGCTATTATCACGATGCCGAGGATCTGAGAAAAAAAGAGATGATATTGTCATTAATATATATACAGATACACATACATAAAGTCACACCTTCTTCCCATGGGATTAGGCAGAAACTATGGAACGCCACCTCATCATCATCATCATTTCAGCCGAAAGACGTCCACTGCTGGACATAGGCCTCTCCCAAGCATCTCCACTTAGATCAGTTCTGTGCTACTAGCATCCAACGGGTTCCTGCGGCCTTCACAAGGTCGTCGGACCACCTTCCAACGCTACGTCTTCCGGTACGGTACGGTTCCGGTCTCCAGAATCTTTCGGCCCCATCGGCCATCTGTTCTGCGAGCAATGTGCCCTGGTCACTGCCACTTAAATTTGGCAATTCTTCGGGCGGAACGCCACCTGCTACGATGTTTTCATCGTTACATACTCGTTTACGTTCTTAGATAGGGGCGAAATAGGAATGGTGCTATCGGTCATGTATAGTTCCGTCTGTCTCTTACACTGGAAACATGATGGCATTAAACCGTCATAATACACCTGGGGTCATACGCACGCCGCCGGTTGCGATTACTACGCACCTGATCTTTCTTAAGAATATCATATCGTCACTCGCATGACTAAAAGTCTTGATGGCGATAGGCTCGTCCCCTATTACATGGGACTAAAATATAACTAGGACAGAGCAGTGGTAGCCAACTGATATCGGCCCCGACAGGTCGTGAGTTCGAACTCAGGCAGGCATTTTACTTTATGTATTTAGTTTTGTCACCATTGCTCTCAAAGCAGTGAAGGAAAACATCGTGAGAAAACCGCCCTGTCCTAGAACTAAAAACTCAAAGACATGTGACGTGCACTAATCCGCATTGGGCCCGCGTGGTGGATTATGGCCCACTCCCTCTCACAAAGAGAAGGCCCGTGTCCCAGCAGTGGGAACAGTATAGGTTGATTATGGTGTTATGCTGAGTTATTTACGGTGATTCATTCCAAAATCATTGGTCATCTAACTTCAGGTGGGTGTTGTCAATTAGTAGCTATATCCGATTACTATTTGGCAACACCCACGTTTACACGACGTTTTGACATCGTGATTTATAGTGTCAATGGGTTGATGTTGATACTTCGTTATCGTAGTTAAGTAATATCTTGTGTACTTGATTAAATGATACATTGTTTGTAGATGAGCCGCTATGTACGTTGTATGCACAGTTTCCACAAACTTTTCCTTTTTTGGTGTTTGTTTATTCTTTGCGTCGTGTTGTGTTATCGCAACGCAATGTGTGTGTGTAATGTATGTGTGTTCTATGTATGTGTATGTGTCTCTCCTCCCTCTTTTGTTTTTCTTTTCCTATGCTCGTTTTTTTTTATTGTGGAATGGGCCAGCTTTTGACTTCGATCTCGCCTGGTGAAAAGCTCTGGATGAGGTCTATGATGGCACGAGCGGGTTATACGTGGAAGGGAATATTAATTAGATACATATGCCTATTCGGAGTTTCAGGAGATTCTACAAGGTCGAAGTCCAAATAAGACTTCCTTTTTGTTATAGTTGGTACATTTGGTATGGTTGGTAGTGTCAAAAGGCATAAAAGGGATTGATGTGCTACATGGATTTCGTAACGTTTGAAAACGCAAATTTATCTGTACCTACATGTTAACAACAATATCGTGCTTAAGATTTATTTCTAGACAAGTAGAGGCCATCGTACATTATATTATAATAATTATGAAACAAGAGAGCTTACAATTTAACATCTAAAGACAATCAAGATGGAACAGTATACTTACGATTACATCTTCTCGTAAATCTCAAACAACGCAATCTTGAATGTTTCACCGTGTCTGTTTGATATACAGGCCATAAAAATGGGTCACGCTGCCCTATATAATAGCCGATGTATGAGCGGCCAAGGAAATGGGCCATAAACTACACATAAAATAGACTATTTTGTGTCAGAAGTGTTGAAACTTTGCTGGTCACAGTTATTTCTTGGGAAAGTATTTCTTAAATAGTACAGTAATTAATAGCGAGGATTTATTTGCCAGATGCAAAGTACAGCCGGTCGATTCTGTAAAAATCTCACCGTGAAAACTTAGGTGAAGTGAGTTTGTTTTTGCTAGGAATTGACACTATTGACAGCTCACTCCACGCTCACTTCACCTAAGTTTTCACGGTGAGATTTTTACAGAATAGCACCGCTGATGTGTAATTGTGTATGTCATCATCATCATCACTTACTATCATCAGCTTCTCTGTTATCCTACATTTGGACACAAGGGATATAATAATGCAATATGTAAAAAACCTGTCTGACCCGAAAACGGTTCATAGGTACTGCAGTACCAAAAAGTAATAAACAAACTTATTATTATTAAAACCCTAACGACTCCCTGGAGTAGACATGTTTCTTTAGCAAGTGCAATCAATACCAATGCGTTCAAAATGTATGGAATAGCATCATTTTTTTTTTCTAAGCCCCCGGCATTGAAATTTTTAAATTCGAAAAATTTCAATGCCCCTGCATTGAAATTTTTCGAATTTAAAAATTTTTCGTCGGTTCAGAATCATATCATGAATCCATGGTCACAGGTTGCGCTTCAATGTCCCTGTCACCCTGTATGTTCTAGAATATAACATCTAAGTACAATTTGCAGCTAGCTTTAGTTTATGGAAATCACTACTGCATGGTTGTTATTTGTTACTGTCCACTGGTGGCGACCTTGCGAAAATTATTCAGCCGCGAATCTCTGTTCTGATCGGCACATTTCCTGTGCGTCACGTTACGTTTGTTTATTATGCATTTGATTAGGGTACATAATGTGGCTTTTATAAAACATCTACCTGTTGGTGTGTTTGCTCTTTTTATCCAGTAATACATACAAAATACAGCATGCCGCATTAACGGTTTCGCGGTTTCGTTTTATGTGAATATCGGGATAAAAAGTATCATATAATATTTTTTTTTTTTTTTATAATATTCCACAACTATCACACAACGCCGTCTAGTCTCAAGCTAAGCAGAGCTTGTGTTATGAGTACTAGACAACTGATAAACATACTTATATATTTCTAAATACATACATATATAGATATATGTGTTAATCCTATCCTAAATGGCCTATATGTGTCAATTTTCATCCAAATCTGTTCAACGGTTTACGCGTGATTGAGTAGTAACAAACATTCAAACATCTTCACAAACATTTATAATATTAGTAGGATTTTAATTTCATTTAACGTTATATTTATTTAAAAAATAAAAATAAATAGCATTTTGGAGTAATCTTTACTTAAAGGATTGTAACGCATCATTTGCCGGGTTCATGACGGATCTTAATATCAATGAAATTAAATTGAATAAAAGAGTAGGCGAATTGAAGGTAAGAGAGAGTCCTATGTCGGCGAGCGGCGCAGGCGGTAGTTTTCAAATTGCGAATTATTTTATGTTGTTATAATTTTTATGATGACACTAACCCTACCCGTATGTTAAATTAATGTTAGCGGCACGGTGTTTATGTAGGTATACTTATTTTTAAATTATTTTGTTATGTTGCTAGTTTTTAGATCCCCGTTGATGTAGGTACTCAAATGGTATCTATTCGAAATTCTGTGTCAGCCGGCCGACTCCGTAAAAATCTCACCGTGAAAACTTAGGTGAAGTGAGTTTGTTTTTGCTAGGAATTGACACTAAATACAGCTCACTCCACGCTAACTTCACCGAAGTTTTCACGGTGAGATTTTTACAGAAAAGCACCGCAGTACAAAAAAATAACACCCTTTATAGGTAATGTCAAAATGACATTACAAATTACGCCTTGCACAAGCAAATCATGATTAGCAGTTGTATTCAACGACGACATGTTGGATGACACAACAGTCGCAAGATGTCGTAACTCTCAAATTGTGTACCATCTCCTTGTTTCAACAAGCATGTGTGAATGAATGGATGCCTTGTCAATATGGCATGGTGCAGCCATGACGTCACTGTAAGTATTTCCATGGCGTCAAGGTATTGTACTGCTATGGTTAAATCGTTCAATGTCAACAGGCGCGTCCTACATAGTAATTCTATTTTTATTTAGTTGTTGGTTGTGTTTAACTGGAATTTAATCTTAGTAAGTATGCAGGTGAGGAATATAAAAATGTGTGAATTTAAATCATAATCATTCATTTAAGAACCTGAAAGAATACAAAATAGAAGTCCAGATAAACAAGACAAAACTGGAGCCGCTTACGGAATGAATTAACTACAGGATACAACTCAGTTTATAGAAAATCGACAATGCAAGTATTGCATGAACAAGGAAAATAAGTTTACAGGTGCGACAATCATAAAACTCCAACAGACGGCTCGGTGACATGATAGCTTCTTTTACGGCAGACTTTATATATTTATGACAGACCTGCTAAAACTGGCTTCCGAGTGATGTCGTCATCAATTCCATAATATCTTCCTTCTTATGTAGCTGTTACGTCATTTTGCTAAATGGTAATTTGAAGACTATGAAACTCAATATCTCGGCGACCATAGCAACATTTGACGTGTGTCATATTTTTATGATTGGATAATGTCATCACGTAACTAGATTCCGACTAACCTAGGTAAGGTTAGTCTAAATAAACTTATATTACACAGAGAAAAGATTTGATTTTTTGTATAATTATTTGTAACAGATAAACTCACGAATATGAATAACCGATTTAAAAAATAAGCATCGCCATACAACGTGGTAATGCCGCCAGTCTCTTGGGTACATTACCTGACAGCGATGCGGATGAATTTTTCGACGCTATTTTTTAGTTTCTGTATAGTTTTAGGTAAGTTAGGATTTAATTTTGTTATTTTTAGATTTGGTTAAAGTAAAGTTGTATAAAAACATATAAATAAATAAATTTAAAAAATTATTTCACCTATAACTCTTTTACCTATCTATTGTAAAGCTACAATATCAGCGAGTATCCTGGGCTGTATTTTTTAAAGCTTTTATTTTAATATATTGTGGTATCTTACGACTTCTACGCGATCGAAGTCGCGGGCAGAAGCTAGTATACCATATAGCTGTAGGTATATTAAATATACCATATGGCTGTAGATTTATACATTTTATATACGAGTACAATGACAATATTCATCTTGGGCTTCATATCAACTTTCAGTCTAACCAGATATAGCTCTCAGCTGAATTTCAATACTATAATATCTACACTGACGAATCATTCATTAATTAAAGCAGTAGGACAAGTCAAATGAGACAGTAAAATCGATATAAAAACCAACTTGTTGTCAATCCAAACCAGACAGAACATATTACAAATTTTCGTTCATACATACAATGGTAATGGGAACGGGCCAAAAACATGAGTCTTGATTGACAATGTGGTCGTAAATAAGAAAGGGAAAGTTAATGAATATTTATTGGTTAGCATAAAAACAATTGCCAATAATGATTTGTGCCGTTAAGATCTCGACGATATAACAACAGAATGTAAAATTGCACATCAAGAGCAAAATGTATTAACGTAGAGTTAAAATACTATAGAGACAGTTCTTCGTACAGTTTCAGTGTAAAGTAACAAAAAGGAAACTCATATCAATTCATGAACTTAAAATGAACTCAACGTTTAACTCTAAGCAATTACAATGATTTATTTGTCCCTAAACTTTAACACAATGAACCTTGAAATTAAAAGTGCTCTTGAAAATCTGTTGAACATCTGTCGTGTGTAAATTGGTTTAATTGTTGCAGGAGCGTGATAACATCGCATGACATCAGGACCATTATTCTATTTTGATGTCCACTTCGCAAACTCGATCGTAAAACGGCGGTGGTGTTATTCCACTGCAATATTCTAATGCAGTCGAAGTGTGAATTTGCTATGATTTATTTTGAAGGGAGTTCGCTTTCGGATTATGTGCGGTTACTAAAATTAAGTTTTAGAAGTGACTTTTACAATCGCGTTACTGTCTCTTAAACTTTCCTATTTTGTTCTTGCTCTCATCATAAATTCAAGAAAATAGATCCTACTATACTAGAGCTAGCTCCTTAGAATGACATGCTGTTGGGGTTCTGACTAATTTATGATATTACCTACCTATATCCTGACTAAAATCATCATTCATCATCATCGTTATATTATTCTTTCAGTTTTTTCAGTATCTCCTCTTTTAATGTAATTATAATACATTTCTTTATGTACCGACAAATTGGCAATGAACTTCAATTCTTCTGCTGGAGAATAGGTACCATTTCAAAGATTACCAGCTACACTACTCTATTACACCTGAATCATCTCAAACCATTGCTATATTTACAAGAAACAGAATAGGTACTTGTTACCCTTGTTGAGTAAACTTGTCATAGATCACAATAGACAAGAACATCATATATAGAATGCTCCACTATTTTCCACGATTGTATAGTAAAATGATATCGACCAATGTCATAGGTACTTCTCGAGCGCGCGCGACCTAAATTCACGACCCGGTCATAGTGTCGATTTAAAAATACACCTTCTAGCTTAATTGTAGCCGCATTCATGATTGCATGTGGCTAACATAAATATTCTTCAATGCCGCTTTTAGTATATTAAATATTTCAGAGATCTCGTTCGAGAATAAGAAACAAACCATTGTATTGGTGCTAATCTTGTGTTTCAGTGGAGAAAGCCTCTGAAGCCGAGCATGTTGTTGAAAGGAGGAGTAGATGGAGGAATATAATAAAGAAGAAACCATATACCATTTCAAAGTTTCGACCTCCAGTAATAAAGAAACCATGCAAAGACGAAGCAGTGGATACAGAAGAAGAGATGCTGCGTCGAGCGTAAATAAATTGGGCTAAGGATAATGATGATGAATTTCTTGATGAATTTTCAGTTGAAATAACCTTAGCAAGATTTCATTAGGTAGGTAGCAAAGTAGATGTTCAAAGTGGTAGCGCAATATCGGAAAGATCACAAAGTAATTATCAACTGCTAACTCTTACTGAGCTAAAGAAAAACAAGAACAATTTTTGTCATCCAAAAGTTCCACCTAATATTTCTATCAGCCAAGCATCTAATGAATAAGAAATGATTCAGCCTAAGTAGAAATGCATTAATGAGTATTGATTGATGGAGTCTACATAATTAATGACTACAACATAGGTCGTACCACCCTGATTGATTAACGTATACCTCCATACAATACTAATGGTAAGGATCCAATGATCTGATCACGAAAATAATTATACGTAATGACATTTGGACATGAAATTATAAATTCAGGTGAATCATCGAAAATTTTCCGTCAAGGGAACTTTCCGACTGAAACAAATCGATTTCCAGAAAGTTGATATGTTTGATGAAAATTATACGATGTAGTATTAAAACAAAATATGTAGGAAGAGAGTCAATGTTATAGGAGTAAGTTTGATCGATTCTAGCGCCGGTGATCAAATTGCGTTGAAGAAAAGTTTCAAATTCAAAGCAATTATTTCCTTTTGGTAAAGGAGTCGATTAGTCACATATATGAAGCTAGTTGCCCATGTTTTGAGTACGATTGTTAATAGTTATAGAAGAAAACAAGAATTATTGTTTTTTGGTTGTGGAGGTCAGATAGGCAGTCGCTCCATATAAAAATACTGATATTCAGCTGCATCCGGTTAGACTAGAAGCCGACCCCAACATTGCTGGGAAAAGGCTAGGCAGATGATGATGAGATAGAAGAAAACCAATTAAACGATGGACGGATTGTAATAACTGGTGATATATATGGCTTTGGCGACGACGTATAGAAACAAGATGCTGTGTAAATCACACCAAAAAAAATGAGATAATACGTGAGATGACGATAATGAAGCAAGTAGAGAGAAGGAGACAAAAGGTTTGAGTTTAATGACAATAATTGTAAATTGAATAGAACAAAGTAACTTTGGTAATAGCTTTGATTTGTCGTTTTGAATAACTAACATATTTAGGCTATCGTGTTAATTCATAGGTATGGCTGACTACTGTTGAACCACGTGTTACATTAATATTCTAAGCAATGCCCCAATGTTAGTTAACATGACCAAAATCCCCAACGTGTGTGGACTGAACCGTGTAAACAACTACAAATCACGTTAGTAGCTTTGTTTTGATTTGACTAATTCTTCGCTATGCCTATGGTCTCTTAAACAACATTATTTTTAAGTATAATATGCGAAACCCGAAACACGTGTCTAGTATTTTTGTGTAAAGAATCTAGGTATGTATAAAATTTCAAAACTGTATCATGAAAAATCACAAAGTTATAAGCTTGTTTGTCCGTACAAAAACATGCACACTCGCGCCGCTAGCGCCGCGCTGTCTTGCGCTCATTGATAATAGTACCTAGGTACCTAACCGTTCGGCGCCGAGATTGGATAACCTACTTAGTGTCGCTCGGTGACCAACTTTTAACCTTTTTAGGGTTCCGTACCCAAAGGGTAAAAACGGAACCCTATTACTAAGACTTCGCTGTCCGTCCGTCCGTCCGTCTGTCTGTCACCAGGCTGTATCTCAAGAACCGCGGTAGCTAGACAGTTGAAATTTTCACAGATGATGTATTTCTATTGCCGCTATAACAACAAATACTAAAAACAAAATAAAATAAATATTTAAGGGGGGCTCCCATACAACAAACGCGATTTTTTTGCCCTTTTTTGCTCGATATCAATAATGGCAACAGATAGGCACTTGAAATATTCACAAAATACTCAGTTGTATTTTTACTTTAATAATAAATAATAAAATTAAAATAAAATAAATATTTAAGGGGGGCTCCCATACAACAAACGGGTTTTTTTCGGCGTTTTTGCCTTGTGGTACGGAACCCTTCATGTGCGAGTCCGACTCGCACTTGGCCAGTTTTTTAAATACTTTTGGGACAAAATATAACAAGGAGTAAAAATTATTGGGATCGATTCAGTTACCTATTCTGAACAAACTATATTCAGGTTTCGCATATACTAAAAAAATAACCTTGTAGATACTGATCATATACATACATATTTTAAGCAAATTGTTTTTTTTTTTAAAACAATGTCGACCATTTTCTTTGGCTACATGTGATTAAAGAGGCTGTACGTTTAAAAGAAAAAAAAAATTGTGAAGTATCTGAAAGCCCGTGTCTTGTGAAACGTTTTTGCCTCATGTGTGTAAGACGATGGTGTGGAATCGTTTTAAAATCAAATCTGGTTCATTATACAAACACGCCTTTTATCGTTCTTATATAGATATAATA
Organism: Oligia strigilis; assembly: GCA_951800025.1. Lineage (NCBI taxonomy): Eukaryota > Metazoa > Arthropoda > Insecta > Lepidoptera > Noctuidae > Oligia > Oligia strigilis. The sequence goes on from OX637548.1 coordinate 2,616,910, forward strand.
TTACCAACATTATCCAACACATGGCAAAACATCATAAAAACAGTCTCGTCGCGTCGCCAACGCCAATTTGAAGCGAAACTTTTGCCCATTCCAACTGCGAGCAAGGTTGCCAAACTTAAAAGTTTTCTTGTTCTTTCAATGAAATGAACGTATATCCGTCTTGTTTTAGCAGTGTTGTACGCACAACGACACGTGTCGCTGCTAGGCTAGACATTTCTAGTATAAGCTGACCTTTCATAGTACGGAAAGCCCACACAATGCGAGGTCAGGTTAGATGTCTAACATTTTATGCTATATATAATTATATAGTATTCCAGTGTATAGATAGGCGGTCAATGTCACCCGAGATTAGCCATCGTCGCGTGAGATTATTATAGTGCACAAGTGTTTGCGCAGACGCAGGTGCACTCACTCTTCCTTGACATTCATAGTACAATAGGACGGCAATCCGGGGTTTGGTTTTTCCATTGGAATTTTTCAGTAATAACTCGGAGTTTGGAATATGGTAGTGTGATACCCCCTTGTGTCGGAAAGCACGTTTAGCCATTGGTCCTGCGCCTGATCTCTCTCCGGTCTTGTACTGCAGACGCCAGCATATCAAGCTACCCGAAACTGTAAAATTTTCCCAATCAACTTTGAATCTTATGCTTTAGCAATAAAGGTGAAAATCTATTAAAGAATTTTGACAGATTGTAGTAGCTTGATATGCTGCGTCTGTACATAATATATATGTATAGATGGTTTTGTCGTGTGTAATGAGTCACATCGATGCGTGGAGGCGCTTCGAGTAAGCGGATGAATAAATAAACCATTATGACATTAGTCTCGTAGACTACGCAATGGTGATCTAACAGGTCAGGGCTGTCGCTAGGTATATTTTTCTAATTTTATAAATTTTAGGAGTGTTTTGATTTCGGCTCAAGGGTACTTTGGTTATTGGATTGTTATGATAAGGTTGTGAGATGAAATCTCTTGCTAAGTACCTACATTATTTATTTTGTCTTAACAGTACCTCGATAAAGTTATTGACATAAATGCAGAAGTACCTAAGGCCTACCTAAAACCGTATCCCTACTTTCACGCTCTAAAAATCATAACAATTCTCAACAAAAAAAAGTTTGTTAAAAAGTACCTAGTCTGCGTTAGTAATTTATTTGCCAAAAATGTAAACAACTTGGAAAAATAACTTTAATTCCTACACAACAAAGTTCAGTTTACGCTACGACTTTTTATAACTTTTTCAATAGTGCTAGTCAATCTGAAATCAAGTTAATTAACATTGAAATAAAGTTGATATTTGTTTAACTTGAAACAAGGTGGGGTGTGCAGTACTGCGCACTTTTACTATAAGTTTTCTTGTTCCAGATCTTCTAAACTGCACTGATTTTGAAGCAGTTTTCACCATCATTTAGAGCACTTATTCCGGAAAGTTTATGTGAAGATACATTAACTTAAATATGGATCTGCTGAGCTAAAAATATCACGGTGGAAACTTAGGTGAAGTGAGTTTGAAGTGAATTGATCAAAGACTCATAGTGTCAATCCAAAATTTCAGGTGCATTCCACCTGATGTTTTGGATTAGCACTGTTTATTTTTACAGAACAGATCGGCAAACATCTCATTTTTAGGGTTCCTTACCCAAAGGGTAAAAACGGGACCCTTTTACTAAGACTCCACTGTCCAGCTGTCCGTCTGTCACCAGGCTGTATCTCATGAACCGTGATAGCTAGACAGTTGAAATTTTCACAGATGATGTATTTCTGTTGCCGCTATAACAAAACATACTAAAAACAGAATAAAATAAATATTTATGGGGCTCCCATACAACAAACGTGGTTTTTTTCGGTGTTTTTGCCTTGTGGTACGGAACTCTTCGTGTTCGAGTTCGACTCGCACTTGGCCAGTTTTTTTTCTTTGTTTTCTTTTCAACCTGTGCGAAGCAGGGGCGGGGTCCCTAGTGTATATTAAAATGCAACATTGTTTTCCTCACACCTTCGACATAGCATGTACAGACGCCAGCACATCAAGCTACCCGAAACTGTCAAATTTTCCCAATCAACTTTGAACCTTATGCTTTAGCGATAAAGTTGAAAATCTATTAAAGAAATTTGACAGATTGTAGTAGCTTGACGTGCTGGCGTCTGTACATACAATAACATGAGTAAACCTAAGACTCGTCACGTTTTGTTCTTGTAATGTAATTGCAGTGTTTATTTCCATGTCAGATGATGTATCGTTTAGGTCACGCAGGCGTCATTTACTTACAGACTTCTAAGATAATAAACTGGCAAAGAATAGTGTTTAATGTTATTAAATCTTGGTAAGTGATGGTAATTATTAAATTATACAGGTTTGTGAAGATAAATGTGTAATGGAGGATGAAATTAATAAAGTAGATGAAGAATTAGAAAGTGTTGTGTCGCAGGACAAGAGTCCTTTTTAGGGTTCCGTATCCGTACGAAAAGGGTAAAAACGGGACCCTATTACTAAGACTCCACTGTCCATCTGTCCGTCTGTCACCAGGCTGTATCTCATGTACCGTGATAGCTAGACAGTTGAAATTTTCACAGATGATGTATTTCTGTTGCCGCTATAACAACAAATACTAAAAACAGAATAAAATAAATATTTAAGGGGGCTCCCATACAACAAACTTGTTTTTTTCGGCGTTTTTGCCTTGTGGTACAGAACCCTTCGTGTGCGAGTACGACTCGTACTTGCCCAGTTTTTTATTTAGTAGAAGACATAACACAGACTGCTTTGGTTAAATGATTCAAAATATTGAAAAAAAATGCACTTGTTCTTTATAGTGTAACTTTTTATGTGGAATAGGGATTTAAACATCAAAAGTGTCTAGGGATCAACATATATTTTTGCAATAACTTTTCTCCTGATTGATATTAATTAAAATTTTCTTTAAGGATTCATCAAATAAAGTGTTTTCGTTTGTCACAGTAACGATAAACCAAGTCACCTTTGCATTAATAAAGAAATTTGCCATTTTCCTAATAAAGGGATTTTTGACATTTGAACCACTAACACAAAAGTTCGAAAAAAAGACTGAAATAACAGTTTTCTTTAAAATTTTATTGGGTAACTTAAACAATTAATAATCCGTGTTTCTACCGCGAACACTAACAACACAAGAACATCGGTTTGGCATACTCAAAATGAGTTCATCCAAATCACGCTGTGGAATGGCCGCCCATGTTCGTTGCAACAACAAAAAAAGGTCTTCTTGCGACTGGATACCCTCCATATTCGGCAGAGCTCTTCTCTGTAGCATATCCCATGCATGCTCAATCGGGTTCAAGTCTGGCGACTGAGCAGGCCAGGGCAGGACATTGATGTTAGCTGCGGCGAGAGTCTGTCTTACAACTCTTGCGGTGTGCGGTCGTGCATTATCATGCATTAACTGAAATAAGGGACCGATTTGCACTTGTAGAGGAACGATGACGTCTGATACAATCGTCTCAGCATAAATTTGAGCGTTGAGGTTGCCTCTGATCCAAATCAACTCAGTTCTTCCGCCGATCCAAATACCCGCCCATACCATGATGGTTCCACCACTATAAGGATGGACTTCCTGGCAGGATTTTAATCGCTGTTGGCGTCCAGGGGTTCTCCAGTGTCGTATACGTCTTGTATCCGGTCTCATACCAAAACGAGACTCATCAGAAAAGCACACGAAACGCCATTGTTCTTCTGCCCAATTTCTGTGTTCAAGAGCCCATTGATATCGAATCCTACGATTGTGCATTGCTATAGGTGGTACCCGTAGCGGTCTTCGGGAATGAAGGTTCACTTCATGCAAGCGGTTTCTGACTGTTTGGTCGCTAATTAAGTTCCCTGAAGAGTGATGAAGCCTCACGGCTAACATCATGGCGGTTATTGTTGGAGCTCTTCGAGTTAAGATTTGAATGTATCGGTCTTGTCTCCGTGTGGTGCAGCGATACCGTCCTCCATGGCGCTCAGCCACGGTACCAGTGCTTCGGTAACGTGTCCAAAGTCGACTGATAACACTCTGACTTGTATTCAGAGCTAAAGCCACAGTACGTTGCCGGGAACCAGCTTCTATCATTCCCACGGCTCTGAACATTTCTTCCCTGCTTAAATGACGTCGCCGCTCCATAATAACGTTGGTTTTAATCAGTAGTAGGGAAACAGTAGCACTAATAATGTCTTCAATGCGTTGTATGTTTTTATAGGGAAAATATTGACAGCTGATTTTCATCTTTTACTCGAATTTGATTCACAGTTCCTGATTCAAATTATGAAATGCACCAAAAAGGATCCATATAAATTTATAAAATCATAAATTTATTACAAAGCCACATCTCAATCTCAAGAAATCCGCATAAAAATGCTTGATCCCTAGACACTTTTGATGTGTGTATTTTATGACTGCACGGCCTAGCAACCTATAAAAAGAATCATGATCACATGTTGAAATTTTCTTGATGCAATTTTTTTTTTTATGTTTTTTTGAGTATCAAGGCGTATTAATTATTGAATGAAGTCTGCTTTAAAACATAGAGAGTAATCGTATCAAAGCTAAAGTAAATCAGTTCATTCAATAGGTACCTACTGTTACCCATTAATCTCTCTTAAATCTAATGAAATCCATACTACTTATATCTTCTATACTAATATTATAAATGCGAAAGTGTGTCTGTCTGTCTGTTACCACTTCACCCTTAAACCGCTGAACCGATTTAGATAAAATTTGGTATAGAGATAGTTTGAGTCCCGGGAAAGGACATAGGATAGTTTTTATCCCGATATTCCCACGGGATCGATACTTATGCGGGTGAAACCGCGATGCGCTGCTAGTTATACAATAAACAGAAAGTATACCTATGCTGTGACATGAATTTAAATTAATCAGCATTATCGTCTCGCCCTTTATGTCCCATGTTACTTGGGGTCGGCGGAACATGTTTTCTTCTTCCATTCTCCCCTGCCTCCCCAACCGTCACGCCATCTTTTCTTGGGCCTTCCTCTCCCTCTCCTTCCATTAACATTGAAAATAACGCACATCATCAACATCATCTGTATCATCTGCCTAGCCTTTTCCCAACTATGTTGGTGTCGGCTTCCAGTGTAACCGGATGCAGCTGAATACCAGTATTTTACATGGAGCGACTGCTTTATCTGTCCTCCACAACCACAACTCAATTGCTGGGTAATACGATATTGATAAGACTGGTTGTCAGACTTTCGGGCTTCTGACTATCCGTAACGACTGTCAAATATCCACGAATGACAGCCGGGACCAACGTCTTAGGGTCAGTTCACACCGAGACGCGACGCGACGCGCAGTTTTCAAGATAGAAATAAAATTACAGACCTTATCTACTACACAAAAAGGTACACGATTCAGTGAGCTACCCCGCTCGGCGGCGGCGCCGCGCTGCGTAGCTCGACGTAGTAGGTAGACACTGAATTGTGTACCTTTTAGTGTAGTAGATAAGGTCTGTAATTGTATTTCTATCTTGAAAACTGCGCGTCGCGTCGCGTCTCGGTGTGAACTGACCCTTAACGTGCTTTCCTAGGCACGGAGGGGTCACCCATCTACAGACCAACCGCGGCAAGCGTAGCTTAACCTGATCGATCGACCTGTGCGGCTGTTATTATTTAGCCACGGGCCCCTCTCTCTATGAAAAACTAATTGACGATAATATTTATATTATGTACGGCCATGCCAGTTCGAAAGTAAAACAAATTAAATTAAATACGATATTAGATATACCGTACACTATACATTAAAATAACTGTACCTTTAATCTGTGTAAGCACTAAAACATAAACATGACATGACGTTGCATAGCGGCACGTCGTCGTGTCAAGATGCGATGTCGTGTCGTGAAAATCTACGATGTGCATCGCAAAAATTCATGACATGACGTCGCAACATACCACGATGCGACGTCGTCTCATTTGAGTTTAAGTTTTGGCCCTATAGTACATACGTAAGTAGTTTTTACGACACGACGAGAACAAAGGAGAGGTTTTAGGTCAAAGTTCTTCGCTTTCACCAATACCCTTAATACTAATTAGCTTTGCTGATCTCATTATAACCTTGACATTGCTGGCATAGTTTCCATTTATAATTAAAAGTACCTACAGTAATGTTGAAAATAAATAGCTTGACGGATACTCGAACTGTAGTAATGCATATGTCGCAGTAAGATGGTTAAAGCCGTGATATGTATAGTTATATCCCTAGGGATATAGCTATATGCCATAATTATATGAAAGCGGTTGGTTTATAACTGTGTTACTAGGAATATAACTATGATACGAACACGATCTAGCAATATAACTATCTTACTAGACTAATCTAGGAACCAACCATCCAAAAACCATCAACCAACCGTCTTACACCACAGCGACACATACACTCTGACTTCTGGCGTTCAGGAAACTTAAGATACGACCAAATACATAAGAAAAGCTCCCTCTCTCTATCTTAGTTTTACTGTCTGTAGTCAATAAACAAAGCTCTAAGCATCAATAAAAAGTTAGTATCCAACATCCATTTACGAACTTGCGTAGGATAAGTAACGAAATTACCTACCTAGTCTTGTTTGAATTACGCTAAAAAAGGCTTTGTTTGGGAAGGTTTTGTGTTACATCGATATTCTTGAATATATTGTGTATGCTATTAGAGACAAGCATCTGTTGCTCCATGATTAGTGAATAGTCATTAAATTAAACTACAATTTATAAATAAAATCAAAGTTACTGAGCCGTGACAACCCTAACGAATGGCTTTATTCCGACTGTTCGGCCGTATAACAAAAACGCGATCGTCCTTCACGCGTTGGTTTTAGACGGGAATCGAACTACATTACTACATTATGTTGTCATGTTTATAAACACTAAATAGGTACTACTAATAGTTATGCAGAATAGAATTATTTTCTTCGGCAATGAAAAGGAACAAAACCTTTTGAGTTAGTGCAGTGTAAAAAAGTGTAGAAATAATTAGTGACAATGACACAGATATGAGCACAAAAACAGAGTGTTTATATCATCATTTATCAGACTCAGGAAGTGGAACGGACTTGTATAAAGTACAATCAACACTATTCTAACTTTTAAAATAATTATCACGTAAATTGACGTTTGACAGATTTTGTATGGAAGAACTGTCAAAAATTAAAAATTATTCCTCGAATAAAATTATCTGGCGTTGGTAAAATCAGCCCTTAGTTATTGTGTATCAGTGTGTATATGTGTGTGTGTGTGTATCATAAATGTTAATATTTTAAATATTTTTGTATACCATAATGTACCTGTTCAAATCTCTATGTTAATATTAATCTAATTGGTGTTACCGTTTTAGTAATTAACAATAAACAATGAAGAAGCGGATATTTACAGATTGGTTTTTAATCAAGACAGCTTTCCATAATTCGTCAGAACACTTTGGAAAAACAACCGCAAAACATAAGTAGATGGGAAAAAATAACCAATAAGATGGGAAATCGAACCCGTTAGCAGTTACATATAGCTATACGACAGTGTAAACCCACGTATATAATGAAGTCCTCGCGTGACTTCACACATTGTATTTACCTACAACATCGATTTTATCATTAACTACTATTCTTATCACATCAGATGTACTATTTCCTTTGTCGAGGCTTTTAGTGTTGATCGAAGAATCCCATTTTTTATGCTATAATAAACAAGCATGCATCTGAAAGTGGTAACTGCCGATGCATCTGCAATATCAGAGGCACTGCGGATGAGTCGGCTTCCCTTAGAACTACTTCGAATACTAACTCAATTTAGGACATGACAAGGGGCGCTGTGGGATGTCAGAGTCAAGTATTTGGGTCTGTGGGTGGTGAATCTCAGGTCTATATCTCATCATCTCATCTGCGTAGGTTTTTCCCTACTATGTTGGGATCGGCTGCCAGTCTAACCGGATGCAGCTGAATACCAGTATTTTACATGCGGCGACTGCCTATCTGACCTCCACAACCCAGTTCCTGGGTATTACGGATACCCATTGGTAAGACTGGTAGTCAGATTTTCGGGCTTCTGACGAACCGTAACGACTGACAAAGATCCACGAATGACAGCCGGGACCAACGGCTTAGCGTGCTTTCCGAGGCACGGAGAGGTCTTGGTATGTAAATATGGTCACCCATCCACGGACCAACAGTGGCAAGCGTAGCTTGACCTGATCGATCGAGCCGTGCGGCTGTTATTGCTTACAAGCCCCTCAGGTCTATATCTATACTTATACAATAATAAAGCTGAAGTGTTTGTTTGTATTTTTGTTTGAATGCGCTAATCTCTGAAACAACCAGTCGGATTTGAAAAAAAAAAATGCATTTGATAGTCCAATGCTTGAGGAAGGCTATAGGCTATTTAACATCACGCTAGAACCTTTAGGAGCCGAGCAAAAAGTGTCAGAAAGAACGCCAAGCGAAAACGAAGTAATAGCTTGGGCAGGCGATGCGATGCTACGGGGTGGGTCGGGGGAACAAGAAATTTAACGCGTACGAAGTAACTTATAAATACTTACAAAAGAAAAAAATTGTTTTTTTTGTTATTTATTAATCCGCCTCTGTAAATTTATGTGGAAGTATTAAATAAATATATATAACACTGACAACTTAAAATACCTAAGTTACTAAAAACGGCTAGGTACCTAACTAACAATTCCCTTCCGCGAGAATTGTTTCTTAGCCTCCGATAACAAAGTATCTATGAAATTGTTGGTGAAACCGGCCATTGAAGAAATAATGCACAAGATTAATAAAAAAATCATAAAAAAAGATTCACTAAACTATCTGTCAGCCAGTCACAGTCATATTTTTATTTATGATCATTTTGTGAATACGAATACTAAAGTGGCTACTGTGTTTGTAATTTGGAGCTATTTATTACAAGAACGAGTCATTGGCGAGCTCGCTTCCAAGCTAGCTGTCATTATGTCCAAATTATGATCATAAATCCTTATTAACAACTAAACGTTTCCTTAATTAGGTAGGTATATATATACTCTTGCCAACGAGTTGCTAGAATTAAGAGAGAAAAAAAAAAGAAATCTACTGAGCTTCGAACTATGCACCTTCTGGTGTCACATATTTTTCTTCTTAGCGTGTCGATAGGAATCTATATAGAGACGGCCCAGAATTCGGCTATGAGTTTGGCACCTTCAGTAGTGTCCATCAGGTCTTGTAACGTTCAGACAACAGGTCACGCTGAACACGATATTAAGTGTCCCATAGTTTTTGGAACAGCACTACATTTACACTCATCACCACTAGAGCAGGATTTCCTTGAATCGGCCAACCTCGGTCCGGGGCCTGCTTAACGACTTCCAGGTTAGACAAGGCAACTCATTTTCAAATAGGAGATTTTCAGCAGGGGAACTAATGGGTTGGGTAGGGAAGCCCTATCTCGCCACAGCCTTAGTCTTTCCTTCCATTATTGTACGCATATGAAGGGTCCACTGCAATAGTGATAAATGTTCAAAAATGTTAAAATTCAAACTAATACCGTCATTCGGTTACTTGATAGATATATAATGCAGTTTATGATCACGTTTACACACTTAGCAATATCGCTTCCAGTCACGAGATAATTGAGTACCTACACGGTTAGAGCATTCAACGTCACAGGTGTTCACGCAGACTACAATATAATACGGCAATAACGTTTTTTTTAATTATTTGAAGTAACTTAAGAATTATTATTTTCCAAAGAACTATTACTAAAATACATGCCCTATACCATAAATAAAAACTATTTTCCTATCTCTAACACTGTGTTTTTTTTTTCAGAGTTTATAACCTTAAAACCCGATTATCTCAGAACGATAAACGAAGGACATTTATCACTATTGCAGATGACCCTTCATATATTCATGATACGCATATATTTAAGTTTATAACCTACATTTTTTTTTGTCCATTGTGGCCTGCGGTTGCTCATAGTTCTCTTTAGTAACCGACTTCTAAAAAGGTGGAGGTTCTCAATTCGGATGTTTATATATTTTTTTTATAGTTACGGAGCTTTTGTATTACGTGTTTTCTGCTTATAAGATAAAGGTAATTTATTGTATACTTTGGGTAGCTTCAACAGGCTCGTGAATGCATGACTGATTTAAATGTCTGCACGGTCGAGTGATTCCGGCGTAGGTAAGTCTCAAGACCCAAAATTTATTGTTTGTATGTAGTGCTTGCTTCCGGAACATATTTGAGAAACAGTAATATTTGTGTGAAATGACAGGACATCTCATTTGGGTTAAGTACATAATGAGTCTTATAAAAGATTAGTAAATCAAAGGATTCTACTGAAAAAAGTACCTTGAAATTAGACAAGGAATTGAAAACTAGCATCAACATAGCATAATCAGCTGAAATGCCGTAAGGGTCGAATCGATACACCAAAATAATTATTTAAATGTCAATTTTCCACTCGCCCCTTCGTAAGGGGCGAATCACTACATCAAAATAATAAAAACGGGGTGAGTGGAACATTTTAACCGAAAGGGGCAAGAGTCAAGGGGCGAGCGGAGCCCAAACCAATCAGCTTGTAACGTTTCCATTGCCGGTACCTCTTCTTTGTGAGAGGGCCACTCGGGCCCAGTGCAGGTTGATGGCTAATGTCACTTGAATTTTTCTTGTTACTTTCCATCACCGTTTGGAGAGCAGTGGTGATGAAATAAATTATACGCAAAGTTCAGTGCCTGTCTGGGTTGGAACCCACGATCGACGACACATACATAAGTCACCGGGTGTGTCATCAGTCATCAGTCACTGCGCTACGACTGCATCTAATTGAAAAAAAAATTTGCTCAATTTCAAACCCGGAAAATAAGAACCAAGACTGTTTGTTTGCTAATAAGGGCTCGACCACACCGGAAAAGCGTTAACATGAAGCATACTTTGACTACTAATCTGCATTAAAAATAGTCAACTTTAGCTCTATTTGGTTATATAAAAGAGGAAGGTAACAAAGGAAATAGTTACTCTATGATGTAAAAGAAGCCGTCACCATTTTAAATAGAAAAATGATATTTAATGGCGGTCATCAGTGAGGAACCAAGTAATGATGAGGTGACTAATACTAAACTTAGGTACAATTACCTAGTAAATGTAGTAAACATTTAATAAGTAATTATACCTAAGTTATATTTTATTACCTATTGTAGTTATGTTATGACGGTATAAGGAACTATCAGTTAAAACCCGGCATATAATTCTCTTGACTGTACTTACCAGTCAAAAAGAGTAACCTAGATAAAGTGTATAAGATAGAGATTAAAACAGAAGACGAACTAGCAAGGGATCGAGGAGGGGGGTGGAGGGGGGTTCAAGGGTCAGACCGGAATAAATCCTTGTTACTTACCTTCTTAACCGACACCCTAATAGCGTAACACACTACCAATCACAATCTGAATCATTTTAAAGGATATTGCTAATCCATTGCTTCATATGTTCGAAATATTTGTCTGCTCAACAACGTAAATAACGCAATGAATGTTGTTGAACTGTCAAAATGAAAGCCATTATTCTACGCGTTCATTATGAGCGAAAACGAAGGAAAAGGAGTAGTATAATATTATACTTAATATTATAAAGAGAAAACATTTGTTTTTTTTGTATGTTTGTTTGATACGTTTTCACGCTGCAACGGCTAAACGGATTTGGATGAAATTTGGTACACGGGTAGACCATAACCTGGAGAAGGACATGTAAGCTACTTTTCATCGTGGATCGTATAAGAAGTCGCGGCAACATCTAGTTATTCATAAATCCAGTTTGATTTCGTGAGTGTAAGCAACTATGCTCTGACAATTTCATTTGTAGGATCCTAGAACGTTAAAAACATTGCTGTAGATGGTTCTAAGTACTAAGTGGACCATAGATATCGTGAAGTGGACCGGCGACCTTAAGAAGGTGGCTGGGACAGACAGATGCGGAAGGCGGAGGACAGGGCCAGGGTTTTGTGGCGCAGTCTGGGGGAGGCGTATGACTGCGATAGGCTGAATTTATTAAATTATCGAGGTTCGGTACCAACCATAGATAATTATACCACCCACTACCCTGTACGCTTTTTATTTGTGATATACGATAATAAGTAAAATGACCGATGGGATTTTGGTTCAGGATTCGGTATTTTTTACAGGAAAGACTATAAAAAAAACTTCTTTCACAGAATGTACAGTAGGAGAATTTTAGATAGTAGTTAACTAATATTCTGTAATAAGTGAACAAGCATTGCATAATCAGCCTATTATGTTCCCACTGCTGGGACACAGGTCTCCTCTCTTCGAGAGGGAGTGGGATGTAATCTACCACGCGGGCCCAGTGCGGGTTGGATGTCAGAAGTTTTGGTTCTATGACACGCCGTTTTCCTCACAATTCCTCCTCACCCTTTTACCCCTTATTGACGTATGTTACTAGACGTCATTCAGTCTGACGTTTGGACAGGTAAACCCTTAACTACCACACCATATTAATTAAATATTGAACAGCCATGGAAAATTCTTCGTTTGACATCAGTTTCCCGTGATCAAAAGGAAAATAAATTGTAAACTTGTCTTATAGGTAATTTGTTTTAAAATTAACGCTCAGTTAGAACTCAACTATACCTGAGACATACCTATAGTGCTGTGGCATATTTAGAAACTATATAGATTTAAATTTAAAAACAAGATGAGTGTCTATGTTACTAAAAAGTTTTTGAATAGTATTTGGATGAACAGTTGAAGTTTGGTGAATCAATTTTATCAAATGGGTAAGTTCTATTTTATATTATTAACGTTACATCACGCCTGTATCCCCCGAACGGTTAGGCAGATGTGCACCTATATAGTTTTCGTATTGGAAATTTTTAATTTTGGACATATTTCATATTGGACGTTTATAATTTATGACATTACAGTAAACCCTATATAGTCGACCCACAATTCGCCTATAAAGTTAAATAAGTTAAGTTAGCCTATTGTCATCAAGGCACAAATCCAAACTCCGGGCTACTATTATTTTATGATATTATAAGGTCAATTAAAACAATTTGTGTTGTCAAATTCTTGGATATAAAATTAATTTAAAAAACCGGTCAAGTGTGAGTCATGTCTTTTATTTGAGATGGTATTACAGTTGTAAATAGATATTAGGTATAATTTGACATTCTTGATTGGCGCCTCTATCAACATTCTTTATACTTTTGATCAGTAAATAAATTAAATCCTCTAATAACAGTTTTAGTCGAACTTTTGAGCAGATTTTTCTACGAGACAAAAGTTTTGACCTTTTTTAGGATGTTTAACGTTGTAAGTCTTCTATAATTATATTCTATCAGAAAAAAACTAAGTGGAGCATTTACCTTTAGTGTCATTAATCCTTTAGTGTCATTGTAAATTATACCAACTTATTCAATAATACTTAAAAAGTCATCATTATACAAATGAAAACTGTACAGCCCTCTTAGAGTACCTACTTGTTTGGCCGAGCCTGGCCATTTAAGCTGATATGTGGGCCTTGATCGGCCATATGAGATCGTATCTGTCTTGTCTCTTTATGTAAGAACCATAATTGAGAAAATGTTAATGAGACAGTAATTTATAAAAATGTAACGAATGATATTTATTTGCGATATTTATTCAATTAAGTATAACCTTGTACAGGCGTCTATAACAGTGTGGATATAATAATAACGAAGTTTTTTTAACAAAACATTCACGTGTTCACGCCTTTGGTGATTTTATGCAGTATTTTTTTAAATATATAAAAGCTCAATAGCATTATTAATTAACATAAAAATTTCGTACGTAATTTTCATTAAATTTACGTACGCCCTGCATAAGCCAAGCCAAGCTAATCACATCGTAGGAATTTGCGTGAAGTTTCATGCTCACCGTTGAAAAACATAACTTTTTATAGAATTTAATGTAAAATGAGCTAATCGCTTTAGTCCTAATTCCTTCAAAATATTTTAATAACAACTAAAATATCCTGGCCTGTTGATCTAGTGGTCAGTGACTATGACTGCTATGCCGGAGGTCGTGGGTTCGATTCCCACCCAGGACAAATGTTTGTGTGATGAGCATGATCATTAATTTGTTCTGTGTCTGGGTGTAATTTTATCTATACATGTATGTATTTAGAAATATATAAGTATGTTTATCAGTTGTCTAGTACTCATAACACAAGCTCTGCTTAGCTTGAGACTAGACGGCGTTGTGTGATAGTTGTGGAATATTATTATTATTATATCACAAACTCTGATTCACATAGTTGACGTTTTCAGCGAAGCGCACGCTTTCAGTATTACCCTTGAAACTCGCCGCTTTTCATTTTGCAGACGAAAATATCGTTTGTTGACGTTTAAAAATAACGTGACCGAGATTTGAATCTCACACTATGATCAATTCTGTAATCAATTAAATGTTTTCTTAATAATGAAAGTCATCTATTCCGCGTGTCGTAAAGATTCAAAAGTTTGCGTCCGACATTTTTTCTTTCGTAAATTAAGTTGTTGATAGGAGGTGCACCGGTCGAAAACAACGAGTGACCGGTGACAAAAATAACTATTCATTTAAATAGAAGCGAGAAACATCTGTTTTGTGTTCGCAAAAACTGATTGAACTTCGTTATTCCGTTTGGAAACAAACTTTCAACCCACGTCCATTATTACGAGACAAATAAAACTAAACTCACCAGAAATATTCCATTGAAGACCACCAGAAGATATTTTATACAGTTCATCCCGCATCCCTCCATCTTGAATCGATTTAATTAAAATAAACACAGGGAATCACAAAATAAATCAGAATCTACAATTCGAATCCAATCGAACTGAATGCAGTGACAAACAAAAGAGCGGGAATTCCGAATTTGAAATTCAACTTTTTTTTAAATAGCGACTCGGTCGTTCGCTCGCGTCCGGCCTCTGTGGCTGAATGCGACGAGGCTCGACCCGTTTTGTATTTTAGTAGCCCAAGAGTCGGGTGGTGTGAAGTCGTGTGAGGGTTGTAGTCACGCACTGCCACCACCCCCAAATTAGTTCGACCCTCAAATTTGATGTCGTAAAGCTCTGATAGAGATCACTGTTAATCGGTTGAAACTAGCGATCGGTTATTGGTCTCAAGTCTAAGATTGTAAAGCGGTTAGTTACCTAAGAGCCTTCGTTTTTTATGGTAGACTGGATAGATTGCTTTTGATATAAGAATGAACTCTTTGTTCACAATTTATGCTTAATATGTTAATATGGATCATCAAGGACTAATGACGTGATAGAACTATCTTGTAGTAAGTATTGCAACTCACTCTTGCCTCTACAATACTGATTCCAACGTTTATTTTCATCTTAAATAAGAATTGCTGTCCTGTATCCTAATTGCGTATTCCGAAGGATATTGCTAATCCATTGCTTCATATGTTCGAAAAAATTGTCTCCTAAACAACGTACCTAAATAACGCAATGAATGTTGTTGAATTGTCAAGAAGGATATTGCTAATCCATTGCTTCATATGTTCGAAAAAATTGTCTCCTAAACAACGTACCTAAATAACGCAATGAATGTTGTTGAATTGTCAAGAAGGATATTGCTAATCCATTGCTTCATATGTTCGAAAAAATTGTCTCCTAAACAACGTACCTAAATAACGCAATGAATGTTGTTGAATTGTCAAAATGAAAGCTGAAAAATGTTACGCAATTACGTGTCTGTTAGAATCTGTCACTATTCGAATCAAAGGGACTACACAAGGACAACACTGTAGGGTTGTCAAAACAAGCAAAAAAAGTAAAGATTAATTTGTAATCGTTACGAGTACGTGATGGATGACAATAGATATGTTTTTACAAGCCCAGCTTCGCCGAACGTGTTAAAAGTTTTTACCATCGGCATCGTTAGAGGTCAAATCGATTTTGAGAAATGGAACTCGGATTCCGAAGAATTCAACGCTCGAATAGATTCGATTCCGTCAACAAAACGATGTTTGAAAACCCTTTTTATGTTTTATTCGGAAGTCCTAGACTTGTTTTAAAGAAGTTTATTATTGGTTTACGAAAAATCGTTCTCAAGTCGATGTACTCATACATAGTTTTTTTGTCTGGTTATGATTTTTTTTTATCACATCTATTCAAAAAGAACTAGTGTATTCTTCGTAAACAGGGACTAAAAGTGATTTGAATTTGGAATATGGATATTGATATTAAAAGTTCCAATCACCAAAGAGATCAATCACGAACATTGTTTAAACATGTAAGAGGCTTTACGATAAAGTAAAACGCGCGAGCAAAATTAAAAAAAAAAGTTTGTGAGAAATTAAAAGACGGGCGAAAAGCATTCTGTAATTGTTTACTCAAAATTGTATGTAAATAGATAAACGTAGGTACTATTCTTATTCATAAGTTGCACTTACTTATTTTTTCGTAGAGAGTCATTGACATATATATTACTAGCGTAAGGACCGGGCTAACCGCGCGACTAAATGGCACCAACGCGCTGGCCCTAAAATAACGGTTTTAGGGCCAACGCGACTCGGTTGACAGTGGTGCGCGCGAAGGCGCATGACAGATGACAATGACAGATGGCGTTACTTTTGCTTGTATGAAGAACGTCTATGTAAAATGTTCAGATGGGCGTATCCTTACTTTTGAAATCATTGTAGAGAGTGATAAAAAGTAGAGTGTCCACCTCGGAAGCAACACTATTTTAAGCTCGAGTGACGTACTTTGAATCCCTCACGCCTTCAAAATAGTTTTAAAATAGTTGTTTGCTCCCTTGGCAAACAATCTACTATTTTATATAAAAAGGGGCTACTCAAAATTTGTAATTTTCATTAATTTATGAGCTTAATTAGACTAAGGCCTGATTTTTCAATCGACCGCGACGGATATTTTTTATTCGTGGAATAAAATTAACGTTTGACAGATTTTGTATGGAAGAACTGTCAAAAATTAAAAATTATTCCTCGAATAAAAAGGTTTATTTTGGATTTTCAGTTTTTTTACGTCGCTTTAATTTATTGTTAAAAACTTTCTAATAAGTAAATTAAGAGCCTGTCTTAAAAGTTAGCCAGATATTTGAAATTAGTTCAGTTCTTTCGTCATTTTCTTAACATTATTTCTCTAATGAAGAATTCTTTATGTCTCTCAAAAATGACTCGTCTTTCTATAAATAAACTGTTGATCAATAAAACAATACTGAGGTACCTGTTAGTCCTACTCATAATTTTATTATTGCATGTCGATAATAATAACGTATAACAATATTGACACTAGTTAACACTACATAAATACCGTCCGTTGTATCGTTTATTTTGTAGGTAGGAAACGTCATAGTGACCTATCTACAACATAATGAATAAATAATAAATTATATTTATTTCTGTATTTTTTTACTTTCGGGTATTTTTTATTTGACAAATCTTGAATGCATTAAACAATCTAACACTAAAAATATATATATTTTGTACAAGTATAGGTACCTACAGGGTGAAATTGAAAACATGCGACAAACCGAAATGGGAGATTGTACTCATCATTATGAACAACTTTTACTAAGGGAGCAACACAGTAATCGCCAAAAAAAAAATCAGCTGTTCCCTACATTTTGACGAGATAGGCGAACATAAAATGTAGGGAACAGCTGATTTTTTTAACAATGATGACTTAATTTGCTATGAAACAGCTGTTTTTTTTATAACTAACGAAAAATTTCTACTCTACGCGGGGTCTAGAATTATACGCGGAACTAGCTTCTACCCGCGACTTCGTCCGCGTGAAATTTCACCTTCCCCCCACTAACCCTCTTAGGGGTGGAATTTCGAAAAACACCTTAGTGGATGCCTACCCTTCACAAAGAACACACCCTCCAAATTTCCACCACCGATTTAGGCTGTGCGTGGATATACCTATCAGTCAGTCAGGACTTTGAATTATATACAGGGTTATTGTTATTATTTATTTAAAAAATAAGCTGTTCCCTACATTTTGATGAGTTATACGAACATAAATGTAGGGAACAGCTAATTTTTTTTTCGCGATTTCAGTTTTGCTCCCATAGTAAAAGTTGTTCATAATGATGAGTAAAATGACCTCTTATGAGGTTGTTAATGTTTTACCAATAACCCTAAAGTATCAACACAACTCTCTAAGACCAAGTAATCCCCAAGAATGACTATTTCATGTAATCTTGATATTTGGGGAGTTGTATTACTGATTGTAATGATTATAATTCTGTAAATACATATTTGTTACAACCGCGCATCATATTTTAATCAACGAACAACAAACGTAAGAAAATTTGAATTTCGCGCTTCCCCCTTAATGTAAAAAGTCCACATTATGAGGTTTAAATCCTAGAAAACTTTTCAGCATTAAATACTGGCAGTACAAGAAAGTAAAGAAAAACGAATGGACATCACCATGTTATCGCCATAGAAATGATACATAGTTTTGGCAATAAATCTTTCCATAGTAGTAGCTTATAGCGAGAGGACCTCGTGGCTAAGTGATAACAGCCGCATGGGTCGATCGATCAGGTTAAGCTACGGTCGGTTGCCGCGGTCGGTTCGTGGATGGGTGATCATCCATTACATATCAAGATCCCTCCGTTTCTCGGAAATCACGTTATGTAAGCCGTTTGTCCTGGCTGTCATTCGACAGTCATTACGGGTCGTCAGAAGACGAAAGTCTCACAACTACCAAGGGGTATCGTATTACCCAGTAACTGGGTTGTGGCTGTGGTCAGATAGGCAGTCGCTTCATGTAAAATACTGGTATTCAGCTGCATTAATTTAGACTGGCAGCCGTAGTAGTTCTCAATCAGACAGTAATTCAGAAACTGTCAGAAAATAAACATATTTCATATTGCAATTCTTGTTAGAGAGCTTTTAAAATTGTTTTCATAGAAATTATGAAACTGTTTGCCCGTAAGCAAGTAATATGAATACGACGAATTGCCATGGCGACCAATGTTGAACCACTGGGGACTTTAACCTCTTGGGTTGAAAATCTTTTGCCGTACAAGTACGTATAGTTAACACTTGGCACGTTAGGGTCAATGTATTTGTACCTTGTATATTGTAATTACCTACTTATTAGGGATCTTTATTTCTATTTGGTACAAGATCTCCGGAAATATATAAATTTTGAAAACGTAAAGTTAAGTTTATCTGCCTCTGGGTTCGATTCTCGGGTTGGGAAAAGGGGTCCCATCTAGAATTTCTCAGAAGCAGCCCGAAGTCTGGCTTCGTGCCTGATACTTGATGGTAATAGGCTCGTCCCCTGTTACATGGGACTTAAGGGGACTACAAGACCTAAACGCAAAAAAACGCAAGTTTTATAATGCCTAAAAATACAGATCGACTAACAGTAAACAAAATCAGAAAAATATAATTATGATATTTTTCAGGATACATGCTAGTTAAACAGTGGGTAAAAAAAATCAGCTGTTCCCTACATTTATGTTCGTTTAAATCGTCAAAATGTAGGGAACAGCTGATTTTTTTTTCGCGATTTCAGGTTTGGTCCCATAGTAAAAGTTGTTCATAATGATGAGTACAACGACCTCTTAAGAGGTTGTTAATGTTTTACCAATAACCTTGTCGTTAGTTACAAATGAAATATGGTAATAATGTAAAAAAAAAATAACAAACACGCACCTATTAAGTAACAAATCCTACGGAACCACAAACAAAAATGTAGCCATCAATTCTGTAACGAAGTAAAAATAAAGCCCTTTTCCTTCAGTAGCCAGTTTCCGGTGATAAATTATTAGGGGAAGGTTGCTATGAAGGACCACATAACTTTACGACCTCATACCTCAAAAAGTGTAAGTGTTAAAATGAAAGCAGTTTATTATTTCTATTTCGTAGGACCTTTATTTATAATAATCAAACGCACAAACAATTCGGGCTTGCACTTTTTCCTATAAACGAAGAAACAAAATCTCGAGCTGTTGCCTTCTTTGGACCATGGGCACCTTCAATGAACCACCAGGTTGCCATCAATGGACTTCGAGAAATTTGTTCTAGTGGTCCAATCGAGGCAACTAATTATAATTATCCATATTACAAAATTGTGACATACGAGGAGAGACAAACATTACTCATAACATACGACAAGCAAACAAACTATATTTATATTTTTTTAATTAGTATTTAATAAAATTTTACATTTGGCACATTTAATGAGACCAACAAGTCATCAAAATTAAGATACAGTCTAAAGAAAGCTAAGGTCGCTTGTAGTAATAGCAATTGTTGCTTTCGGGACTCCATATATTCTGCTTGCTTCACTTAAACCAACTCTTTGTTTCCTTACTGATTCTAAAGCAAGGTTCATACTTGTTTCATTCCATGTAAAGTACTTCCTTTTTTCGGCGAAATTCTGGAATTTTAAATTTATAATGATTCTTCTATGGTTTTTTTCCGTAATTAGTGAAATACTCGGGACATATTCCCATAATTAAGTATAAGCAGAAAAATACAGTAAAAAGTTGCTATGATTGGACCGGTCCAACGGTGGAACTCTCTTGGGGTCCATTGATGGCAACAAGGTATTCGTTAAGAAAAAATAAAATAAAATATACATGGTCATGATTAGACAAAATTGAATAACACTCATGGAATCACAATTAAATTGTATAATAGTTCATAACAGTGCACGCAGACAAATATGAATGCAATGATACTTACGTCAAATTGTCCTGGGTGTAATAATTAGATTTTGACCGCCGCAAAGACAACGTCACACGTCTCTCCTCGCCACGTGACGCAACGTCACTGAGGTAAGAGGGGGGTGCAACTGAGTCGTCACGGACTCGTTTCGACTAGTTTGGATATTGCTAGCTTGCACAGTTTTGGAAATACCTTGGTGGTCCAATGAAAGAGCTAGTCCAATGATCGCAACCTTCCCCTAATTGGTCCTAGGGTACATGACATGTTTGGAATAATGTCAAGTTTATCAGTCCTAGGTTCTAGCTAAGTTCTATGTTATCTAAGTTCGATGGCTTTAAACCTGACACGAATAGGGTTTATAACTTACTAGCAGCGCCCCGCGGTTTCACCCGCTTATGTGTCGATCCCGTGGGAATATCGGGATAAAAACAATCACTATGTCCTTCCCCGGGATGCAGTCTATCTCTGCCAAATTTTATCAAAATCCATTCAGTTGTTTAAGCGTGAAAAGGTAACACACAGATAGACAGACAGAGCTACTTTCGAATTTATAATAGGTATTAGTATGGATGGACTAGGTAGGTACTTAGAAAATACTTGTGCAAACCATACCGTTTTTTTTTTTACAACAGTAATTAGTAAAATGAACGCGCATTAGTAATTTTTTTTAAAGTAAAATTTTACTTAAAGGGTCAAATTAAATTAGTTAGCGAAACCCCGCAGACGTGATGGACGTCGATAACTACCCACGACCAAATAAATAAGATTTAAAGTTTTTTTAGTGGTCAAGGTCCGCTGGTAGTGTAGTTACTTGAAGTGTAAGTCGATAAAATCGACCACGTCTTTGAAGTTTACACAAAAAAAAGCTGATTTTTTAATTTATATTTTAAGTTGTTTAGAATAAGTGGCTGATGACCAAAAAAAAAACATCATCAAATTAATTAATTATTTTGTTTTATCATATTTAGATATGATACCAGTCTTACCAAAAGGGGTATCGTATTAGCTAGTAACTGGGTTGTGGAGGTCAGATAGGCAGTCGCTCCATGTAAAATACTGGTATTCAGCTGCATCCGGTTAGACTGGAAGCCGACCTCAATACAGTTGGGAAAAGGCTAAGCAGATGATGATGATAAATAAAATAATAAAAAAATAGTAATAATAAATAAAAAAAAAAGTAATAATAATAAAATAATAATATAATATCCATCACGTCTGTGGAGTTTCGCTACATAATTTAATTTGACCCTGTATAGCTATAATACCTATAGCACATAATATAACAGACTAAGGGCTGATTTCTCAATTTTTAATTGTGGAATAAAATTGGCGTCTGAAAGATTTTGTAATGGAAGAACTGTCAAAAATTCAAAATTATCTGGCGTTGGAAAAATCAGCTGTTTATGTAAGTACATACATAATAGAATATAGAGGGAAGGCATAGGGCATCAAAAAATTCGTCCGCATCGCTGTCAACAGAAAACGTACCCACAAGGCTGGCAGCATTGCCACGTTGTATGGCGATGCTGATTCTTTACCCAAAAAAATAGGCCAGCCCTCTGATCACGCTAAGAGTAAAAACCGGCCAAGTGCGAGTCGGACTCGCACACGAAGGGTTCCGTACCACAAGGCAAAAACACCGAAAAAAAACACGTTTGTTGTATGGAAGCCCCCCTTAAATATTTATTTTATTCTGTTTTTAGTATTTGTTGTTATAGCGGCAACAGAAATACATAATTTGTGAAAATTTCAACTGTCTAGCTATCGCGGTTCTTGAGATAGAGCCGACAGACGGACGGACGGACAGACAGCGAAGTCTTAGTAATAGGGTCCCGTTTTAACCCTTTGGGTACAGAACCCTAACAAAAAGTAATAATAAAGATTGTTGCGTCTTCTAATTTACCGAACTAAATGCAAAAAGATTTTCCGATACCGGGAATCGAACCCGAGCCTCCTGGGTGAGAGCCAGGTATCCTAGCCACTAGACCATATCGGATGTTGTGATGAGTGCCGAAATAACAGTAAACTAAAAAACTAAAGTATCCAATATAGAGTTGGCTAAGGCTCAAAACACACCGAGATGGAAGCGAAGCGGAGCGCAGTTTCAGTGTCATAAAATGTTAAACTTTATCTTCATTACTATATAATACGTTACACACACGGGCGGCCGCGCGACCTTTCAAGTTTCTCAAGCGATAATTTTTTTTTTTTTTTTTTGCGGATTGGAAATCATCAAATGACCCCTCCCGCTCTGGGTGGAGCGGAAGGGAGTGTCAGACTCTTACTGACTAAAACCCACCCGTGTTCCTTCCTTAGCCCTTTATGTTCCGGGCCAGCGGTAACCCTTTCGGACAATCCCGCTGACCCGGCAGGCTTCGGCCCTATGGGGCCCCTCCTCGATCCTGACATCTCTTTGAGGCGTGCGTGGAACACGTACGCGCCGTCCGGCACGGGCCTGGTCCTGATCGGACGGTGAGCTACCCATTACTCTCCGCCCGCCAGGCCCGCGCCTACGGTGGCCGGGAGTCGTCGCGCGGCTCCCGACGCCCGGAGCGTCTCCCGCGGCGGCTGGGCCGGGAGGCTCTCTCCCTGCTCAAGCGATACTTCGCTTGAGAAACTTGAAAGGTCGCGCGGCCGCCCGTGGCGCCGCGTGCACTCCGATGACTCAAGTTTCTCATGCGATAATAAGTATTATAGAAATGAAAATAAAGTTAAAATTCATATGACACTGAAAGTGCGCTCCGCTTCGCTTCCATCTCGGTGTGATTTGAGCCTAAGAGTTGGTAAATTAATAGGTATATGTAGGAAAATTATTTGATTTATCTGATAGTACAGACGCCAGCAGGTCAACCTACCCGAAACTGTCAGATTTTCCCAATCAACCTTGAACCTTATGCTTTAGCAATAAAGTCGAAAATCTATTAAAGAAATCTGACAGATTGTAGTAACTTGATGTGCTGGCGTCTGTACCTAATACTAGTATACAGGGTCTAATCAAATTAGCTAAACACTAAAAAATAAAAAAGATTCGAGGTCATCGACCGCTGGTAGTGTTGTTATCGATATCCGTGGTTGTTACATAACCTCTCTGCTCGACTAGATTTTGACATATGACATACCAGCTGACTCGACGGGATGTTGCGAATTACGTCATGATATTCAGGAATTTACTTCAGCTTTCAGCATCCGAATTTATTAAGAAAAAATGTGTTACCACGCCTATTTTGTACAATGAGTTTGTGGCAAATATCTTTAACTATATTCTGAGGTCGATCAAACCGCGTCATCCTACTGCGAAAGTTGTATAAAATAGATATTACCACGTAATAGAAAAAACAGTTTTTTCTATTCTGTGGATATTACTACACCTATCCAAAAGGTAGGCACCTCAAATTCGCTGAAAATATCTACATAAACCACCTAATCTCTTGATGAAAATATGCAAAAGGGAAAAATAAAGATATTGTCATTCTCTCTGCAGTCTTACTTTTACCATTACTTACTACTAGCTACTGTCCATGTCCGCGACTTTGTCTGCGTGAAATTTATAATCCCCCTAACACACCCCCATTGCATCGCATCGCCTGCACGCGCTATTACTTCGTTTTCACTACGTTCTTTCTGACTTTTTTTCTTTGTGCTCAGTTCCTTAGGGCGATGCTAGCGTGATGTTAAATAGCCTATAGTCTTCCTCGAGAATTGGGCTATCAAATGAAAAATATTGTTTTAAATCGGACTGGTAGTTCCAGAGATTAGCGCGTTCAAACAAACAAACAAAAAAAACTGGCCAAGTGCGAGTCGGACTCGCACACGAAGGGTTCCGTACCACAAGGCAAAAACACCGAAAAAAAACACGTTTGTTGTATGGGAGCCCCCCTTAAATATTTATTTTATTTTGTTTTTAGTATTTGTTGTTATAGCGGCAACAGAAATACATAATTTGTGAAAATTTCAACTGTTTAGCTATCGCGGTTCTTGAGCTACAGCCTGGTGACAGACAGACGGACGGACGTATAGACAGCAAAGTCTTAGTAATAGGGTCCCGTTTCTAACCTTTGGGTACGGAACCCTAAAAACAAACAAACTTCGGCTTTATTACCGGTACTACTAGTATCATCATTTCAGCCGAAAGACGTCCACTGCTGGACATAGGCCTCCCCCAAGCACCTCCATTTCGACCGGTTTTGTGCTTCTCGCATCCAACGGGTTCCTGCGGCCTTCACAATGTCGTCGGTCCACCTTGTGGGAGGCCTTCCAACGCTCCGTCTTCGCCACTCCAGAACCTTGCCAAACATAAGTGGCAGTGGGCGGGGCAAATTGCTCGCAGAACAGATGGCCGATGGGGCCGAAAGGTTCTGGAGTGGCGACCGCGTACTACTAGTAAGTATAGATTAGTATAAATGGATTGAACCCAGGACACAACCGGGCACTTGACCTCCACTGGTGCCACAATGTTTTACAAGTATTTACCAAAGTTTCCATAATCAACACACCAGTAAATGGTCAAGTCATTTACCTCAGAATGTTTACTTTTGTAGGTACTTACTTCCGTGGTTCGATAGTGTCATTAGTAACTGTCAAATGCATGGCGTTGTACGAAAATAGTGTAGGGTGGGTGTACAGTCACGAGCATAAGTATGTATACACTTGGCTTTATTCAAAGACGATTTTCTCCTTTAGTTTTGAATGAAATTTTATGTTATTACGAACAAAGTGTTTTCGAACCCATAGGTTTGTGTAAAGTGTCGTATTTCAACGTTGCATTCGTTATTTCACGAAAAAATCGCAATTGAAATTTGCCAAGTGTTGACATATTGGTGCTCGTGACTGTACCAGTGTGGGGTGTTTGTTTGTGGTTTTGACCTATTTATTTGATGAGCTGGTGGAAGGTGTTAATCCAATAAATTTTTGTTTTGTTCTAGAAGTTATCGATTGTGTTATTTTTAGTTTTTTTTAGTAATTACTATATTCGTGCTTTGTAAGAATTGGACCGAGTCTTTTAATCATTTGGATAATATATGGGATTGCTAGGACACTAAAGTAGGTACCTATTTACTTAATCATCATAATAATGTAAATGTTTGTGTGTTTGTTTGTCGGTCTATTACAGTAAAACTCAAACTCAAAGCATTTATTTCAAACTAGCAGCGCCCCGCGGTTTCATCCGCTTAAGTGTCGATCCCGTTCGAAAGACACGTGGCGCCATCTATTATCATAATAACGTTATTGTGGTTTTCCTCGGGAACAGCACTTTTTTTGGGATGAAAGATGTCCGTTATGTAGGTAGTACACCACGTAGGTATATGCAAAAGTTCAGGATGATCGGTTCAGTGGTTTAGGCGTGAAAAGGTAACAAACAAACTTACTTTCGCATTTATAATATTATTTATTTATTAACTCAACATCACTATCATTACAGGAATTCCCTAATTCAATAATTAGCTAGGATTAGTATTAGGATTACAGTTAGTATAAACCAATTACAGGCACTTTTGAACTGTCAAGTCGTCAACTCGTCGTCTGTCGGTCAGTCAGAAGGATGAAGAAATTCCAAAGCGTAGTAGGTACCTAGGAGAAAAACGGGCAAGAAACTCCACGGATACTCTTTTAAAACAAAATAATATGGTTACAAAATATTGGTAAGTACATCATTCATGTTGAAATTATGCATGTGAGAACGATGCAGAACGTTAAAAGCGTCCGTAATAAAAAAAAAAAAAAAAAAAACAATTTAAATATTAAAGTACCTACCTACATTAAAATAAGCTGTGACGGCAAATAGATGACTAGTTCCTACTGACGGCGCGGCGGCGGCGGCGCCCGTTCACGAACATGACGCATGGATTAACACCTTTCAACTCAACCAGTTCTGTGAAAACCGCTTACGCAGTAAATACCTACTGTTCCCCATGCATAAATAAATTAAATATTTTCTTGTAAAAAGCTGTAAACGGTAAATCAAAACTTTGTCAAGCAGGGAAAAGGTTAGGTAGAGGAAGAAAAATAAAAGAAAAAAAAATACTGGCACTCAGGAGTGCCGACAGAAGTGAAAACAAAACACAAACAGAATATTTTGCCATCACTCACTGAAATATCGGATTTAAAACCGAGTACATCGCGAGGACAGCCGAACACATCCGAATGTAGCGCGGTGTCGGTAACAGTGTCGCGAGTTCAATAAGGTTTTTCCCCCATCTCAAAAAATGCCATCTCAAAAGTATATTATTATAAGCCGTGACAGCAACGAGATGACCAGTCCATACAGACGCCACCCGTTCACGAAAACGACGCATGGATTAGCACCATTCAACTCAACCAGTTCCGTGAAATCCGCTTATTTATGCAGTATTGTTCCCTATCCATAAATAAATTAAATATTTTCTTGTAAAAAGCAGTAAGCGATCAAATGTAAAAAGGTTTAAGTAGAAGAAGTCGGCTAAAAATAAAAATCGTCATCTAATCTTTGAGAAAACTGACCGAGCATTTCATAACACATGCAAAGGTTCTACTAAATGTACAGACGCCAGCACATCGAGCTACCACAATCTAACTTCATCGCTAAAGCATAAGGTTCAAAGTTGATTGGGAAAATTTGACAGTTTCGGGCAACGACGATATAACCATTATTCTCTTTGGTTTCGGGTAGCTTATGTGCTGGCGTCTGTACTTTCCTGGCACTGAAATGTCTAATGACCCTTTTTTTGTCCCACAGCTGGGCAATGGCCTCCCTACTCTCTTTCCACCTCTGTCTGTCCAGAGCTGCCAAGAACCAATCTTTATCAAAGGAGTCCAGCTAATGACCCTTACAAACACCATTTCTAACTTAATATATTGAATAAGAAAGAAATAAAATACTTACTTACGTTTATTTGCGGCAAACATGACGCATAAAAATAGAAACACAAACAAAAAATAAAACAAAATAAAAATTTGGGAGAAAGTACCTATGCGTCACATCTAAGTAGGTACGCAAAATGGCCATCGCTCACCATAATGCTAAGACCCTATACGAGACAGAGCCCTAGCGCTGGTTTTCAGCGACAGCCGGCGTTGACGTGATGACGTCAGCCAGTGCAGCATGCGATGGATGATTAGAATCACCTACGGCTATTAATAATAAGTCTTTTAAAACGCAATAACATAGATATTCTCACTCCTTCTGCCCATGGGGTATGTAGACACTACAGAACGCCACCTGCTACAATCCTTACTCCTTTAGCTTCGTTCACGTTCTAATTGCCGTACCTCACTATCAATCTCAATCTGAATCAGTTTGTGTTTGTGTCATAATAATATGTTCGAAACAGTCTGCGTAAATAACGCAATGAATGTTGGTGAACTGTCAAAACGAAACAACATAATCAGCCTATAATGTTCCCACTGCTGGGACACAGGCTTCCTCTCGGTGAGAGGGAGCGGGCCGTACCTAATCCACCACGCGGAGTGCGGGTTGACAGATGCCACATGTCTTCGAATTTTTGGTTCTAGGACATGCCGGTTTCCTCACGATGTTTTCCTTCACCGTTTTGAGAGCAGTGGTGATGAAATAATTTACACAAAGTAAAGCACCTGTCTGGGTTCGAACCTACGACCTACAACTCGTAAGTCGCGGCCGTTACCACTGGGCCACCACTGCTCTAAAACGAAAGCCATTGCTAATTATAGTGTGTTACGCAATTACCCCACTGGTATACACGCGCACATTAATTATTTTAAAATAACCTTGAGAGAACGTGTTTTATAATATTATCATACAATGTGCCAAAACAACCTAGAATATACACCTAAACCTACCAATTCCAATCAAACCAAAGTGATTCAAAGAATGAAAATGAAAAAAAAAAACTGACAGGCAAAGGTCGACAACTGCGAACAGCCCTAACTAGGGTTACTAACTTTTTTAATATTATCTAAATATAGTATTTTCGAAGCCTGTAAAAATATAGTATAAGATCAAAAAAAAATTGTAGATAGGTATGGTTTAAAAAAAAACCTACTATGTTATTTTTAAAATGCATATTATTTTTTTCTACTTTGAATCTAAATTTTTTTTTAAATGTTTTCATAAGTAGCCATTGTAACACTCTTGGTTACAGAATACCATTAATAGAGCTTGTAAGAGATTAATATTGGCCACATTGTGCTCATCTCGCCATTTTGTATTGAAATAAATAAGTATAGTAGTTTCGCGTACAATTTTTTTTTTAAATATATTATGGCCTCTAATAGATACTATTTTAAGTAGTATGGTTGGCAACCCTAGCCTTAACAGCCTAATATTATTATTATTTTGAATTGAACAAATTGTAAGGAACAATCGCGAATTCCTGCGTCCTTGGTGCGAAGTGGTGAGAAGGGGTGGTCAATGGCTTTGTGCGTCGTGTTGTGGCTTCGTTGCCATGGCAACGGCGCAATGAGTGGCAACCTGTGCCATGCCTGATGGCTATGACCTATAGCCGTACTGACGCCATCAAAAGCACTTGTCGAAGTATAGTTTGTCTACATATTGATAGATACCTAGAATTCCAGTCATGGTGCATGAGTCTGCGACTAGATTTGTGGTATCTTGTAAGTTTGTTATAAAAAAGGGTGAGTAATCAAGCCTTACATTAATAACTAGCTTCCGCCCGCGACTTCGTCCGCGTGAAATCTCACCCTCCCCCATTCACCCTCTTAGGGGTGGAATTTCGAAAAATCCTTTCTTAGCGGATGCCTACGTCATAACATCTACCTGCATGCCAAATTTCAGCCCGATCCCTCCAGTGGTTTGGACTGTGCGTTGATAGATCACTATGTCAGTCAGTCAGTCACCTTTGAGTTTTATATATTTAGATAGATAGGTATACATATCGATCATTTGCACTATTTGCTGGATAGTTTGTGTTGACCATGACTATATTGATTTTGTTACGGTTCGTCGTAAAAGAGAAAATTGTAAATATCTGTTTTTAGTCTTGTTTATTACGTCCTCCTTTTATTTTCTGACTACCTTCTGCCCGCAACTGCGTTCGCGTGGAAGCCGTAAGATACCACAATATACTATATAAAAAAAATAAAAATATAAGTAAAAAATAGCCCATAGGTTAAATATTTTTTAAATCGTTTAAGAATTTTTTGACCATTACAAACAAACATACAAAGTGGCGCAAAATGAATCCCCCTATCGAAAGATGTTATCATTTTTGCAAATGGCGTCGTATGTCAACCATTTTTGACATTTGTGAACTAGACAGCTGCAGTATACAAACAGACAAACAATGGAGCGCTATACTCCGCAAGGTATTGGATATTGTGAAGGAAGCGTTTCCTGGTCGCGTAATCTCCCATTTTGGCGATTTGGCATGGCCAGCAAGACCGCCCGATTTAACCCTGACTTCTTTTTTTGGGGCTTCTTGAAGTCCCGACAGGAAGGCGAACAGTTATCACCGGAAATCTTGCGGAAAGTCATGGGAAATGCGATAAAACGGACACAAATGTGTACCTATGAGCAGTGGCGGCAGCCACTTGACGGATATCACAGAAAAAATTCTAAACGTCCAAATAAAGATTTCCATCACTCAAAATATTTTTTTTTTAATTTAGTAAAAAAGTTAAATAATCAAAAATTAAATTTATTTATTTGTAAGAATTTATGCTAATACCTATTTAAAATAATAATAATATGTACATTTATATGAAATAAAAAAAAATAAGCAAAATGATCATAGGGCATCAAAAAATTCGTCCGCATCGCTGTCAACAGGAACAGTGCCCAAAAGGCTGGCAGCATTGCCACGTTGTATGGCAAAATATTTTATAAAATTAAATTGAATGATTAATTTTGCGACACCTTGTACAAAAAGAAAATCCTTGTCTCTTTATAATATTAGTTTAGATAATAATTATACAGGAAAAAATTAACAGTGCGCAAACTTTAACCATTCCATCATGCATTCAAAAGGGGCCCGTAATTCTTCGCGCATGATTAAAATAAAATTTCTAAAACAATTGCTACCGCGACTGTACCCTTGAAAAGAACAATAGGTACTTTCCCTACGGCTCCCCACACCACCGAAATCATAAATTACTTCGGCACTACACGTTAAAACCGCCTTGTTCATCTATACCAATTTATTTTGATAAAATTATTTTTAGGCATAATAGAACGTATTACTTCTTCTTGGAGGGGCCCGTGGCACAGCCGCACACTACGCTTGCCGCGGTTGGTCTGTGGATGGGTGACCATCTTTATACCGAGACCCCTCCGTGCCTCGGAAAGCACGTTAAGCCGTTGGTCCCGGTTGTCATTCGTGGATCTTTGACAGCCGTTACAAGCCCGAAAGTCTGACAACCAGTCACTTGGTTGTCAGGCATTTCTACCCTATTAAAATTTTTCCTCTATGTCCTACCGTTGTACTTTCTTTTTCTTTTTTATAAATCAATGTTTGTCTGCCATCTACTCTTCAAAATATTATAAAAGCTGCATTGAAGCACCAAATAGGCTATAATATAATCTCTAATCCATTTCGCCAAACCCGAAAACCAGATATCGATACCCATCTCGTCTGCTAGTTTCGCTAGCTATTTTAGTTTGCCCCTGCATAATAATAATTTATTTAGATTTCTAATTATGAAGACTATATTTATATAAGAAGAAGATATTTAGCAGGGAAGATAATCGGTCTGAGAAAAGATACTTACCAAACAAAGCAGTGTCTAAACTGTATAACTCTATTTAACATTTTAAAAAGCCGTTAGCCCAAAATGCTCAGTCAATAAATCATAATAATCCGACGCACGGCTTGTTAACATCTCTTAACACCAAAATGGTCCAATTCCTACAGTCGACAGTTATCACTTGCGTGGGATAGCCCGTTAATACCAAGTCGTCTTAGAATCCATTTAGGTATTTTTGCTTTTGCCTATTTTTAAAATTTAGGAATTTTGATGGAGAATAGAATACTCTATAATAGTACACCATCTAAATTACAGACATAAATATAGAAACTGTATACAAAGGGTGACACTGTGGGCTGTCTTATCGCTAAGAGCGATCTTTTAAAGACAAACTTTGGATGGATTAAAAAGGGTAAGGACAGACAAATACTCTAGGTAGTCTGTGTTAATAAATGTATTTTCGTTCTTTTTCTTTCTTTCTTTCACACTCCACACATAAAAGATTCTACCAGTTTCTATGACAAATCTTTTACTGTTCAAGCAGTACGGTTATGGAATGACTTGCCCGTGTCGGTAAGGCGTGCTCAGTCTTTGTCCACTTTTAAAATTATGATAAAGAAAAGAGCACTTCCTCTCTCCTTAAACATCATCATTATTTTTCTTTGCTCCTGTGTCATGTTTATTATTATATATAGATTTATTTAGATTAGTATAGTAGGATACCTTACAGTGTAGCGAAGGGTCAATTTTTGTAAGAGGTAAGCCGGAGTAGATATCTTTAATATGATTATATTATATGTCTATAGAATACTGACTGTGCCATTTTTCAAAGGGAAGCCGGTAGGAATCGAGTGGTATGGAGCCTTCGCCACTGGTAGTTACCCCCTTTCTAGCCTTATCGTCTTTCATGCAGTCCATACATTGTTTCTTCGACCTTCTCTAATTACTCTTATTTATTTATTTATCACTCCAAACATACAAATATATGTCGGATTGGCCTAGACATCAGAAGTAAAACACAAGTTTATTCAATTGAACAATCAGTTATCTTAAATCTAGAAAATACAGAAATGAAATACTAAAACTAATAACGGCAAAAGGCGGTCACATAGGGCAGTACTGACTGTCAGGGACAGTGGTCCATGCACCCACCGCAATAAGGATAGTACTAATTGTCAGAGACAGCGTTCCACATCCAATAATCGGGCAGTACTGACTGTCGAGAGACAGTGGTCCGTGCACCACGACGCAACCGTTGGAAATGCGTACCGATCAAACAGCGCAGCTCCTTATAAAGGCGATCGCTAGTGGGGGGGAAACCGTTACAATATTTTACTGGATTGGATACCAAGTCCTTTAGGCCAAATGATCGATAGAGTGAATGATTTGCGTCTGGTGCACGTTCCACTAGCGCCATCTAGTCGCCGTCTCTCACAGCTGCTAATCAATGTGTCTGCCGACATATACTTACAGGCTAGACCCAATGCGATATTGCAGTACACTTAACAATTAAATAGTTCCAGTGCTTGTACCATAACAAATTCTATAAGTAGGTAGCTAGCTATTCTTTTAAATTCACCCAAAGCGCAACAGAATATGTCTACGTCATCAGCAATGAGGTTGAGAGTGCGGAGTGCGCTCGTCAGCGGCGCCCCACGCAGCAAGTTAGATCGCGCGCGCGGTACCTCCAGCAACCGCGGTCGACGACGACGACCCACATACCCGTCTGGCACGACTAGTTCCACCCTTCGCAATATATCCGGATTGTGTATCTTCCCTCTAATTATCTTAAAGATATAAGTAACTAGTGTGAGTTGCCTCCAGACCCTCAGTTCATCGTATCCGACCATACCCAAGATAAATAGTGTTGGATATCTTAACGGATAAAATGGATACACCCCGTATTCCCTCATATATTTATATCTAATAAATTTCTTATAGCCATTCAACCATTAGCACATTCAAACTCCTACCGTAATCATCTTGACGATTCTTCAATGTTTGTATAATATACAGGTAAGGTAGAGACAGGCCCAAACCACCAAATCCAAATCAACTTAGCCGGTTAGAAGGCATTTTCGTATAATCGGTTTAGTCCTGCATACATTGGTTACAGCTTTAGGCTGGCCATAGACGGACCGCATGTTGCAGTCGAGATCGACTGCTCTAGAGCGCTCACGTTGAAGTCGTACACGACTGCAACACGACCGCATAATGCAGTCGACTACGACTGCTTGGAGCAGTTGTGTTCGAACGCAAAATAATACTGATGCGAATTCATTTACGAAATGGATTTCGATGAAGAAACACTGCTTCTTGTACTACTATTACGCAAGCGTAGGCGTCGAAGACACCGTAGTATGTGGGTGCGACAGCAACCGCTTGTAGCGGTCCGTGTATGGTAGGTCCGGCAGCTCTGAGCAGTCGACCGCACGGCGAAACTCGACCGCAGAGCGACTGCTCCGACCGCTCAGGAACTGCTCGAGCGGTCCGTGTATTGCGGATATGAATTTAGTATGGAAACTGCAGATCGCCGACTGCAAGATGCGGTCGCCCCGACCGCATCTTGCAGTCGGTCTCGACTGCAACATGCGGTCCGTCTATGGCCAGCCTTACAAAGTTAAAACCCTTTCTAATAATTGTTTGCTGCACCGCACGACGTCATTACGTCGGCGCCGGCTG
Source organism: Oligia strigilis (assembly GCA_951800025.1). Taxonomy (NCBI): domain Eukaryota; kingdom Metazoa; phylum Arthropoda; class Insecta; order Lepidoptera; family Noctuidae; genus Oligia; species Oligia strigilis. The sequence continues at coordinate 2,650,918 of OX637548.1, forward strand.
TCGCTGAAAACCAGCGCTGGGACTCTGTCTTGCATACGGTCGCAGCATAATGCTGAGCGATAGCCGTTTTGCGTGGATGTGACGCATGTTTCCCCCAACGCTTTTTTTTTTTTTTTGTGTTTATGTTCTTTATTGCGTCATGTTTACCGCAAATACACGTATTTTCTTTCTTTCTTTATAAAGTTTATTTTTTCGTTGTGGGCGTGGGGTGTGTAAATGAACAAAAAAATACACACGTGTTGAATAAATTAACTCCTTCTGTTTTTCGGCTAAAAATATGTGAAACACCACAATAACAATGTTTAGTATCACGATTACTTATAGCAATAATTAGCACTTTATGACACCGCAAGTGTTAATGAAGTCGAGTAGGAAATCTGTAGCAGATATGAATTGGCAGTTTCAGTACACAACTCTGACCAATTTTAAACACACGCGTGCAGGTTAACGTACTTTATAAAATCAAAATTAATCCCTTTGTGGATGGATTATCCTATATATCGAGTGAGTGGAACTTGGTAAAATGTTCTCAAGGTGAAATGTCGGTGGCGTGCGCATATTATCAGTATTTGATTAATGTTAGTGTTTTGTATAGGTACTACTGTTCAGGTTAGTGAAATTTCTTATCTTCTACATAATATACACACAATACATACATACAGACAAATTAATCAAATTGAAGTATCTGTTTTTAGGGTTCCGTACCTCAAAAGGAAACAGAACCCTTCTAGGATCACTTTGTTGTCCGTCCGGCCGTCTGTCTGTCAAGACCCTTTGTCTCGGGAACGCGTGGAGGTATCGAGTTGAAATTAAAACCATATACCTACTCAGGTCTACAGTCCCTTGAAGCTGAAAAAATCAAAGTTGTAAGTTAACGTAAAAACAAGATATGGCCGTTTAAGCCGCAAAAAACTAATATTTTCGCACTCAAGGGAATCAAAATTTATAGGGTACCTACTTCTCGTTGACCTAGAATCATGGAAGACAAGAAGCAAGATCGTGTAGCACAAGTAAAGGAAAAAGTCGCGAAAACCGTAAATTTGTAGGTGGTACATTTAAAAAAACCAGTTATATAAACTATTTACATAAGTACGGAACCCTCGGTGCGCGAGTCCGATTCGCACTTGACCGGTTTTAATGATAAAATAACAACAAAAAACATTTATTTTTTCCATGTCTGTTTGTTCCGGGTAATCTCCGAAACGGCTGTACCGATTTTGGCGGGACTTTCACTGGCAGATAGCTAATGTTATAAAGAGTATCTTAGGCTACTTTTATTTTAGAAAAGTAATTAGGGTTACGTGCAAAAAAAATCTTCTGAATTCAATTTTCGCGAACGAAATCGCGGGCACAGCCAGTAGGTAAATAAATAAATTAAACAACGCTGCTTGATGGCAGAAATACGATCTACCTCACTAAAGAGGGTACAAAAAACTTCGTCCAGTTTCATACTGAAATTACAAATGACCTAAAGCGCGGTCACTGTCGGACTGCATAGAAAAGAAAGAGAAGCGCGATGACACAACGCTGGTAATTTATTGCAAAATAATAATATGAAGCCATTATCAATTTACTAAAAATCTATTATTTGACTAAAAAATTAAAACACTAGTGCTTATGCTGCTTGTAGAATAATTTGACAAAAAAATCATAATGATTATGTATATTAGTATGGTTTTTATTGTAAAAATAAAGTTTTTAGAGGTATCTTCGTGATTTTTTTCTATCGTATCAAATTAGCTGTACTTATTATGTTTTCAACACACTATCTACCTAGCATATATCCTGAAGAATATCATATATTTTTCTGATTTTGCTCACTGTAGTCGATCATATACCTATACTTTTTTTGTTTTTAAAACTTGCATTTTTTGCGTTTAGGTCCTGTAAGCTCCAGCAAGTTTTCAGTACCGCATAAAGTTGATGTTTACATAACATTTTGAAACGCATCTTCATTCTGTCTGACCATTAGAGCGCATATATTTTACTTGACCGTAAACCACGTAAGTATCTGCTTTTCGTTTTTAAAACCCCTCTGCGTCGTTGAAATTTTTCGTAGGTTATTATAAAAAAACTGGCCAAGTGCGAGTCGGACTCGCACACGAAGGGTTCCGTACCACAAGGCAAAAACACCGAAAAAAAAAAACACGTTTTTTGTATGGGAGCCCCTTAAATATTTATTTTATTTTGTTTTTAGTATTTGTTGTTATAGCGGCAACAGAAATACATAATTTGTGAAAATTTCAACTGTCTAGCTATCGCGGTTCTTGAGATACAGCCTGGTGACAGACAGACGGACGGACAGACAGCGAAGTCTTAGTAATAGGGTCCCGTTTTTACCCTTTGGGTACGGAACCCTGAAAATGAGATGTTTCCTACAAAAGTGCAATACCCACGTGGTCAAAATGTATGGGAACAATTCAATCGTGAACGCAGATTAGGTAATTACTTTACGTACGTTGTCACTTATAGGTACGACCGTCATCGTACGGACGACTTCCGAATTGACAATAAAGAATACCTATTAGATATCTAAATAATAAAAATTACTATGATAACATACCTATAAAATGACGACACTTGTTCTGATAATATGACCATATTTTTCAGATATTTTATGGGAACCGTAAGTATCTGACACAGGAAAGAAAAAAACCGGCCAAGTGCGAGTCGGACTCGCACACGAAGGGTTCCGTACCACAAGGCATAAAACGCCAAAAAAGGTATCTTTTATACCCCTTTAAATTTTAACTTTATTTTATTTTTATTATTTGTTGTTGTAGCGGCAACGGAAATACATATCTGTGAAAATTTCAACTGTCTCGGTTCATGAGATACAGCCTGGTGACAGACAGACAGACGGACAGTGGAGTCTTAGTAATAGGGTCCCGTTTTTACCCTTTGGGTACGGAATCCTAAAAATTAATGATTTTTTTTTTAAGTGATAATAAGAAATACTTATGCAATCTGCTGTAGGTACCTAAGTACCTACTTCATTGTCAGTTTCCAGACAAACGAGGAGGTTTGAAAAGAAGACAGGTCACGCCCCAAGTACCATAGTTACATGGATCAAGTACCATAATCAGCCTATAATGTTCCCACTGCTGGGAGACAGGCCTCCTCTCGGTGAGAGGGAGTGGGCCGTAATCCACCACGCGGGCCCAGTGCGGGTTGGTAGATGTCACATGTCTTCGAATTTTTTGTCACGCCCCATTAGGTACAAAATTTACCCAGACCTGGGGAAAAAAAATAATGTCACATTTTAGTATATTTTTCTTATATTAATAATTGGTAGACAGTATAGTCAGAGGGGCCCGTAACTAAATAATAACAGCCGCACAGGTCGATCGATCAGGTTAAGCTACGCTTGCCGCGGTCGGTCTATGGATGGGTGACCATCTTTACATACAGTGACCCTCCGTGTCTCGGAAAGTACGTTAAGCCGTTGGTCCCGGCTGTCATTCGTGGATTGAGGAGGACAGATAGGCTGTGGCACCATGTAAAATACCTACTGGTATTCAGCTGCATCCGGTTAGACTGGAAGCCGACCCCAACATAGTTGGGAAAAGGCAGGCAGTATCACAGTATGCACATTGTAATTATGTGTAAACACGATAAATTAAAACAAGAGAAAATAATTGTGATGAGAGAGAAAAAAAACTTTACTTATATACCTAAGTATTTATCTTGACTGCAATTCTCAAGATCTTCATTTCTGATTTATCTAAAAACCTCCCAAAAATAGCGAATCTTAACAACTCCCGCGCATTCTGGCACACACAAACGATTTTCCATAATGCCACATAAAGCATGGTGAATGAATTCAGTTCCATTATGTGACGGAAACCGTGCGTTGGAGCATTGGAGCACACTGTATTGTTAATTGGCCTATATATTCAGGTGCGCCGGATGCGTGGTTCATTTTGGACGAGACTCCCATACACTGGGGCGACATGGCCACTTCTGAGAAGGGGGGTAAGTCCAGCCTTCCATGTTTTATTAAGGCGAAAGCGCCAGGGTAGCCCGCGAAATTCAATTTTTTTTAGGTTTTTTGCAATTTTCCGGTCAGTATTAAGTTGTACAGACGCCAGCACATCAAGTTACTACAATCTGTCAGATTTCTTTAATAGATTTTCGACTTTATTGCTAAAACATAAGGTTCAAGGTTGATTGGGAAAATCTGACAGTTTCGGGTAGGTTGACCTGCTGGCGTCCGTACGTTGATTAAAATATGATTCGCGGTCGTAACAAATATGTATTTACAGAATTATAATCATTAAAGTCATCAACACAACTCTCTAAGACCATGTAATCCCCAAGAATGACTAATTCATGAAATCTTGACATTTGGGGATTACATGGTCTTAGAGAGTTGTGTTGATGACTTTAATGATTATAATTCTGTAAATACATATTTGTTACGACCGCGAATCATATTTTAATCAACGTACAACTTAATACTGACCAGCAAATTGCAAAAAACGTAAGAAAATTTGAATTTCGCGGGCCACCTTAGAGCTTCCCCCTTAAGATTAAGGAGAAAGTGATATTGAAGATGAGTTTTAGAGAGTAGATTAAGATATAAAAGAACCAAGTGCGAGTCGAACTCCTTCCATACTTTGTAGGAATGTAAATAGTTTATCACGGGTTTCTTTTTAATGTACAGACGCCAGCAGGTCAACCTACCCGAAACTGTCAATTTTCCCAATCAACCTTGAACCTTATGCTTTAGCAATAAAGTCGAAAATCTATTAAAGAAATCTGACAGATTGTAGTAACTTGATGTGCTGGCGTCTGTACCTACAAATTTACGGTTTTCGGATTTTTTCATTTACTTGTGCTACATGATGTTGCTTCTTGCCAAATTTGCCCCTATAAATTTTGATTCCCTTGAGAGTGTCGAAATATACGTTTTTGCGGCGTACACGGCCGTATCTTTTTTTTTACGTTAACTTCGATGTTTGATTTTTTCACAGCTTCAAGGGATTGCAGACCTATATGGTTTTAATTTCAACTCGATACCTCCACGCGTTCCCGAGATAAAGGGTCTTGACAGACGGACATCAAAGTGATCCTATAAGGGTTCCGTTTTTTCCTTTTAAGGTACGGAACCCTAATAAAGATTTCCCCAAAAACAGTTATAGCTAGTGTCGTTTGTAATGGCAGTAATATAGAATAGCTGTAAGTTCAATCACTAGAATTTGTTCTCAGTTAATGTTGCAATAACGCAGATCTTTAGCGAACATAAATACTTACATTTGAAGAGTCCAAGGAACCGAGAGCCACTGCACATTGTAAACGAATACTTTTATTGAAAAGTGTTATTATCATACCGTTTGTGATAAACTTCAATAGAATAGGAAATCGAAACAAGAGCAGTAATATTACCATCACATGGGTGTAAGGTGAAAAATTTATTCACTGTTCATTACTTTTCTGTTATACAATACCTAGTTCTTGTAGTAACGAAACGGCCAAGCCTCATTTTTTGACTCAGGTGTAGAGTATTGTGAAGTTAGGGCTTGTAAAGTTAGGGCGTGAAGAGTTAGAAGCTTGGCTCTGCATGAGATCTGATAACTTTTTGACAATGTGAGCCACAGGTCTCGTCTTGGCAACATATTACATGAAAATATTTTTAGTGGGATAAATAGTTCCGTGTAGCACACATGCCAGTCTGTTGTAGTTCCAAATGCATTCTTCGCATAGAATACCGAAATAAAGCATGACGTATTTTCATTGTATTAATTGTCGTTCTTTCCACAGCTAAGGAATCAGACCTCAAACATGACGTCATCATCGAAACCAGTGCGGAAGGGAAGTCAGAAATCAAGGCCCGAAATGCTGAAGATCAGGGTAAGAAGATGAGTCCCGCGTGCACGACATGCCTCAAGGCGCTATTCGTGATCTTAGGAGTAATCGGAGTGGTTAGTGATATTGTTTATTTTTTAATTATCTATATTTCTTGAATAAATAAGTTGTAAAAATAATTAGACTCTTCTGGGCACGCTCGTTCCATCATAGACCTCATCTATCGCTTACCATCAGGCGTGATCGGGGTCAAAAGCGGGCCCATTTTATAAAAAAAAAATTAAAAAAAAATTAGTTTAAAAAAATAAACTCAGGGTGTTTGATAACCAATGATGGCATGCAAAACCACTTTTTGCTTTTGCCCTTTTGCGACTTCGTCCGCAGGAAATTTCTTGTTCCCCCGACCCCCCCCCCCGTCGCATCGCATCGCCTGTCGGCACTATTAAATACTTCGTTTTCGCTTAGCGTTCGTTCCGACTTTTTTTCTTTTTGCTCAGCTCTAAAGAGTTTAGCGTGCTGTTAAATAGCCTATAGCCTTCCTCAAGAATTGGGCTATCAAATTCAAAAATATTTTTTCAAATCCGACCGGTAGTTCAATAGATTAGCGTGTTCAAACAAACAATCTTTTTTTTTTTGCTAGCCTGTGCTGTCCCACTGCTGGGCAAAGGCCTTCCCCCAAATCCTTCCAGGAACTCTTTTCCCGCGCCACCTCGAACCAGCCCTCGCGGTACGCGTCCAGGTCATCTCGCCATCACTTTCTGGGCCGCCGTCCATCTTCAGGCACATAAACAAACTCTTACGCGACTCAAATTTTTCGAACATATGAAGCAATGGATTATAGCAATATCCTTCAGAATTATTCAGATTGAGTGTGATCGATAGTGTTACGCAAATAAAGTGAAAGAAAGAAAGAAAGAAAAAGTATTTATTGCGACTCGTACAGGAAGATTACAAACTAAACTAAACACAGTAAAATAAAAATCTAAGATAATAAAAAAAAAAGTGATAAAAGGAAAATTATACAGAAACTCCTATACGAGGCCAAAAGTGCTGGTCTTCTCCATAATCTACATACACATGCATGTCTGCTATCTTTCACACTCATTTTGTTACATAAGATTAGTTTTTATTTATTAAAACTATATGCACAAGTAAAAGAAATACTGTACAAAGGCGGACTTAATACCTGAGGCATTTTCTACCAGTCAACATTAGGGTGATGCAGAGACAAAACACGGCAGGAGCAACAAAAGGGACAAATAGCTAGGAAATGACTAAAATACAAGAATAAATACTAATACATAGATAGATACATACATACATATAAAAAAAATCTTTGAGAAGAAACAAATTTATTATTTTTCAAGTTTTTAGTACACGTCATTGACACTGTCTGCACCCGTCTTTGTTGTGAAATTAACAGAATACATTTGGCTGAACCCTATCTTTTAGGATACAGGCTAGTCCTAGTTTAAAAGATATTCTACAATTGCATAATAATGTAAATATCATAACAAACGATGCATATATATTACGGCTAATGACAGAAGTGCGGCTACAGCTAGTTTTAACCAAACTTCTTTATTTCTGTGTAAGGGGTTTAAAGGAATCTAACCAAACCGAACCTCGGGGTGCCCTTCGCTCGCTAGGTGTAGCCGCACTTCGGCCGGCTAAAACTAGGTGTAGCCGCACTTCGGCCGGCTAAAACTAGGTGTAGCCACTTCGGCTATTAGCCGTGACATATATACAGTGCTATGTTTTGTGAAATAAATATTTTATTATTATTATAATCTCTATTAGACATCATCTCAATAGTCAATCACACAATCCATCCATCGTTTCTTTGGTCATCCTCTAATCTTATGCACATTCATACTCAAGACTTTCCTCTGGACTTGATCATCATCCTCCGTATCTCGTGCCCATAGCATGACAACAGGGAGCCTAAAAAGACTCATAAAAGGATAACATTATGAATCACAATGGACAGTTCACTGTTAAGTTAATCGTATCAAATCCCATTGGTGAAGGAGTTTTCAGTTGTTTTTTTTTGTCTGTGCTAAAATACCAAACAATCCAATCCAAATGCAATCCCAATCTCTTTGGTTATATATACGTAGTGCAGCGAAAAAAAGAAAAACACGGACTCTCTTCGCCATATTATGATTCATAATGTTGCTTTTATGATGCTGCCAAAGTAGCCATTTTAGGCCCCCAGGTTTCCGCACAACTTCTTGGTCATCGGTGGCACTGTCACACTTCGTATTTCATACTTATTTCTTATTCTATCCATTCGGAATCTAAGCTCACAATACCCCTCTACAGTATTATTGCATCCATGCGTTCGCGCATTTCGTGAACGCCTGGCTGCATGGCTGCACAAGGTTATTTGACAAAATGACTGTCTGATTATATCGAGGCACTCAGGCGACTGCTTGGAAGTAGCGATACAAATGCATAACTATTGCATCAGTTTCGAAATGACTTTCTTCGAACAGCTTATATGATATCAGGAATATGATGCTCCATGTAAAATACTTCATTCAGCTGCAATCGGCTAGACGTGAAACCGATCCCAACATAGTTGGGAAAAGGCTAGGCAAATGATGATGATGATCAGGAACATGATGCAAGGATATATCCATGCTATAGGTATAATAATGCCAAGAGAACCCATCAGTACTGGGTATCTACATCTATACACCACACTAATATTATAAAGGCGAAAGTTTGTGAGTGTGTGTGTGTTTATAAGTTTGTTACTTCTTCACGCTCAAACGGCTGCACCAATTTTGATAAAATTTTATATGGAGGTAGCTGAAACCCTGATTACTTTTTATCCCGATATTGCCACGGGATCGAAACTTATGCGGGTGAAACCGCGGGGCGCAGCTAGTATTATATGTTAAAGTCAATGTTCGTGCCTGTCTGTGTGACCTCATTGTTCTTCTAAGCCACGCAACGGATTTTGATGCGGTTTTCACCATTATACTTATAGTGAATTTGTTCCGAAAGATGTATACAATGTGTATACTTAATACCTATCCTGATAACGATACCCACCATATCTGCGAAGTTTCGCTAGCCCTTAATTTGACCCTTTAAAGAAGATTTTTACAAACACACTCATCATATTGTATGTATTTTTTTTCAGATAGCAGCAGTATCCCTAATAATCCTGGCAGTGCTGACATCAATAGCCACGAAGGCGTATGACTCGGAGCAGTCCAGCAGGATGGTGGCCATGGTACTGTTGGCGGTGTCAGCAGCCGTTACCATATGTGTCATCATCTACGGCGAGGTGGCCGTCTTCAAGAAGCAAACGAGACCTGTTCATGTTGTAAGTTTATTACAGACTTCAAAAAAAAGGAGGTTATTAATTCGACACGTATGTATGTATTTATTGGAACTGCATGATAATCTATTTGGGCTTCCAAACAAATATACAAAATTTTATAGATGTGTGTATGTTTGTCCACGCATTTCTCCGCAACTATTAATTGGGGCGTGACCATTTTTTTTTACTGGCTGATATTTACTTCAACTTAGGGAAGAGTGCAAGTTTCATCAAAATCGACTTAGTCATTCGCAAGATATGGAGTAATACGTGTAAGTGTGACGGCCTGGCTTATTGATACGAGCTACGGGTGCGGTGTAGTGTCACAGGAAAAACATCTCAAAACCTTGGTCAAATTCTAGTGCAATATTTACAACAAAATTATTACCTACAGATCCCAAGAAACCGACTTCCGAAATTAAAGTTATGTAGATAATTTTGAGTTAATTTCTTTTTGAAGTCGGTTTAATTTTTTTAAATCAATAACTGGCTGAAGATATGCATACATTTTTATGTATGTCCCGCTGTAACTTCTTGACAATAGTTGTACTTAGTTCTCTATATGACTCTAGGACTAGTAAAAGTTACCTAATGGTAGTCGTTTCTATTATGTTTAGTAATGCAGTCTATACTATTTATTACATCACCATTGCTCTCAAAAACGGTGAAGGAAAACATCGTGAGGAAACCGGCATGTCTTAGGATCTAAAATTCGAAGACATGTGACATCTACCAACCCGCACTGTCGCATTCCCTCTGTCGTGTCCCAGCATTGGGAACATTATAGGCTGATTATGATAATGCAGTTTATGCAAAGGAAATAAGTACCTATATAAATAGTTAGGTGGCGTTATGAATTTAGCAAGTCAGTAGTCAATCCAGGAGAGAACAGTTCAGGATGCGTGAACTTTTGTGGTCTTCGGACACTGTGAAAATGAGAATTATTCTCATTTTCACAGTGTCCGAAGACCACAAAATCAGCAGCATCGAATTACTTTTACAAGTATGTAGATGGAAACGGTGATCAAAGCGCAAGAAAAATCAATTTCGAGATTGTTTTATGTTAAGATCATTCTTGAGCTGCTAAAACATAGGTATTTATAAACTAGAGATGTACTTACACAGTATGGTTATGGTTTTAAATAATTTTAAGGTTCAATCATTGTAATATAAACTCTAAACAACAACAAGTGTCATAACTGCAATATAGTAGGACATATTACTATATGAGAATACAAATTATTTATAAAATACAAACAGGCGGGGTAATTGCGTAACACACTAACAGTAGCAATGGTTTTCATTTTGACATTTCAACAACATTGATTGCGTTATTTACATTGTTGAGCAGACTTTTTTTTTTCGAAAAAATGAAGCAATGGATTAGTAATGTCCTTCAAAATGATTCAGATTTTGGTTAGGCAATAAGGGTGCTGAAAATCCCAGAAATGCGTCATCTTACAAAACGAAAGAATTTCCAATAAAGTGATCTCAAAATCAATTAAAGCCGTTATTACGTTACGTGTTCTTTAAGGAATTGTAGGTAATAAAAAAATGATTTTATGTATTTTTTATACCTTCATTCTGATAGAGTATCGGCATTAGAACAATACCTGTGCGATTTTGTACAATAAGTCGTAAATATTTTACAACTAAGTTTATTAATCTATCTTTACTCGTGGAGGGCATTTTATCGTATAAACATAGCATTAATAGAAGGTACTCTTCACATCGATAGACGTCGATGTCAACAGACAGACTTCGAAAAAGAAAACGATTTTCGACAGACTTCGAAACAAAAACAAAGGGGTGAAAGCCTAGGGTGGTAAGGTAATTGATAGTGAAAAATCATTCCATGAAAACAGCAAAGATTTGTCAATAAGATTCGCAGTTGCTTTGTCTTCAGACCACGACAGTCTTACTACAGTATCTTTGAGCGGGAACGACGTATCACAAATATCAAAATCGAGCGATATGGTCAGAAAGCCTACTAGACCTATCATTATTTTTTTTACAAAATTTCAAGACGCTAACCCACTGTTCGCCGGTTTAGTTTACCCTAGCTTAACCACACACTTTAAACAGCACACACAGTAACAGACTATCAATCTCAATTTGACTAATTTCGAAGGATATTGCTAACTAATCGATTGCATGTTAGAAATATTTGTCTGCTCAACAACGTAAATAACGCAAATTAATGTTGTTGAACTGTCAAAATGTAAGCCACTGCTACTGATAGTGTGTTATGCAATTGGGTGTGTCACGTTTGATATAGAAACAAAAGTTCTAACGATCATAAGACCTAATTTCGTTTAATATAATTTTTATTTAATATAACGGTCAACGGTCATAATGAATTATTGATATAACTTCTTTTTACCTAATTTCATATGGTATAATGAACATTTTACCTAATTTCATATGGTATAATGAACATTTTACATAATTTCATATGGTATAATGAACAGTTTATATAATGCACATTTGAAATAATATTCACATAATATAATATTCAGTTGCTATAATATTCAAAATCTATAAGTAACGTTTAATATAATTTAGAAATATCTACTTTTATTTTTGCAAAAATGTTTGTTTTCTTCTTTTACTTGTTATGTTGTGGCTATATCGTTGAATTTATTATATTACACACACAACACATACACATAGGATACAAGACACACACACACACACGACACACACGACATAGGATGCAAGAGCGAGCGAAGGGCACCCCGAGGTTCGGTTGTGTTAGGTTACTTTAAACCCTTTACACAGAAATAGGGGCCCCGCGAAGCGGGGCTCCGTCGACATAGGATGCAAGAGCGAGCGAAGGGCACCCCGAAGTTCGGTTGTGTTAGGTTACTTTAAACCCTTTACACAGAAATAGGGGCCCCGCGAAGCGGGGCTCCGTCGACATAGGATGCAAGAGCGAGCGAAGGGCACCCCAAAGTTCGGTTATTTTAAACCCTTCACTCAGAAATAGAACACACACACATAGAACACAAGAGCGATTCTTTACATATAATGCTGGAGCGAGCGAAGGGCAGAAAATTAGTTAATATGAATGTTAGGTCAAATGAACGTTATATAAAAGGAGCATTATACAATATCAAAATTATATGAAATGAACGTTATACTAAATGAAATTAGAGAAAAAGAAAATTAGTTAATATTAATGTTAGGTCAAATGAACGTTATATAAAAGGAGCATTATACAATATGAAAATTATATGAAATGAACGTTATACTAAATGAAATTAGAGAAAAAGAAAATTATATCAAATATAACATTCGATCATATGACATTAGGTTAAATGTTTTTATAGCATATGAAAATTATATCATATGAGAGTTATGTCAAACGAAATTAGACCATCTGTTGTTATACCAAACATTACACACCCTACGCAATTACCCCGCAAAACAAACCATAGCCGCAAAGTACTAATTAAAATGGTAACAAGAAGGATTTAACAGTCTCGTAAGGAAATAACGTGCCACAAGCTACAAGTTACAAACACAAGAAATGGGATCCAAGGTAAGTTACTAGCGCCCTTGGAGTCCTTATGTTACTGTAAAAGCCCGAACTGCGGTAAATCTTAGGATTTACCGGTAAATCGTAAGATTTACCAAGTCTCACCGGTAAAAGTCCGAATTGTTCTATAATAATCATTCATTTCAAACTTTTACCGGCCGTTTCAGTCGGTAAATCTTAGGTTTTACCGCAAACACCGGTAAAAGTCAGAAATTGATGATTATTATAGGGAACTACTTTTTTGAGCTGTTATTTAAATATTCGAGATGTTATTATGATCAGTTGAAAAACATTACAATGTCAATTCTAAAAATAATTGAGCAGTCCAATAACTGAATGAGCGGTAAGCGGGGCTCCGTCGACATAGAATGCAAAAGCGAGCGAAGGGCACCCCGAGGTTCGGTTTGGTTAGGTTACTTTAAACCATTTACACAGAAATAGGGGCCCCGCGAAGCGGGGCTCCGTCGACATAGGATGCAAGAGCGAACTTACCAAAATCGCTATTTACAACTGCCTCTTTAAATCAGTGCCATTATTATAGAACAATTCGGACTTTTACCGGTGACACTTCGTAAATCTTAGGAGTTACCGGTAAATCCTAAGATTTACCGCAGTTCGAGCTTTTACAGTAACACATATTATATTCAAGTTTAATAGAAACCCGTTGGCATATCACGCAAACTTGACAGGCTAATTGTGACGACCTCTCGGACTTGACCGTAAGCTTGATGTTATTGTTCAATATACTTGATTAAGCTTTGATCGTCTTACTTATATAGGATTTTAGGTACAACGTTTAAGTGACATCGACAGTATATATAAAATAAAATAAAATAAAAAAGCCTTTTATTTCTTGCCAATGATTTTGAATAATAGATAGAAAAAAATAAACATTGAAAAATAAAATTAAAATTAAATTGAAATAAAATTAGAAAATTAAAATAAATAAAATTAATTCAAAATAAATTATATAAATTATCCAATTAATAATAAATTAGCATAGTTATATTAAATAAATTGACATCGACAGTAATAACTTCTAAATTCAAATTTTCTTACGTTTTTTGCAATTTGCAGGTCAGAGTCAGGTTGTAATATTTTGTTCAACGTACAATCTGACTACCTGACACTGAACTGCAAATTGCAAAAAACGTAAGAAAATTTGAATTTCGCGCATACCCCTTAAAATAATCTGTAATCGAGTTACCAACTTTGGCACATGCATCTTCGCCATCCTGATTTTGAAATATCCACAGCCGATTCATCGTTTGGTTAAAATTTTTGTGATATGTGTCTAATCACACTATGCCGAAGGTACGCGACAGAAGTTCGGCATGATTACGCCTGCAATGCTATTTAACGCAACGTAATTTCGGCATAATGTGTCGTCAGTAGTTCAAATAGCATTGCAGGCGTAATCATGCCGAACTTCGGTCGCGTACCTTCGGCATAGTGTGTCTAAATCGTGTTCTTGTAATCTTTAAACTGCGCGTAGCAGTAAAATGCGCTCGAACTTGACGCGAAAATGTCTGACAGTGGTAGACAACACGAAAACCGTCAGTTTGATTGAAAATCGACTGCAACTGCTGACCAGCATTTTTGTACTTTGTGGGGTCCGAGTGCTCATGGCTTGTTCAATGAAATCTCCAAACGGCTGGTTGACACTTCCCGTGACCCAAGGGCTGGTTTTTACTTTGGCCAGAGGATAAGTATTGCCATACAACATGGTAATGCCGCCAGTCTCTTGAGTACCTACATTACCAGTCGACCACGTTGCGGAGGAATATTTCGACGCCATCTTTTAGTTTTAGTTAGGTTATATTTTTATTTTAAAAGTTTGTTCATTTAATATTACAAATAAGGAAGTTTTTTGTATTTAACTCATCTTTATACATTATATTCCAGGCGGCAGTGGTTCTTTTAATCCTGGCAATAATCCAGGCGCTGATCGCTGGTATATCAGTGAACGTGGACCCGGCTGACGAGGCCAAACTCCTCAAGTCGCTGGCAGAATCCTTCAAGCAGGCCAGGGAGGATAACCCGAGGCATCTCAAGATTTGGGCTATGACACAATCCGATGTAAGTTTTGTGTATAACTCGTCCTTTTCCATAGTGCTAGGCAGAAACTCCAGGATGTTACCTACAACCTATTATAATTGCGTAACACACTATGAATCACAATCTAAATCATTTTTGAAGGATATTGATAATCCATCGCTTTGTAAGTTCGAAAAATGTGTCTGCTCAACAACGTAAATAACGCAATGAATGTTGTTGAACTGTCAAAATGAAAACCATTGCTACTGATAGTGTGTTAGGTATGCAATTACTCCGCAGATCCGGAAAATATATTTTTCTTTATACAACTATTAATAAAAAAAAACAAAGAAACGTAGGGACACAGTATAATTATATCTTTCTTACTCAGTTTATGAAATATCTTTTATATTGGAGGAGAAAATAGGCGAGAGCCAAACCTCGAATTACTTAGGGTCAGTTCACACCGAGACGCGACGCGACGCGCAGTTTTCAAGATAGGAATACAATTACAGACCTTATCTACTACACTAAAAGGTACACGATTCAGTGAGCTACGCCGCGCGGCGGCGGCGGCGCCGCGCTGCGTAACTCGACGTAGTAGGTAGACACTGAATTGTGTACCTTTTTTTGTAGTAGATTGTATTTCTATCTTGAAAACTGCGCGTCGCGTCGCGTCTCGGTGTGAACTGACCCTTAGGCTTTTTCAAAAGTCTCGCCGACCGCATTTCCTCTTATGTACAGTCAACAAAGAAGATAAGTATACAGAAGCGTCGGATATAGTTGAAGTTTACTAAGAAACCGATGAATGTTCTCGAATAAAATTTAATTTTATTAAGAGAAAATGAACAGCTCATTTATTAAATTAAATTTCAGTCCAGAACATCCATCGGTTTCTTAGTCAACTTCAACTATATCCGACGCTCCTGTATACTTATCTCCTTTGTTGACTGTACATTTTTATTTTATTTACAAAAAAAAAAAAAACTGTTAATTTCAGCTAAACTGCTGCGGTGTCTACAGTGCCGAAGACTACCGAACCTCGAAGCTTCCGTACTACTTCCCCCCGAACGTGCCCATCTCTTGCTGCTCGACCTACGACTCCTCTAGGTCCGACCTGGTGCAAGAAAGAGACAGAGAGCTGTGTAAGGTGAAGAAGACATACTATACGGAAGGGTGTAAAGACTTGGTGCTGATGGTGTTCAAGGAGACGTCTTCTATGGTCTTCACTGTAGCTGTTCTGCTGATTGTTGTTGAGGTAATTACTGAGACTATCTTTCATATATATCTATGATAGAGACAAAACTGGTTTCTGGAGAGTCGTCACCATAGATATTTCTATGGTCGTCACTGTCACTTATACAGGGTTATTGGTAAAACATTAACAACCTCTTAAGAGGTCATTGTACTCATCATTATGAACAACTTTTACTATGGGACCAAAACTGAAATCGCGAAAAAAAAATCTGCTGTTGATAACGGGCTACTACGGAACCCTACACTGTGCGTGGCCCGACACGTACTTGACCGGTTTTTGTGTTATCGTGTTTCGATATCGATAGACTCGATACCCATCACGTCTGCGGAGTTTCTCTAGCTAATTTAATTAGACCCTATACACAGAGTGAAATTGAATACATGCCACAAACTGAAATGGGAGATTGTACTCATCATTATGAACAACTTTTAATAGGGGACCAACACTGCAATCGCGAAAAAAAAATCAGCTGTTCCCTACATTTTATGTTCACCTATCTCGTCAAAATGTAGGGAACAGGGATTTTATGTTCGCCTATCTCGTCAAAATGTAGGGAACAGGGATTTTTTTTCTCGATTGCAGCGTTGGTCCCTTAGTAAAAGTTGTTCATAATGATGAGTAGGTATAATCTCCCATTTCAGTTTGTCGCATGTATTCAATTTCATCCTGTAGATGTACACAAATGACATGCTTCTCATTCTCAATCTTATATGTTTTTCAGGTGCTTCTCATGATCATTGGTGCGGTGTTAAGCCGAAGAAAAAAACAGACCGAAGACGAGCCATCAAAATAATCCTTTGTTCACTAACTGCAGTAATGGTAACCCTGAGGGCTCATTTTTCCAACGCCAGATAACTTTATCCGAGGAATAATTTTGAATTTTTGACAGTTCGTTTACTTATATAGAAACTGTCAGACGTCAATTTTTGACAGTTCGTCCATAGAAACTGTCAGACGTCAATTTTATTCCAAGACTAAAAATTATCTGTCGATTGAAGTAAAAAGTAGCACAAAATGCATCGAAAACAAGCAATCGTTCAGCGGCCGTTGAGATCTCACCTTAGAATTAAAGTTTTTTAAAGCACTCACTTTAAGGCGTTGTATGCAATTGTAAGTCCTGTTAAAATATTAAGTAAGCTTTTATAAAGTAGACTAAATCAATTCGAAAAATAATTACTTTTGAAGTAAGTTGTTGAACAGGTTTTTTTATTGATCACAATAATGTTTTGTAAATAATCTTGTTGACTTACATTTTCGGGTAAATTTTTATACTCATGTTAATGTTACCTACTTCTTGCGTAAATGTTAAGGCAGATATACATTTTTTACTGGTCAGAGCTGACTTGGTTCCAGTTTGGAGTCAGCTACTGACCGTAAGTAGGTAAATCTGCCTCTATGCTAGTGCCTTGTTTTCAATTGTAGCTATGGTTGAAAAAATACTTTATAAATAGGTAGTGAATATCGCATTTATTTTAAGGAAATTATAATAAAAATAAACGACGACGAAACAAAAATGATAATGAAGTATGTTTTATTCCTTTAATTGTTGAGAGAACAAAATTTATGACGTATTCCACATTGGGCACCCGCTTAAATGGCACCTGAGCGAATGTGCCGCTGTGTGTCAGGTGCATTCACCCAGGTGCCATTTAAGCGGGTGCCCAATGTGGAATTGGTCAAACTTAGGTAGGTACTCAATGGACTAATGTTTATTAATGAGATGACTTAGTATATTCACTACCACTACATACTTATTATAAAACAAAATCCCCCCGTCGTCGCGTCTGTCTGTCTGTATCATAGAATTCATAGATATACTTACTTATTATGGTCTGAACTGAAATCCTACAGATAGGATTTCAAATATTTACCACTCGCCCACAGCCAGCAAACGGGCACGCTCAGCAGTATTGGTGGACGTATTAATAAAATTATTCCGTACCAACCTGCAGAGCGGCTCATCCCACTAGGTATTTGTGGGAAGATGGGTTTGGGCCGAATTGTATTTGGGCAAGCCATTTTCCAGGCATTAACCGCATCGATCAAGAACGGAACTTCAGAGTCAACCATGGAAGGGAATAAAATTTTCCCGATCAACTTTTCAGTGCTGTGGACAGAGGACACGAACGTGTAAGCTAATACAAGTAAGGCTCAAATCACACCAAAAAGAGCGTCGAAGCGGAGCGCAGTTTCAGTGTCATATGAATTTTAACTTTATTTTCATTAGGTACTATAATACTTATTATCGCAACCGCTCCGTAGAGAAGGCAATTCGCCGGAGTTCCAGCGGCGCCGCGGGCATCCGCGCGACTCGTTCGAGTTTCTCATGCGATAATAAGTATTATAGTAATGAAAATAAAGTTAAAACTCATATGACACTGAAACTGCGTTCCGCTTCGCCGCGCTTCGACGCTCTTTTGGTGTGAGTTGAGCCTTATTTTACGGACGCCGAGGTCACCAAAACGGATGGGTAGTGTGGCTTGAAGCCACGCTCGGTCGTCCAAAGCCACATTTAAAATGGATGTTACTGTGCTGCGAATAATTTGGTGAATTTTGTCAAAGAGCTTTAGTTGCTTCCATAAAGGGGAAGAGCATAGAGAATACTTACCTATAACCTATTATAAAGTTTGAGCCAAGACAACAGTATAATCATGGTGAATGCCGAATGTAAATTAATTTTCCCTTTTTCCCCACTGCTCAACTTTGGAGAGTCTGTCCGAAATGTCTTTGAATTTTTTTTTTAAAAAGCTGTCTTCTAAAGGAACCTAGGAGGTACCTACAGTGAACTTTAAAACTAAGAAGGAACGGTTTTTAAGTAAAAAGTAAGATATAAAATAATATTTACTTACGTAAAAAACCACTTATGATACCTTTATAATTATTAGGTAGTTAATAAAAACCGGCCAAATGCGTGTCGGGCAACGCACAGTGTAGGGTTCCGTAGTAGCCCGTTATGTTATATTTTGTTTTCAATGCAAGTCTTTACCCGATAAACAAGGTTAAATTTAAGTCGTTTTGGACCTCTTAAGGGGGGATATGTAACCAAACCTGAAATCGCGAAAAAAAAATCAGCTGCTCCCTACATTTTGACGAGTTATGCGAACATAAATGTAGGAAACAGCTGATTTTTTTTCGCGATTTCAGGTTTGGTCCTATAGTAAAAGTTGTTCATAATGATGAGTACAATGACCCCTGAAGGGATCCAGAACGACTTAAATTTAAACGTGTACCTATACAAGCAACTACTTCATCTTAGTTACTTTATAGGATTAATGCTAAGGATTTTGTATTTGGTACAAAATTATCCAACACCCAAGTTCAACGACTATTACTGCTAAACTAATAAAGTTCTTCTTTCTTAACTGCTATAATTTTCCTTAAAAGTTCATGAAATTCACTATCATCATGATTTTTTCCAGATTTTTCAAGCCTGCAGTTTAGCTTTTAGAGGGGGGGGGGACTAGAACAAAAATTTTCACTTTAAAATTGATTTAAAGTTTAATATTTTGTAAATGGAGCATTAAATCGAAAAATAATTTTAGCAACCCCTAAGTCATTTTAGAAGACCTATTCAACGATACCCCACACGATGTAGTAGACGACGAAAAAATATTCATCCCCACTTCACATGTGAGGAGCTACCCTAAAAAAAAAAATTTATCCTAAATTTTATTTTACCACTTTGACGGCGTAATTGTTAAACACACTCCTACAAAATTACAGCTTTCTAGTACCTACTAACGGTCTCTTAGCAAAACCTCGGACAGACAGACAGACAGACGGACATGACGAAACTATAAGGGTTCCTTGTAGGAACTACGGAACCCTAAAAAGCAGATTCAACGAGCTGTGGTATTTGGTCGTAAATAAAATAAAATAAATAAAAATATTTATTTGACACTAAGATTTACATGTTACAAACCAGTCATCATAAAATAAACACGAAATGTATTGCCACAAAACTGATCCTAACCCCCAAACTAGGCCTGGACCTGTATTTTGGGGGTCAGCGTTCAGCCATGGGTTCTATTACCAGTCTAAAAGCTTAAAAAGGAGTGTCACTCTAAAATTGACAGCCAAGCTTATTGCCATTTGGTAACACTTAGAGGTCAATCAAAAATTTTAAAAATAAAAAAGGTTAAAATAGCCTACTCGTTAGGTACAGGAGGAAAAAAAAATAATATGTAGGAATTAAAATTACAAAAAGAAGTGAATAATGCTAAAAAGTTTGTTTGTATGCTGTGTGTGGAATTATGTGAGTTGATGAGTGTACGTGTGTAAGTGTACATGTGGTGGGAGTGTGTTGTGTGTGTGGATATGGGAGTAAGTGAGGGTCTGGTTTTGGTTCGCACCATTAAATGTGTTTAAGGACTTGAAGAAGTAAGAACGGATGACAGTGTGTATGGATTTTAGATCATATTATGTTATGAATGTGAATAAACTTTCAGTCTCCTGATAGTCCAACTTTTGTAGCCAGTCTGCTACTTCCTTTTTCACTTCCCGCCGGCACATTTTAGCTATGTTTAGCTTTTTGTTAGCGAGATTGTAAAGTTTGCTGCTCAAGCTGTTAAACTGGTGTTTGGCAAATGAGGTCCGGCAGGGTATAGTGGGGCATATGGTAAATATACGACCTTGGTGAAATGGACACGAAAATATTTGTCGGATTAATCCGGCGTCGGTACTACTTACTACTCTGCAGAGCGGCTCATCCCACCGGCTCTGGGAAGATGGTTCATCGGATAGATCTGTGTTCGGGCAAGCGAGTTTCTACGCATCCATAGCCTCGGAGAAGCAATACGGCACATCAAATTATTATGTGTTCCTGATTACTGCTGCGCTGCGTGTCGCGGGTTCGATTCCCGCACGAAACAAATATTTGTATGACCTACAAGTAGTTGTTCCGAGTCTGGCTGTTTGTATACGTGAATTTAAATGTTTGTAAACGCACCCACAATACAGGAGAAATTCCTAGTGTGGGGCAACGTTTTTTTAAAAAAAAGAAAAGAAAAGATTAGCATCTTCTTGCTCTCCAACTCATTGTGTGTTATAATTTGTATGTAATTGCAATAAACATTTTTGTTTTTTTTATTTTTTTTATTTCTCAGTACCTGCGGTACTACCGAGGATATGAAAGCCGATAAACGAATATACTAGAAATTTTGCAGATACTTTAAAGCTTATTCATTAACTCTGTTTGTCTGGTATAAAATAATAATGTGAAGAACATACTAACAAATATATTAAAAGAATTGTGGGGTAGTTTACGCCATCTATCATCGTTTTACTGAAACTCACAGTAAAGTAGAGGTGAAGCTGGTGTACAAAATGTCTACTAGATGGCAGCACAAACTAATTTACTTGCAGCATTGAAAGTGCTGTATTGTACTCAAAATTTGTAGGTTTAATAAAATAATAAAAGTTGAGCACTGTTTATTAGTTTTGTAAAATACTTAGAAATGTGTGGATACTGTGGACGGTTACTTTTGGATATTGTATTTCATTATCAGCTAATAGTGTTGGAAAATAATACCTACATATTTTACAGTAGTTGGAATTTACTTACTAATTTACTGTAGTGATAATTTCTAATAAGCTATCGGAAGCATCGATGGTTCAGTGGTAGAATGCTCGCCTGCCACGCGGGCGGCCCGGGTTCGATTCCCGGTCGATGCAGTAACTTTTTACGTAACGTTGTTTTTTATCGTCTTAATTAAAAGCGCAAACAATTAAAACTCAAGAATTAACCATAATTACACTATCAACCATAAAACGTAAAATTAATGTGGTACTTAATGGTTAAAATCGTTAGAGTTTTTATGCCACCGATTTCATTATACCAACATCATGAGCTGCAGTCGGTGCTTACTTTATATTTTATTTTTAACATTAAGTTCCCATATTGTGCGAACGGGTAAGTTGTATTTCTTCATAATCATCATCATTGTTCCCAACTATGTTGGGGTCGGCTTCCAGTCTAACCGGATGAAGCTGATTATATAGGTACCTACAGGGTTATTGGTAAAACATTAACAACCTCTTAAGAGGTTATTGTACTCATCATTATGAACCACTTTTACTATGGGACCAAACCTGAAATCGCGAAAAAAAAATGCCATCAAAAACATAACTTGTAAATACCTCCTTTTTTTTGAAGTCGGTAAAAAAGCCAAGTCTCGCAAGTCAGTTCTTCTACCGTAAAAAGTTGTGAGATCCATGTAAGTAATACCAAGTCGCCGCGTCCCTACATATCGTCGCTTAACTTACTGACTGACGGAACTAACTTTGAGGTGACTTTTCAGAACAAGCTTTTTCCGGTTTCGCACTATGTTTGTTGAATTGTAACTCTCATAATAAGCGACTGATCAAAATAAAATTGCATGAATTATATTATTATTCTTCCTATATATATATATATGAATTGTAAATACTTACTTATGTTACTTACGTCGGTTAGCAGAAATCACATTTGTATAAAAAGTTACTTACGTCTACCTGACAAAATGTGTTTTCTCGGTAACGCTTGAAGATACAGATCATACGTTTATTAGACCGATCGTTTCGTCTTCAAAATTGTTTTAACTAGTATGAATAACTAATTTTTGACGAAAATACAGATACGTCTGTTAGAAAGATAAGCGACGATATGGGACCTTCTGTCTTAAGTTATTACGTAATTAGCTAACTTAGCAACATCTTTTATTGACTATATCAATATTAAAAATCTTTTATGTTTTAAATA
Source organism: Oligia strigilis (assembly GCA_951800025.1). Classification (NCBI taxonomy): domain Eukaryota; kingdom Metazoa; phylum Arthropoda; class Insecta; order Lepidoptera; family Noctuidae; genus Oligia; species Oligia strigilis. The sequence goes on from OX637548.1 coordinate 2,673,638, forward strand.
AATAGATTGACTTGGCAATCGCACTGTGAGATACATTGTGTTTTCATGCGATGGCCAAGCCAATCTATTTATTTAAAACACAAACGATAAACTCTATCTATTAAAAAAATCGCATCAAAATCCGTTGCGCAGTTTTAAAGATATACGCATACATACGGACAGACAGACAGCGGGAAGCGATTTTGTTTTATACACGTACACTGATTCATTAACTACAATAATGTAACCTTGTACTTAATCCTATAAATTTGTCGGAGTTGGATCTCAATTATTACAATTTATTATGAATTTAAGTGATTTTACTATCAATTATTGTCCAACAAATTGGAACATAATTTATTGAGTAGGTACTTGGTGTACTCTCTCGATAATTGTAACCGATGGTTTTGTTCAAAACAATTGATGAGATGTTACTTTGATTTTAAAATAATTTACTATGTGAAATCTCCATTGTTATTTACGATAATTATTATTGTAATATTTGATTATTTAAAATGTAATGTCATATTAGATTTATCACACTTTGATGTTTGTATCAACTCGAGTAAACACGTTGACGTACTTCCGTGCGTCATCGGACAGAGTTGTTGTGGGGCGAATGCGCGGTGGGGACAAACCCTTTATAACTGAGCACATTCGTTTGCGCTGGCCACAGAAAATAATACTCCGAGAGGTGCTGGCAGAGACGGTCTTCGGACTCGACTCCTTACAGAGCACTAGCTCCCAACAAACCTGTCGGTTTACTAAAGTTCACCCCTAAACCTGTATATTCGAATTACGCTATATTTGGGTGACTCTGTCACTATACGAACAGTAATCGATCCTACGATTTGTTCGCAATTACGTTGTTACTGTAGGTACAGACGCCAGCACATCAAGTTACTACAATCTGTCAGATTTCTTTAATAGATTTTCGACTTTATTGCTAAAGCATAAGGTTCAAGGTTGATTCGGAAAATCTGACAGTTTCGGGTAGGTTGACCTGCTGGCGTCTGTACATAATTATTTTATTGTGTATCTAGTTGTGTCATAGTGTGTGATTAATTGTTCATGAAATTATAATCTGATTTGAACTGCTTACAGTTTTTCTATTGCGCAATAATCAACACTACCCATAGTAAGCCCACAGCAGTAATTAAAATATGCCTGATATCGAGAGACGAAACATACCTGATCCGATATATTTATATGAGATTACAAAGTTATTTATGCAGTTGGTGTATCTAGAAAAGTGGAACGAAATTACAAAATATTTTAGTTTTTCCTTGAATTAAACACTAAACACTAATTGTATTCTAAATTTGAAGCTTCTATGTCTGCTAGATGTGCCTTAGAGTTTTGATGATCGGTCAGTCAGTGACTGATTGACAAAATTAAGAAACTTTGACTAGTCATAATTTTTAAAGTACTGGTTCATGTTGGATGAAATTTGAAATATACCGTGTTTATACAATGCCTGCTTGGTTATTGAAAATTCAGGCCTCTAGTTTTATCCACAACGAAGTTATAGGGGGTCGAAAATGGCCTGAACTGCTTCGAAAAAAGGATGGTACGGCCGGCCGTGCCGCTTCTTGCTCGACTTGGCGGGGGCACTGCCATGCCCCCGATCAGCTGTTCCCTACATTTTGACGAGTTATACGAACATAAATATAGGAAACAGCAGATTTTTTTTTCGCGATTTCAGGTTTGTTCCCATCGTAAAAGTTATTCATAATGATGAGTACAATGAACTCTTAAGACGTTGTTAATGTTTTACCAATAACCATGTTTATGCTGTGGCCTTAGTGTGAGTTTTTTCGACTCGTTCGAAAAAACTCGATCGTTCGATTGCGAGCGCGTTAGAATTTTGTATAGGAAATTAGGTTTCTCCTAGTGACCACCAGGTGGCGCTATAACATTTTTCCATATAAAATTCTAACGCGTTCGCAATCGAACGTGAGAGAAAAATCTCACACTAAGGCCACTGAATATTATAATCTCTCATCAGCTCCCTGTCCTTGTCCCATGCTGCTTGGGATCGGCGGAACACGTTGTCTGCTTCCATTCTCCCCTGTCAACCGTCACGCTATCATTTACTCATTTCACTCTCTTTTATTTCATAATACTTACTTACTACTACTTAGTTATTTTTCCGCTCTGCAATTGACATTGGCATTTTGTTTTTGTTGTGATTGTTGATTTTTCGTTGTCATCTGCCAGTGTCGCAGACGCAACACAGATCTATTAATTTGTATTGTCAATGTCAATTTTATTATTATTAATGAGTATTGTCTTTGGTCCCTGGCCCTGCCTGACTGATGCCAGGGACCAAAGACAAAAGACAAAAGTTGTCAATATTGGCCATTGCTTGCATGGACGTAGTATAATTTAAAAATAAATTACGTCCATGATTGCTTGATAGCAATGGACAATATTGACAACTTTTTACATGCTTGAGTACGAGGCTTTTAGCTACTTTGTATGTGTATATTTTCACGACTCACCATGTGTCAAAAGGCCGATCTAGAAGGACAGAAAGGGTTACTGCCATTCTATAATAATACTAGCAAATGCGATAGCAGGCAACACCGAGGTCACGGTTCCGATGATAAATTTGTGCAAATACCCTCTAATAAATTAATAAATAATTTTAAAGTGTCATCACGGGTGGAATTCACAATGAAATCATTCACTTTTCTGCACTTGGTCTGTCGCTATTTCAAAGTGTTTATAAAATTAATTGTTATTTTAGTGATGAATCGTGAAGTTGATGGTAAGAACTACTATTTTTATTCATTCACATTGAAAATACCTTAACGGTTGCCGAAAAATAGCAGTCTGATGTGATGGATAATACATTTTTAATGCTAACTTTGCTGTTTTGGACCAGAAACTGCATGTACTTTATTTTTAGTCTCGTTTATATAGTATTGCTCAAAGTAAATTAGAAAGTGCGGACTGGTGCGGAACCTTCTCAATATTTTAAGTTAAGCTGATGTCAAAATATTTTTTTCAGAAATCGTAATATTTATATCCAGAAGGGAGTTCTACAAATAATGGATAAAATATCCAAAAAATGAAAAAAATACGCGTTTATTTGAATATATTTCTAAGAAATACGAAACTTACGACGTAACAGAGGAGTCGACAAGAAATATTAAAATGAACATTTCCCGAATTTGTCAACAATTTTATTATAGCGTTAAATGTACCAAAAATAAATGTAATTATTTCTATTTTTGCTATATTTAGACAAATCATCTATAGATACCGCCTTTAGAGCTAACTAATAGTGTCAAATATCTAATATTGTCCGACTAGATCGGCCTTTTGACGACTGTGCCAAAAGAAGGTAAAAAGAAACTGAAGAGTTAAAAAAATAACTAAAAAGCTAAAAACAAGCCCATTTTAAATTAAATAAAAGTTGGTAGCAGGTGGGACCCATGGTCTATACCATTTTTATTATATTTTCAAATTCAAATGGGTCCCGCCTGCTTCCAACTTTTATTTAAGTAATTTAAAATGGGCTTGTTTTTAATAATAATAATAATAACTTTATTTCGGGTGGCATAGACCCATAGAAACCTTAACCTACATAATTTCATTTCATATTTTTTTTTAGCTTTTCAGATTTTTTTTAACTTAAGTTTTTTACGGCAGTCGGGTTTTTATTTTATTTAATTGCTTTTTTTAAGCAAGTATATTTTTTGGGTAATGTGCGTTTTGTTTGTGCAGATTAAACAATTTTTATTTTTCTTTCTTTCTATGATATTATTCCTCACATAATCCATCTGTCAAATTCTCTATTTCGCCACATTCTTTAAGATTGATGTCTGACTGTAGTTTACACGAATTTTCACAGTACCACCAGACTATTGCCTATCGCCTCTAAACCGGAGCGACTGTAACATGGCACCGATTTCAGTCTACTCCTACTATAAGCCAGGATCTCGCTGTGACAGAGAAACGTGGCGAGGGTGTCCAACGGCCAACAAATTTGATAACGAGTACCTCTGCTCCCTTAACTGTATCTTCAGAATGAGACAAGATGATCCAGTTGATTTCGATCGTAAGTTTTCATTATTTCTTTGGGTCATCTTTCTGTCTAGCTTTTCCCGAACTATCTTTCAGTCTAACCGGATGCAGCTGAGTACCAGTATTTTACACTGAGCTACTGCCTATCTGATCTCCACAACCGAGTGACTGGTTAATACTATACCCCTTCGTAAGACTGGTTGTTGAGCAGCTTAACGTGCTGTCCGAGGCACGGAGGGGTCTTGGTATGTAAAGATGGTCACCCATCTACGGACCAACCGCGGCAAGCGTAGCTTAACCTGATCGATTGACCCGTGCGGCTGTCATTACTTAGCCACAAACCCCTCCCTAATAATTTACCAAATTAAATTAAATTTAATTAACTGGTTTAATTAGCCGTTTAGTTAACCGCCTAGCCTTTTAACTAAACGGCGGCCGTTCAACTAACGCCCTGAATGATATTCAAATGTAGTTTAGGTTAGAACTGTAACCAATCACGCGAGAGCCGAATTGGTCGCAGTAACTAAGCCAGGTCACCCAAACCAAATTGGTTAGGTTAGGTTAGAACTGCGAGCCCAAATTGTTGGGCGCGGCTGGGGCGCTGTCAACGCTGCTTCCCAATCTGGGGGGCCCGAGCGCCGCCTGTAGGCGGCTCTACGTGGGGATCGTGCGAGCGATGGCCCTGTATGGGGCCCCGATCTGGGCGACTGACCTGACGGCCGGTAGCATCGCAGTCCTGCGGAAGCCGCAGAGAGCGATGGCCGTCAGAGTCGTCCGGGGCTATCGCACGATCTCCTACGAGGCGACTTGCGTACTGGCTGGATCCCCGCCTTGGGACCTGGAGGCGAAAGTACTTGCGTCACTGTACCGGTGGCGTGAGGAAGCGCGGGCGCGAGGCGAAAGGCTGATGCAGCGCCATATGGAGCTGCGTCGGTCTCAGCTTCGCGAGGTCCTGGTGGCGGATTGGCGGGACAGGCTTTCACGCCCTACCGTCGGCCTCGGTACCATCGGGGCGGTCCAGCCTGTGCTCGAGCGATGGCTCGGGAGGAGGCACGGCTCCCTGTCGTTTCGGGTGACGCAGGTGCTCTCGGGGCATGGTTGCTTCGGGAAGTACCTGTGTCGCATAAACAGGGAGCCGGACGCCCGGTGTCACCACTGCGTCGACTGCCGGGAGGACACGGCGTGGCATACGCTGGCAGAGTGTGCCGCTTGGGAGGAGCCGCGCCGTGCCCTCATCTCAGAAGTAGGCAGTGACCTGTCGCTGCCGGCCGTGGTCGAGTCGATGGTCGGCAGCGAAGAGTCCGGTGGTTTCCTTCTGCGAAACGGTCATCTCGCAGAAGGAGGCTGCGGAAAGGGAGAGGGAGATCTCGTCCACTCACCCGGCCCGCAGCAGGCGCACCGGGCGTCGGCGGAGGGCGGACAACGCCCTCTTCCAGCCCCCCTAAATGGGTCCAGGGGCGACGGACTCGGGGACGTCCGTCGCCCCCCACACATCAGGACCCGAGGTGGCGGCGCGTAGTATTCCTTGCGCGCCACTCTTAGACGTCACGGGGGGAGTCAAACACCTCACTCCCCCCCTGACCCGACGAGGCCCGCAGTGGCGGGCCGGCACCAGTCGGGGGTTGCGGAAGGATCGTACGTTCCCGCGACCCCCGGCGTAGGTGTGGGACGGAACACCGGGGTGGTTTTTAGTCAGTAAGAGTCTGACAGACCCCGCCGACCACCCCAGGGCGGCGGACATCCATGAGGATATTCCAACCCGGAACAAAAAAAAAAAAAAAGTTTAGAACTGCGAGCAACCGCGTGTGAGCCGAGAGAGCGAAGCGAGGCGAGAACTAAACGGCTAATTTAACCAGTTGGCTGTGACATATAAACCAAATACATTAGAAGAATTATGTTAATTTTTCAGCATGCAACATTCCACTAAACCAAAGAATATGCGGGGAACAAAAATTTGTTATTACCCACGAAAAGGGTTATTGCAAACGAGCGTTGTGGGGAGGTTGTCCAACATATAACATATTTGATGATGTTCAAAAATGCGTAGAAGCCTGTAATGGAATACCACTTGAGGAACTTGTAAAAACGCCACCTACGGAAACGTTATCTTTAGAAAAACTCGACGAATTACTGAAAGTTCTCATTGAAAATTTTCGAACTACAACTGAACAAGAGACTGAAACTGAATCAACCACTGAGACAGACAGTGACACTGAATCAATATCAACTGAGGAAACAACAACGGTTGAAACAACAACTGAGGAAACAACCACTGACTTAACAACCACTGACTTAACAACCACTGACGAAACAACCACTGACGAAACAACCACTGACGAAACAACCACTGACGTAACAACCACTGACGTGACAACCACGGACGTAACAACCACTGACTTCGAAACAAGTGGCGAAATAAGTGGCGAAGGAACAGATACAGCGAAACAAGGCGATGATAAGTCTACAGTCGAGGTTTAATGTACTCTGTGGTCGAGGGCATGGACTAAGACCATTTCCAGATGTTCTAAAATTATTTTACTCGTACATTGTAGTAGCATTATTCACATCTGTAGCACAGAATAAATAGTACATTTGTGATAATAAAACAACGGTTGACGGCAACGAACGAACTGAACGATTTATTATGTAGTAACAAACTAGTACCACAATGAACATAGAGGGCGCCTGTGGTATTGATGTTGTTACCATACTAATTAAAACAACACCTCCACTTAACAAAATCAATACATAATCTAGTAATTAATTAACAGGTGAAATGCCAAGTTTTTTTGTGAAATAATGATGTTTAATAGAACCTAAACTTTTTGTAAAAATATCTGCTGGCATTTCAGCTGTTTCCAAATATGCAATTTTAATAAAGTCATTGGCGACAGCTTCTCTCACAAAATGAAACCTAATATCTATATGTTTAGATCTTCTATGGAAAATAGGATTTAATGCTAGTTTCTGAGCACTTTGACAATCATTATATAAAACAATAGTATCCGATTTTCCATAGATTTCAGACAATAATCTCTTTAAATAAATTGCCTCTTTGCTGGCTTCAGATAAGGAAACATACTCAGCTTCAGTGCTAGACAAAGCGACATTTCGCTGCTTTCTACATTCAAATGAAATTACAGTATTTGACAATTTAAAACAGAAACCTGAATATGATTTTCTGTCGGTAACATCTGAACCCCAATCAGCATCAGCAAAACCTTCAATAGCAGAATTATCCTTGCGATAAACAAGACCATAATTTTTGGTTTTCTTTAAATATTTTAAAACCCTCTTTAAATGTGTCCAGTGAGTCTCACTATTAGAATTATTAAATTGGCTAAGATAACTGACACTAAATGCAATGTCTGGCCTGGTGAGGACCGCCAAGTACATTAATCCACCAATTAACTGTTGATATGGGTATTCATTACATACATTTGATGACTTTTCTAGTTATAAATTTGCCTCCGTAGGAGTATCTGCAGTTTTACAATGTGACATATTAAATTTCTTTAGCAAACTATCAACATAATATATTGCTCCTGATCGACAGTAATTTTACATCTTTACACATATTAATTCTTAGACCTAGACATTGTTTTATTTGACCTAAGTTCTTAATTTTAAATTTACTACTCAGTTCTTGAACTAGCTGTTCAGTAGCTTTGGTAAAACTTGAAAACACAAAAAAATCATCGACAAATAATGCTATAATTATTTTAACATTACCTTTAAATTTAGTAAACAGACAAGGCTCATACGCTGATTTTTTATAACCTAGACTAATTAAGTAATCATTTACTCTTTGATACCATGCCCTGGAAGACTGTTTTAAGCCATATATGGCTCGTTTTAACTTTAGTACCATATTATTATTGGTATCATCACACTCAAAAGTAACAGGTTTTTTCATGTATACAGTTTCATTCAAAATACCATTTAGAAAGGCTGTGGTTACATCAAGATGACTGATCGCTAACTGTAACTTTGCTGCTACTGCAAATAACAATCTTAATGTCTAAATCTAAGCACAGGGGAAAAAGTTTCATGAAAGTCAACACCAGCTTGCTGGGAGAAACCTTTCGCAACTAATCTGGCACGATAACGCACATTATTTTCACTGTCATATTTTTTTTTAAACACCCACCTGCACTGTATCACTGAACTGTCTTGAGGATGATCAACAAGCACCCAGGCATCATTTTCTTCAAATGATTTTAGTTCTTCCTTCATACTTTCTCGCCAGAATGTACTTTCTGGGCCATTTAATGCTTCTCAGAGTGTGATCTCTCCATCACTGCTGTCTTCACACTCTGCAACACACAAGTTATTACAACCATACCTGTCTGGTTGCCGTCTAGTGCGTCTGGGTAATCGCTCTGGCTCACTTGGTTCAACACCTGGATCTGAGGCTGTGTCATAGGAGTTATCAGAAGTACTCACCGAAGAAACTTCAGATTCTGGGACATAAGTTTCATCCCTATCATCAACTTCAGAGAAAGGACTCTCATTTTCTTCATAATCAGAATGAATTTCTTCTTGCTGAGTTACCTCCACTGGATGCTTACATTCCAATGGTATTTCTACCACATTCTGGTTTGAAGTCTCCATGATAACTATATCTCTGCTAGTTGTGACAACATTAGTTTCTGGATTATATACTCTATATCCTTTCGTGTTTTCTGCATAACCTACAAATATCAGCTTACTGGCCTTCTTATCCCATTTCAAACGTCTTTCCTTGGGAATGTGAACCATGACTACGCTGCCAAATATACGCAGATGACCTAGGTTTGGTTTCTGACCCGTCCAGACTTCATAAGGAATTTTATTATTCAGCCCCGTGACAACAGATCTATTTCTTAAATACACTGATGTGTTGACGGCTTCTGCCCAAAATTTATTTTCTAATCCAGCATCGAAGATCAAACATCTAGCCTTTTCAACTATTGACCTGTTCATTCTCTCGCAGAGACCATTTTGTTCTGGTGAGCAAGCATTAGTTCTCTGGTGAACTATACCTTGCTTACACAGATAACTGTCAAATTCTCGACTAAACTCCCCTCCATTATCGGTTCGAAAAACCTTGACTTTCTTGTCTTTTTGTTTTTCTACCATACACGGAAATTCTTGAAAAAACTTGAACACTTCATTCTTAATAATAATAATAATAATAATAATTTATTTAAATCAGATACAGAGATCCATATTTATGTTAGTAGGTACACTTAAAAATTATGTTAGTAACCAAGGAATAAAATACATGTCGCAATAATATTATTATAACTAAATCAATTATATAAATAAAACTAAATTGAATTAATTAAATCACAAAACATTTAAATCACAAATTAAAATCAGAAATAGCCTTCATAAAATATACAAATGCCATCTTACTGTAGTCGTCCACAAACAAGACATAGTATTTTGATCCTCCAATCGAATGATTTTCCATAGGACCTCCAACATCTGCATGAATAATCTCCAGCACATCTTTTGTTTTTGATAAACTTTGTTGAAAAGACAACCTAGCTTGTTTGCCTTCACAACAAACGGTGCATGAAGATTTCCCTATGTTTGCTAACTCTGGATATGTAATTCCTTCCACAGCTCCATTTTTCATTTTATTCAGGCTACTACTGTTAATATGTCCCAACCGCCGGTGCCAAGTCTCACATGATGTTATTGCAGGTGCTGCAACTATCTGTTCTGGTTGTAATGTTTGCAATTTATACACACCATCAACTAATTCTGCTTGGCCAATGAGTTCTCTCTGTTGATTGTTAATATAGCAAACATTTCCTTTGAAAATTACACTGTTGCCATTCTTAATCAACTGACTCACAGAAAGCAAGTTAGTGGTTAAATCCGGTATATACAACACATCTGTAACTGTGACGTCGTATTTTGCACCATTGGCAACTGTAACGATGTTTACGTCGCCAGAACACATCACTGGAACTCTAGTCTGATTTGCGATAATAATTTCTTTCGTTTCTGGCTGCTGTGATACGTTCGTGAGGTTATCTTTGTTTGCGGTCATGTGTTTACTTGCCCCACTATCAATATACCAGCTGCTCTGATTAAAATTTCCACTCAGGAAAACAGCATTGAAGGCGTTGGTCTGTTTTGGTTTGGTATTCTCCGACTGTGGATACTGATTTTTATAATGCCCTGTTTGTTTACATTTATAGCACTTAATAATCTTCTCTGGTTTTGATGTATCTGATTGTTTATTAACATGGCCGCTTTTAGTGTTGCCAGTTTTTAATCTATGTCTTCCTTTTGTCATAAATGCACTTTCTGAACCGGATGTAGTACCAACTTTATCATCTACACACATGTCCATCAATTTGGTTTTTATAATATCTGCACTAACCTCAATTCCCGAGTGCTCAATAGCCATTATCATAGGCGCATATTTCTCGGGCAAACCCGCCAACATCAATGCTCCAATCCACTCGTCGGTTATTTTAAATCCTGTTCCTTGAAGTCGCTGGCCCGTTTCCACAATTTGAGTAACATACTGTTTACTGTGCCATTGACTCACAGTTTTCAAGCCGAATATTAATGAGATTTCTCAGCAGACTGATCTTCCTAGTATATCCGGAATCATCATACATATGTTTAAGCGTAGACCATAAATCATATGCAGTAGCTGCCTGCTTGATGTGAACATATAAAGATGTGTCGATTGTCAATATTAACTTTGCCTTGGCCTTAGCATCACTCTCAATATCACTCGCAGACGCCGATGCCGATAACTTTGTCTTGATTTTATCCGCCATGCCCTCTAGCACCAAAACATTTTGCGCCGCAAAACACCAATCATCGTAGTTTTCACGACCCTTTAACTTTGGGATGTTAGCTATGTAGTTCGTCGACATTATTATCGCAGTATAGACAAAAATAACTTTAAAAATCACTTCTGGGCTGGGCCCATACCTGATAATAAAACAACGGTTGACGGAAACGAACGAACTGAACGATTTATTATGTAGTAACAAACTAGTACACATAATGAACATAGAGGGCGCCTGTGGTATTGATGTTGTTACCATACTAATTAAAACAACATTGTAGTCTAGGATGTTTGGGGAATTCTAAACTGGATAAGTACCTATTTACATAATATACCTTCAATTAAATAATCTACCACCAAGACCTACACAAACTTATTATTACCTACATAATACATTCCATTTAATTACTTTTGAAATAACAAAAATAATTGAATCTACTGATACTTTCTATGCTAATACGCAACGTAATAAGTAGACATTTAAAGGAGATCGGACATTTTTGTATGGGCTCTGGCCCAAGTGGCGTCTGAGCATTACGCATAATATTTCATTTGAAAGTTCATAAACTAAGCTTACTTTTTTTGTATGGGTACAAAAAAATCTAACCTGGAAGAAAAAAGTTATAGTGTGTATTAAAATACTCATAATATATCGGGCTAGTTTCAACTATTCATTCAATTAAATCTATTTCTTTTTAGCCGACTTCAAAAAAAGGCGGAGGTCATGATGTGGATGCAACATCCGACTGTCCTTTTCCCTATGATACAACTACAGTAATAATGTTGAATGCCCTGTAGTCCTTCCTCCTCCTTATACATTATATATGTATAATATTTCTTCAACGTCACGTGACGTGACTGAATGCGACTTCGCAGTAGTATCAAGCCATTTTGCTCCATAACAAAACATTGCATTGAAGAAGTACACCCGGCAGAACTTATTATACCTGACTTCATAAACCTGTCTGAATTAATAAAATAAAATAAAATACCCAAATCGCAATAGGTGTGCCTATAATATTTGAGGAGTTCCCTCAATTCCTCATGGATCCTATCATCAGAACTGGATTTTGATAAAAATGGGACCAATCTGGAAGTATATCCTTTAAAAAAAAAAAGAATTTTCCAAATCGGTTTATAAATGACGGCGTACTGAGGTAACAAATATAAAAAAAAAAAAAAAATACAACCGAATTGAGAACTTCCTCCTTTTTTTGAAGTCGGTTAAAAAGAAATAGATTTAATTGAATAAATAGTTGAAACTAGCCCGATATATGAGTATTTTAATACACACTAAGTCTAACTGTTTTCTTCCAGGTTAGATTTTTTTGTACCCATACAAAAAAAGTAAGCTTAGGTAGTGAACTGTCAAACAAAATAAGCGTCATGCTCAGACGCCACTTGGGCCACTTCCAGTTGGACTTGGGTAACTTTTTTTATTTCCAGCTTTTTAGTTTACAAATGTGAAAGATTTCGCTGACGATTTAGTTCTTGGTACAGTCAACAGCAAAAGTAGATGATCAAAATCAGAAATTCAATACTAATGAACGGAATTCGCGTCAGAACTGTATGGCGTCGAAGTGATTCAAAAGTATGTGATTGTAAATTATACCAATCATTTACTACTAATACAGCTGCCATATCTTCGTGACCAGTTTTGACTCCTATTGAATTTCTGATTTTGATCATCTACTTTTGCTGTTGACTGTACGTGTTTTTTATGATTTGTCACTTCAAATTACTTTTAACCATATAAGTTGTTTATATTTTTGTAATCATCTTTTAAAGCCCTTTATTTTGATACCCCACTCGATAGGTTTGAGAAAAAAAATTTTTTTTGAAGACATACCTACATACATACCTAGTAGTCGCCATATTGAATTTTCACTAACGTCATGTCTTTAGTGACACTCGCTGGACTAAGAGGAATCGATTGACGTGTGAATCATAAAAATCGGCCCAGGTGTTTGGTCTGTATAGTGCTTCAAAGGAACATACAAACATACATAGGCTGATGAACACATTACCACTCCTTTGCGTCGCGCAGTCGGGTAATAACCTAATTGTGGCGACCATTCTCATCGCACCAGGAGCTGGCCAGTTGGCGCACATCCCAAGAATTCCAATGATTCCCACGGACCTGCCTATATCGTTTAAACGACTCCAGTATCCAATAAAAACGTCATTTGCCCTCACTATTAACAAGTCCCAGCCAGGGACAAACATTCTCTTTGGTTGGCTTTTTTTTTTTCGTTGTTGAGTGTCAAACTCTTACTGACTAAAACCACCCGTGTTCCTTCCTTAGCCGTTTATGTTCCGGGCCAGCGGTAACCCTTTCGGATAATCCCGCTTCGGCCCTAAGGGGCCCCTTCCTCAATGCTGACATCTCTTTCGAGGCGCGCGTGGAACACGTACGCGCCGTCCGGCACGGGTCCTGATCGGACGGTGAGCTACCATTACTCTCTGCCCGCAGGCCCGCGCCTACGGTGGCCGGAGCCTCTCCCACGGCTGCGACGGCGGCTGGGACGGGAGGCTCTCTCCCTGAGCTGTCCCGCCACCTCCTTTGGTAGCATGACTGCTTCGCAGAAGGAGGTGACTGCCTCCCAGTCCCTCTCGCCCCGGAGCATGGCTTGCACCAGGGCCAGGCGCGAGAGGTCGCCGCCGCCGCCGATCACCTCTACGAGGACGCGGCGGTGCTCCGCCCAAGCGGGGCAGACCTCCACCGTGTGCTCCACTTTCGAAAAATATGGGCTTGAAAGTTTGTATGAAACGCTCTTAAGCAGACAAGAGCACTTCGGTAATATTCGGAACTACTGATCCGATACCAAAAATTCTTTCACTAATGGGAAGCTACGGTATTGCCGAGTGAATCTTATGTTAAAACAGGCAATTTTCCGCGGACGAAGTCGCAGGCAGAAGCTAGTCTATATAAATATAAAAGAAAGTCGTGTTAGTTACACCACTTATAACTCGAGAACGGCTGAACCGATTTGGCTGAAATTTGGTGGGGAGGTAGCTTAGAGCCAGGAGACGGACATAGGATACTTTTTTTTTTTTTTTTTTTTATAGTAGGAGTAGGGTAGGAGTAGGGTAGGAGTAGGGTAGAAGTAGGGTAGGAGTAGTGTAGGAGTAGTGTAGGAGTAGGGTAGGAGTAGTGTAGGAGTAGGGTAGGAGTAGTGTAGGAGTAGGGTAGGAGTAGGGTAGGGTAGGGGTAGGGTAGAAGTAGGGTAGGAGTAGTGTAGGAGTAGTGTAGGAGTAGGGTAGGAGTAGTGTAGGAGTAGGGTAGGAGTAGTGTAGGAGTAGGGTAGGAGTAGGGTAGGAGTAGGGTAGAAGTAGGGTAGGAGTAGTGTAGGAGTAGGGTAGGAGTAGTGTGGGAGTAGGGTAGGAGTAGTGTAGGAGCAAAACAACGTTTGCCGGGTCAGCTAGTATGATAATAAAGCTGAAGAGTTTGTTTGTTTGAACGCGATTATCTCTGGAACTACAGGTCAGATTTGAAAAAAATCTGTTTGCATTTGATAGCCCAATTCTTGAGGAAGGCTATAGGGTATTTAATATCACGCTATGACCCTTAGGAGCCGAGCAAAACGAAAAAAAGTCAGAATGAAAGCTAAGCGAATACGAAGTGTTGCGACGGGGTGGGGTACAAGAAATTTCACGCGGACGAAGTCGCGGGCAGAAGCTAGTTCAATTATAAATGCGTAGATTCGACTTACGGGAAATCGTTTCGATATCTGCCGTGATGATCGGCGGTGGGAAAAGGTGCCTCAACCCTCCGAGGATGAAGAGAGTTTTTCCCCACTATTGCGCTTAGGAGAACACCGCTCAGGGTTCCTCGAAGTAACCGGTGACCACGTATCTAATTTAACCATTCGATCTCCGACCAGCAACACTATACAGGGTTATTTGTAAAACACCAGCAACCTCTTAAGAGGTCATTGTACTCATCATTATGAACAACTTTTACTATGGGACCAAACCTGAAATCGCGAAAAAAAAATCAGCTGTTCCCTACATTTATGTTCGTTTAGCTCGTCAAAATGTAGGGAACAGCAGATTTTTTTTTCGCGATTTCAGGTTTGGTCCCATAGTAAAAGTTGTTCATAATGATGAGTACAATGACCTCTTAAGAGGTTGCTGGTGTTTTACAAATAACCCTGTATATATCACTTACCACAATCACTATTATTCACTTTCTATGAAGTTATACCTGAATATTTTCAAATTTTCTATGAAAATTAACGACTGAATTTTTTTTCCGTACGTTGGCGGCAAAAATTTTAGACGCTATGTATTATTTCATTAGAAAATGACAGCTGTGACCATGGATTGGCACAAATTCTGCCAAGGGAAAGTAGCACAGGTAAGAAAGAGACTTAAAAAGGTACGTTTATTCTGATTATTAAGGCATTTAAGTATATATACCAAATTTTAGACTGCTTCTTCACAAAATGCTATGTATTTTGAAGGAAACATAATGCCATCATGATTCCAGTGCGAAAAGGGATGGTGCTATCGGTCATGTAAAAACTCCATCTATCTCATCTCTTACTCTGGAATCATGATGGCGAATTTCACCAATCTTTTATACAGACCTAGCTTATGAATTAATATGTTTGACATAAGTAATAATATTTTCTTTATAAAAGCTGACAAACCACAATATTTATTTCTCAGATAAAAGTAATCTGACTATTGAAATTCAGTCCTAATGAATTTTTCACAGTTTTTCCATAATAGAGCTGTCAGATATGTCAATTTTATTCCATGGATAAATGATGGCAAAATAAGCCCTTAGTATCTATTTATATTACTTCGTAATGCCGATCTACCGATCTTGAAGCGCATACTCATCAACATGTGTAGGTATCAGGTATCCTGCCCGTCCTAACCTACGGCGCTCAGACCCTGTCGCTCACCGAGTCGCAAAAGTTCCGCTTTGGAGTGTGCCAAAGAGAGCAATAGAACACAGCCAACGACGATATAATAAAAAATAAAATAAAACATCTTTATTTCAGACCTGAAAGTCCATAAGTTATTAGTTGTTAGTAACAGATTGTGCTTATATGCTATGTTAGTGTTGTTAGTAGGTACTTCATTTCAAACCTATTGCTATAATCTCTTTGAACACAGCATTCTGGGTGAACAGAGGACAGAATTCGGAACTTTGCATGGGTAAAGTTCCGAATTCTGTCCTTTCTTTTTGAGCCTGGCAGCCTTCTTTACTGTGGATTAAAGAAGGCTGCTAGGCTCAAATGGGATTGGGCGGGACCGCGGGACACAACCGCCGTATGCACGATGACCGCTGGGCAAAAATCTCCACACAAAGGGTGCCTGAAGATGGACGGCGCCGCCGAGGCCGGCCCAGAAAGTGATGGCGAGATGACCTGGACGCGTACCGCGAGGGCTGGTTCGAGGTGGCGCGGGAAAAGAGTTCCTGGGTTCCTTTTTCTTTCTATTTCATTATGAAAAGGACAGAAGATAAATATTATATGGCGTACATAATAAAGAGTATTTCTATTTTATTCTATTTATTATTAGTTTAGTCCTGTTGTAGCGGTATCTACAACGCCACATGGGAACAACGCTTCATACTAACGTCACGCAAATCCTGCATCGCGCAAGCAGAGTTTACCGCGCAATTAACATAGCTATACAACGGCCCGACATGAATCATCGAGCAGTTGCCCGCCAGACACAACACCCGTCTGGTCGGAGGATCCTCCCTTTTCTATAGAGTATGAGTGAACTTTACAACCTCTTCCTCATACCTCTATATTGGTGACCCCGAACATGAACATCAGCGCAGCCTTCGTGCACCTACTCCAGCGTGACGTCATCATCATCACTCCCGCAAGCTTTAGAGCGGCGAGTCACCCAGTCAGCCAGCATCCACGGCTTCAACGGGTATCCTGACCACCAGCATGCAGCGAACGCGCATACCTGGTCATCACCCTCAGCCTCATCAGCAACCTCGGCACAGCATACTGCACTTTCGGCCGGTCAACAAGCAGAGCCCTAGAAACCCTCTCCTGGTCGACGCCAGCAGTCAGCCTCAACTCGGCGCTGTACCACATCCGACGCACTGGAGCATAATGCAGCGCCACCCCGACTCACTGGGGACATCTTCGCAGACAGTTCCGACTCACCGTGAACTATGCGGCAACCGGTTCCGACTAACTGGAACCTCAGCTGGCCTAGCAAGCATCGCAAGATACAAGACTCAGCCCACTATCGACCTCATCCGGTCTCCGGGGGGGAGTGATGTAGCGGTATCTACAACGCCACATGGGAACAACGCCTCATACTAACGTCACGCAAATCCTGCATCGCGCAAGCAGAGTTTACCGGACAATTAGCATAGATACAACGGCCCGACATGAATCATCGGGCAGTTGCCCGCCAGACACAACACCTGTCTGGTCGGAGGATCCTCCCTTTTCTATAGAGTATCGAGTGAACTTTACATCCTGTTCCTCATACCTCTATACTGTCAAATTAAGATACTCCATAGCAAGTTTAGACGTGATTTAGAACATGGCTACTAATACGTCAATTTACGTTAGGCGCTATTTAATTTGACAGGACTAACTAATATTTATCTTCTGTCCTTTTCTTGATGAAATAGAAAGAAAAAGATGTACTGAACTTTAGTTTAGTTTGTGAACAAGGGAATGGGCGCCAGTGTATTTTTTTTAAAATTATGTGTTTGGTTACGATGTAAAGGATTAAGCAATAGGGAATTTAGTAACTACCTACCTGTATTATTGCTAACAGATATTAAAAATAATTCACCGATTCAATACTTAATTGAATGAATAAAACACCTATACACAAAAGGAAAATCTCGAAAATTAAAGCACTTTAGGAACTTGATATTGCATAAACCACACATCACATACAAATTGGACATTAACATGACATGCAACACTTGTTACCTACCACTACTTAGGGGTGTGCAATGTTTACCAATAAACAACACAAACCATGTCACATAGTTGAAAGGTCACCGCGAGATGGCGCCAACATGCAAAACAAGATGGCGACAAGCGAGCAGCTGATCGACCGCACCTGACGCGCACCGGCGGCACACTCTACACTCGCTAGTCTCGCTGTTCTAGTCAAAACGAATGACTCAGTTGCGCCAAGACCGAGTGACGGAAGCGTCGCGTGTGTTGTTTATTTATTAACGAAAGATTACGATGCCGATGTTTCGTTCACCAAATAAACAAAGAATGACGTGAGATCCTAAGGACAATTGCGTAACTTTGCTCTATGCATTATAGTTATAGGATTATATCGATTTTAGAGATGTTCGCGAAGTAGGACAGTATTCCCAGGCTTCTCAGTCAGTGTGTCTAGGTCAGACGTTTTCGGTACTGAGTTCGTTGTTTATCTTATCGTTTGTGTAATTATTTACGTGCGGTTGTTGTGTTATTGATTAAACGGAAGTCGTTGACTCGTTATCAGTAGCTTCTGTGTAGTGATTGTAGTTGTTGTGATTTGTGACGAGGATAAAACAATGTTTGGAGTATTTATGAAGCGGTGGAAGCCTAAAAGGTGAGTTTGTTTAGTTATTAGAGATAATGATGGTAAGAAAAACATTTTTGAGTTCGCTCTCACTGAAGACGCTTCCTTTTTGAAGAATGTTACTTTTGATAATTAGAATGAATTAATGGTCTCGTTTGGTGACATTGCAAAATACTGAACTCTGTCAGACTGTAATGTCGGAACTGGACGTCGGAAATTCCTTAGAATTTTTTGCATCTAAATTCGGACTAATTTTGGCACGGCTGCAGACAAACGCGGGGCTGCTGACAGACTTAATAGATGAAATAGTAGAAATAGATTTACGGTTACTTACTTCTATTTGATCTTTAGATTCTATCGAATTCTTTGAAGCAGATTTTTTTTTTCAATATCAGCTGAAGCGGAAGTATGAAACTTGTTATGCCCTCCCTGGGCATAACAAGTTTCATACTTCCGGCATTGTTAAATGGGTCATTAATATTTTAATAGTTGTGAGACATCAATAAGACTCAATTTGGAATGTATTGCCTAAATCACTCGATGCCAATTTGCTCTCGCTCTAAATTAATTGCTAAAATTTAAGAAAAATTACTATCTACACGGGTAGTACTTAATTACACGGGTAGTACTTAATGGTACCTATATTGTTTAGCTGGATGTACATACAAGTGCCACCTAGGTACAGAAAATTATATATTTGACAGATCAATGCGATAATAATCATTACCATCAACCACAGCCTCCAAACCTCTCACTCCAGACAACAACTCCTCTTGAATTAGGTAACCTATTTTCGTCGGTGCCATCCATTCCTGATGAGCATTAGTGCAGGTATGAATGGGCACATTAGTGCAGGTATGAATGGGCACATTAGTGCAGGTATGAATGGGCACATTAGTGCAGGTATGAATGCACAAATTCAGAAAAATCCGTCCAGCACCCTTATTGCGTAACACACTATCGATCTCAATCTGAATCATTTTGAAGGATATTGCTGATCCATTGCTTCATATGTTCGAAAAATGTGTCTACTCAACAACGTAAATAACGCAAATGTTGTTGAACTGTCAAAATGAAACCCATTGCTACTGATAGTGCGTTGCGCAATTACCCCGCTGGGCTTATACTGAGAAGTTTCCGTTTTAAAAACACAATAAAGGTACCTACAAGTGTGCAGCCGACTGTAGACTTGTACCAAGTTCTTCTACTTGTATCCTCAGCACTAACTACCGCTAGTCTAGAGCAACAAGCCATAATTACCTGTCAGACAGAATAGAATCATCTACAATTTGTCACGAAATTACCTCGACTAAATTAACTTAGAATATCTTCATTACATATTTACATACAACACCAGACGAAGCCAGGTAAGTCATTAGTGAGCAAAAACTGAAAAGTTAAACGTGTTACATAAAGGAGATTAGTTACCTGTCGATACATGAGTCAAAGTCAAAGTGAATCCATATGATGTAACTGTTACGAGGACGTTAGTTTATTGAATAATATTTTAAAATAGACCTAAGGTTATATAATAAATGAATAATAGTTATATAAAGATTTGCACAATTGAAGGTGCTTCTTCTGATTTGGTTAACCATGAAATTTCTAATAATGCTGATTTGTTGAAGTTGGTTTAAACGGTAAAGGAAAACATTGTGAGGAAACCGCGTCGTGAGGAACTCGCATCGTGAGGAACACGTGCTAGAACCAAAAATTCGAAGACATATGACATCTACCAACCCGCACTGGGAGCGCGTGGTGGATTACGGCGCACTCCCTCTCACTGAAAGGAGGCCTGTGTACCAGCAGTGGGAATATTTAGGATTATTATATCTTGAATTTTATTCTTGAAAATCATTAGAAAAAGTACTCACAATTAAGGTAGAAAACAGAATAAATTTCTATTTCAATATGTAAGTAAGTACACAATAATTTTACGCGGTCTTGATATAAAGAAACAGAGGCACAGGTACTTACCTGATACATACTCGTAATATCATTGATAAAACTTGACAATACATAGTAAATTAGTAACTCCATAATACACACTGCCTAATGCCTATTTAATAAAGAAAGATAGAGTGTTACCTACACTCTATCTTTCTACCTACCTACTACACTTGTAGAGTAGCGAGATCTTCTGGTAAGTATCATTTATATTACGTCTTGAAAATAATTCTTAATGCGTAATGATAATGACGGTGGAGTTTCGCGAAGAAAGAAGAACTGGCAGTGTAAGAAATGCAGTACCGTTTTTTTTTTTGCGGATGGGAAAGCATCAAATGACCCCTCCCGTTCTGGGTGGAGCGGAAGGGATTGTCAGACTGACTAAAACCCACCCGTGTTCCTTCCTTAGCCCTTTATGTTCCGGGCCAGAGGTAACCCTTTCGGACAATCCTGCTGACCCGGCAGGCTTCGGCCCTAAGGGTAGCCCCTTAGGGCTGTAGCCTTGATGCAGTACCTAACAGTACAATTTGTAAGACAACCGTTACAGTAAAAAAGATGATGCGAATAAAAGGTGTTTAAACATGAGATTAACATAAGCAAACCCAGGTTCTAACAGTACATTAAACATTACAATAACATACGCGCTCATACCGTTACCAAGTGCAGTTTTTGCTGACGCCTGAGTCAGCTAATGTACGAGTATCGGGTTGGACTCCCGGTAAAAAACGTTAATGCAAGTCATACAGGCAAATTAGGTACGTATCGAATTACATATGCAACCGTCAAGGTGTTGAGAAAAATATTTTTGATTCTGCATGAAACGAAGAGTATATATTGGTAATTAATGACAAATACATTGCTGCTGATTTATTGGACGCAGAGAGTTGTATTTCAACGAATAGATATGTTGAAAAGAAATCTTTTGAAACTAAAATCTTAGATATTTTTATCTGCAGAATCGTATGTTCCTTTTGAGTTTGAAGAACGGAAAGAACAAAGCTGAGAAAAACCTGAAAGTGTTCACAATGTAAGTCTTGATTTAGCTAACTATCAAGACCTAAACGTGGGAATATTATACTTAGATTCAAAGAAAGTCTTTAGAAATATACGGGAAAGAAATAGAGATTCGTAGGGTGCAATAATGGGTCCACAATTTTTTTTTAAATATTTTTTGAAAATTGATGAAAGAAGCTGATAATAATATACGTGAAAATATTGAAAGATGATCTTTTAGTTATTCTTAGAGTAGTATTTACATCATTACGTACGTCTATGGACTGTAGATGATAGACACCTGTGTCTGTCGGAGGACTACAAACATTCAGCAGTTGACTACTGAAACTACATACTTATCAGGAATATTGCAGTACAAGAAAAACAATATAGATGGACTGGATGTCGCGATGCTTTATTTTCAGGAAAGTCTTTTGCCGTTCCTATATGATAAGTGATCAATCAACTCTGCCTATCGCAGTCCACTGCTGGACATAGGCCTCTCCCAGACTGCGCCACAACACCCTGTCCTCCGCCTTCCGCATCCAGTCTGTCCCAGCCAACTTCTTAGATCGTCCGTCCACCTAGCTGGAGGGCGTCCCACACTACGCTTGCCGATACGCGGTATCCACTCCAGGACTCGTCTGCTCCACCGGCCTTCGGCCCTTCGACAAACATGACCAGCCCACTGCCACTTCAGTTTGCTTACTATGCAAGCTACGGTCGGTAACTGATAAGTGATAATTATGTTCTATCTGAGGCAGATAGATTTAACATTTTATTTTTATTTAGTAAGTTAACCTTTGACATGCACCAGTTAACAGCATACGTTGATATAAGTTATTCTAGTTGCCATGCGTGTTGAAGTAATTATGTAAATTTCATGAATCGGTCACACAACTCACGATAATTATTATAATTTCATTAATTTCTATATACAAAGAATTAATGTCTCTACAGTGACTTTCATGTGTTTCATTTAAGACCGCTCCCTAAATAAGTGGTTTTTCAATTAACGTATGCTTTTACAGCAGAGTTTAATGTGCCTCATTCATTAAAATTGAATGAGTCGAAGATAATTTAAACTTTCATTGTTTTTTTTTTATTTATTTGAAATGTTTTCGGCCTTATTATTGTTTTTCTGGTCGATTTAAACAACGGATTGGTTCTTTCAAACGGCAATCATAATTAATGTTATCTTCGTACAGTAAGAGTCTGTTCTGCTTACCCCTTTAACATCAAATGCGCAACTTATCTCATCACTTCCATACAAATATTATCATTACATTTTCTAATAATACTGACATTATATGTCTCAGAGAAAGTTTAGCGTCGCGATATCATCTTGTATGTATTATCATAAACTGTGGAGGTCATCGTAAATCATCGCATTGTGTTCACCAATGAAAGCTAAGCGATGTATTATCTATACATCTATACATACATACAAATAAATAAAATTGAAGTGTCTGTAATGCCAAAATAACAGCTTTTTACTAAATGTAATGAAATACATGCGGTACAAATAAAAAATTATGTCCGTCGGTCAGCAGCAGCTAGCTGTTCTATGGAGTAACATAAGATTTTTGTCACAACCACGCGGGTGAAGCCGCGGGGGCAGCAGTTGGTACTGCTCGATTCAAACTTTATGGCGTCTCGAAACATGGGCATTGTCCGAAAGGGTTACCGCTGGCCCGGAACATCTTTGGGCTAAGGAAGGAACACGGGTGGGTTTTAGTCAGTAAGAGTCTGACACTTCCGCTCCACCCAGAGCGGCAGGGGTCATTTGATGATTTCCCATCTGCAAAAAAAAAGGCTAGTCGCTGCGCAGTATATGTCAGCGGGGGCGAGGGGTGGGGAACTGTCTGAAAGTTTGACGCGAACTATAATAACTATGTTACTCATTAAAGTTTTTGTTAATAGAGAAGATGTGTAGACCTTGACAGTAAGAAAGTTGGCTGTAAATTAAATGCTAGATATAAGTTTGTCAAACCGGTTTGGTAATTTGTTACCAGTAATAACTACTATGAATAAAAAAGTAATTTAAAAAAATTAAACCGACTTCAAAAAGAAAAGAACTCAAAATTATGAAATAACTTTAATTTCGGAAGTCGGTGTCTTGGGATCTGTATTTTAGTTTTTAGCCACCGACTTCCGATATTAAAGTTAGGTATTTCATAATTTTGAGTTCTTTTCTTTTTGAAGTCGGTTTAATTTTTTTAAATTACTTTTTTATTTCGTATTTTTTAGTTTTAGGTAAAAACTGGAATAAGTATTTGTTTGTAATAAGTAGGTAATAATTTTGTTGTAAATATTGCACTAGAATTTGACCAAGGTTTTGAGATGTTTTCCCTTTGACACTATAGTCTATACCACCCGTAGCTCGTATCAATAAGCCAGGCCGTCACACTTACACGTATTAGTCCATATCTTGAAAATTACTGAATCGATTTTGATGAAACTTGCACTGTTCCCTAAGTTGAAGTAAATGTAAGCCAATAAAAATATAAATGGTCACGATCCGATTAATTGCAGAGAAATGGACAAACATATATACGTCTCTAAAATTTGGTATATTTGTTTGGAAGCCTTAATAGATTGTCATATGTGAATATAATGCAATTCCAATAATATTACATACGTACCTACGTGTCGAAATGATAACCTCCTCTTTTTTGAAGTCGGTAAAAAAAGATATATTTTGGACCAAACACTTGTACACATATCATAAACCTGCTAACTGAACTGAAATGATGATGAATTACTGCTCTCAATCTCCTTCTTCTATATTTCTATGGACGGAGAAAACATTAGCACAGAGCAATTTACAATTACAGGACAAGTAATTACTTCAGTACCAACCAAATCAATACCTCTACGTTTTCTGTCTAACAATAATTCTCTCAAGCAGTATTTCAAACAAAATGTATGGAAATCATAGGTGTTCCGCAGGGCACAATACTCGGTCCACTAAAGAAAATTTACTACTAGTATATAGGGTACCTGCATACACGCCACTGTAATAAACAAGTCAACTACAACAAAAGCGTAAAATATCACAGCACATCACGCGATGTGAGCAGAGCCTTAACGCTGAGTAATAAATCTGTTGTACCCGCATATCGACTATCTATGGCTTGTCCCAATAGTTCACCTAACAACAAAATTATTCCTATTAATTGTATTGATTTGTGGTCTCTTGGTAACTGAGAAAGCTGATTTATATCTTTAGAAATTCGGGTAAGATTTAAGAGTGGCTTATCTACTGATTATTAGACTCTTTTGTGTTTTGGTCCTGTGAGACGTATTGTGTTGGTATTATCTTTGCATAGTAAGCTAATGTTAGTTACTTGTAATGTCGTAAAGTCACGATATCTTACTTATGGTGATCCTTCAAATGTAGTTCTATAATCCTTATGTTATCCTTTGCAGACTATCTCAAACGCTGGAGAGTTAATCTGTTGGTCAATGGCCAATGAAAAGGTATTTTGTGCAACCAATATTAGAAGCTCAGCCATATCTCATTGTTCTTTTGCTAATATTATGTCTGTGCGCTTACTATAAGCAGTTATTTAGCTTAGCCCTTGTTCAGACTTTAAAAGCCTTCAAAAGTGTCAACATTATAAATGTGTTATTATAATTATTATTTTGGCAACATTGTGTTAGCCGTCAATGTCGTCAGTGGTGTCATAATAACGTTATGACTAGTTTATAGTTTATCTATGGTGATTTTTCCCGCTAATACCTGAATAAAAAACCTTGTAAACTTGGTCCTCGTAAAATAAAAATTACAATACTGCAATTTCTGGGCTTTATTTACACCAGTCTAACCCCAAAGATATAACAGACCTTTCTCAGTTGTACATAAAAAATCTCATCGAAGTATCTAATACCAGTAGAGCAGTGGTGGCCAAGTGGTAACGGCAGCGACTTACGACTTCCACAGCCACTAGAAACACTATTTTTTATATTTTCAATAATGTAATTTATATGTGCATTGAGTAAAGGAATAATAAATAAAAAAAACTTTAATTTCAGTCAATAGGATTAGTTACAATTTTACTTTGACTTTGAATTTAAGAGAAAATAAATTGAACGGTATCGTTGAAATTATATTGTATGTATGTATTATATGTCTTCGCTTTCGGGCTGCAGGAATCCTTAGACGGCCGTATCATCTTTCCATCTGTTGCTGGTTGTTGATTGCAGAGTATTGCTATTAATCAACCAATTACACTCTGAATCATTAACAACATCACCCAGAGTATAGGTAACTCACGTAAACCAATTTCAAATTATAGATACAAGTAAAATATCTCACAGCCTTTTCGTTTCTTTTTTTTTACAGTTTTTTGTATCCAAGTCTATTAAGACACCCATTCCGTAACCCAAAACGACCATTACCCTAACTAATTATATGAATAATTTTAATTTGACAACGTTATTAGGTTTTTCTTTTATTTCTCAACCCGTGTCTGCGGCCCAGAGTCGGGGAGACCGGAGCAATCTGTTTTTCTAGTGCTGCCCTCTAGCCAGACCACCTGCTGAGATTTTAATTGGAAATTGGCCCTCTCTATTTGTAATGCTCACAGCCTCATAGCACCACGGTGGGTGGTCACCCTCTGTTTCTTATGTGAGCACTGAGGACCGATTCTGTGTTCGCGTACCGTCATGTGTTATGTAAATCGTTCCTCATTTGTTTGTGGGATACGCCGGAATAATTATGGTTTTCCTCGGTACCGCATCCGTGAATATTTAAAGGGATAAAAGTAAAGGTATGATAAATTTTACGTTAGATGCAGGTAATGTGTTTAATGCTGTGTTATTATGCTTTATTACTGCGCAAAATGCTGTGACTTTTTTATAATAAAGTGGCTCCTTCGTAAATAATGAAACCTTTTTGAAGGAAATTACTTTTTTAGTCGCTATAAAGACGCCGACGACGCTGTAAAACCTGTATATTCTCACTTTATTAAAAGAACAAGTTAATATTAAAATAATTTCCATATTATTTTGAGTCTTATTTATTGAAATCCCTTACTGTAATGAAAAATCTCGGTTTGAAAATAATCTTTATCATATCTATGTTTTGCCCTCGGGCCATGTAGTTTCATTCCTTTTTTAGTTGTCTACTGACTAACGTGATTACTGCTCATGCCCTCAGGGTTATAGGCATGGATATTCTCTTTACACAAATTGCAATTGCTCTTGCAATTTAATAAATGGTTCGTTTACAACCCTTCGTTTGAAGTAATAAATATTGGTTATGAGGGCAAAAATATCCCGGGAGAATACGGGTAAAGTGTGAGATTTTAGTTGTTTTGAAGTGTGAATTTGCCTACGCTTCTAGCCTTTTAGTTTTAAAGACACACTCGGAAAGGGATTGTAACCGTATCGCCGCGGTTCTTGAGCTTGTCCCGAGGCGAGGCGATTACGTTACGATTCCGATTAGTTTGCGTTGCAGTAGGGAGTTTCATACAAAGAATACTGAATGGCTCGAGTTGATACGGTGACGATCCCTTTCCCAGTTGAAATGTGTGCTAAGACCTTTAATCTCTGTAGAGTGGGCCGGACACGCCTCACGAATGTACCCGGTGAGATGGGCAAAGATCGTCACTCACTGGACGCCTGAGGGACGACATCGTCGTAGAGGTAGACCAAAGCGAAGGTGGTGTGGCGATGTGATAACGTTTGCAGGGCCAACATGGTCGGAGATCGCACAAGATAGAAAGGTTTGTAAGGAAAAAGGGGAGGCCTTTGCCCAGCAGCGAGCCTAAAATAGACTAAAAAAAACAGTGGCACTCCGGGAGTGCCGACAGAAGTGAAAACAAAACACAAACAGAATACTTTGCCAACATTCACTGACATATCGGATATACATTAAAAATTTAAAACCGAGTAAGTACATCCCGAGGACAGCCGAACACATCCGAAGCAGGTATTTTTTTAACAAAACACGCGAGGTGTCGCTTATGGTAACAGTGGCGTGAGTTCAATGTTTTTTCCAACTCAAAAAAACCCAACGCGCCTAAAAAAGTTTTCACTTCAAAAATATTTCAGCATCCATATTGCAAGCTACTTTCATGATGACATCTGCCTAGCCTTTTCCCAACTATGTTGAGGTCAGCATCCAGTCTAACCGGATACAGCTGAATACCAGTATTTTACATGGAGCGACTGCCTATCCCACCTCCACAACCCAGTTACTGGGAAATACGATACCCCTTGGTAAGACTGGTTGTCAGACTTTCGGGCTCTCACCACCTCACGACCTCGACTTCATTCTTGGACTTTTATGACGTCAATTTTCTAATAAAACTTGAAAACTGTAGCTGTCATGTCATGTCACAGTTCAATACGATCACACCGAAGCTTTATTATCTAACACAGTAACACAGTATTTCAATTAATCAATTCCTAATTTAATTGGCCATTAACAGACACCTCTACTCACCTCACCTCTGTAGCAGTGGTGGCCAAGTGGTAACGGCCGCGACTTACCCCGAACCCAGACAGGCGCTTTACTTTGTGTAAATTATTTCATCACCACTGCTCTCAAAACGGTGAAGGAAAACATCGTGAGGAAACCGGCATATCCTAGAACCAAAAATTCGAAGACATGTGACATCTGCCAACCCGCACTGGGCCCGCGTGGTGGATTACGGCCCACACCCGCTCACAAAGAGGAGGCCTGTGTCCCAGCAGTGGGAACATTATAGGCTGATTATGTAGACACCTCTACGATATATCTTGCATTATGTCCATTGCAGCATTTGTTTCAAATAGACATATCGAAATTCCAACTAATACGTCAATGATCAGCAAACTTGTGTTTCCGAAGGGCCTCTGAGTCGAGTGTTATGTTAACCTTTCAAACATTATGTCATTATCATTTTTGAAGTCTCTATATAGTCATTTCAATTTTAATGTCGATTTAAGTCAAAGATGATGTCATAATAGGCGTGGCATTTAGACAGTGTGTAATAATTTTAAGTTACAAACATAACATAACAGAGAACAGAAATAGCACTGGTGGTACAGTGCAGTGCTGTCGTCCTCGACTTACGAGTTGTAGATCGTGAGTTCGAATCCAGGCAGGAACTTTACTTTGTCTATTTGATTTCAACACGACTGCTCTCAAAACGGTGTAGGAAAACCTCGTGAGGAAATCTGCATGTCTTAGAACCAAAAATTCGAAGACATGTGACATCTACCAACCCGCATTGGCCCGCGTGGTGGATAATGGATTAAGTACGATCCACTCCCTCTTTTAGAGACTTTGGCCTTTGGCCTTTGTCCTTAGGCCTTTGTCTCAGCAGTGAGAACATAGGCTGAAAAATCCAAGCTCCTTCTGAAAAAAGTACTCCTGGAATCCTTCCTAGCAAAGCGTTTTTTCAGCAGACGAACTTGTAACCATTAGGCCAAAGTCACAGTCAGCTGTGGACCATAGACGAATTATTTTTGAAGTGAAAACTTCTTTAGGCACACTTCCGTCACGGTCGGCTCGGAGATGTTGAATCGTACAAACTCTGCTCCAATCGGTAGGTGACGCCATAGAGGTGACGCTTTCGGGTATACTCGGCTCTAGTCGTAAGTTTTGACATCTATCGTATGGTAATTTTTCGAAAATATTTGGAAGCATCATGAAAATTGCGGAAAATAATTCCTATTCATAATTTAATAGCATATAATCTACACTACCTACGACGCATGGGAAATTTTCTCACATCCCACTTGGCATTGGTGTCAATAAGTGCTAAGAGTGTGCATGTGTTGTGTCGAATAAATAAAAATTTCCTTTTGTGTTTTATATCGCTTCACTTTGAAAGAGTGATTTTATTATTTCTAACGTCATCATCTGCCTAGCCTTTTTCCAACTATGTTGGGGTCGGCTGTCAGTCTAACCGGGTGCTGCAGAATACCAGTATTTTACATGGAACGACTGCCTATCTGACCTCTCTGACCTCCACAACCCAGTTACTGGGCAATACGATACCCCTTGGTAAGACTGGTTGTCAGACTTTCGGGCTATTGACGACCAGTAACAATTGTCATAGATTCACGAAGGACAGCCGGGACCAACGGCTTAACGTGCTTTCCTAGGCACGGAGGGGTCTTGGTATGTGAAGATGGTCACCCATCCAACCTGATCGATCGACCCGTGCGGCTATTATTACTTAGCCACAAGCCCCCTCTTTATTTCTAAAGTAACCCTGAAATTAATAAAAAAAAAGATTTAACATGTCGTTTCAGTTTTATTTCTTACTCTCTTGTTTTCTATCATTCCCCGGTTTAAAAAAAATAATACATTATCAATAACTTCACACCAGTAACTTAAGAGGTAAGCAAAAGTGGAGACTGCAGGATGGAGTCCATATACTTTTTCAGAAGGGAGGCAAGCCTAATTTAGCAAACCTTACTCTTAATAGGGCTAGTAATTTCAATTTCCTATAAGTAAAAATTTGCGTAGGCTCAACAAAAATAAACTTTGTACAAAAATCCTTGCCAATAAGATACCAACAAGTATTCGACCTCTTCCGACCGTCAGTCATAAAGTACTTAGGTACAAAGGAACCGCTTCGATTCCCATGCACGTAACCACAGCACATCAAGGGTTAAAGACCTACACTGAATAGGTTCGTAATGACAGGTTGGCGGGCACCCGACAAACCCCCCATAGCAACTTGTTTACGTCACACTGACGATTCTTTAGAAGATCTTGTAGTTAATAAAGAAGAAAAAAACCGGGCAAGAGCGAGTCGGACTCGCGCACCGAGGGTTCCGTACATCATAATTTTTAAATTTTCATCGGCGAGGCCTATATTCATCAGAGAATTTTAACACTGTGCACCGCAGTGCACAGTGTTAAAATTCTCTGTCAAAAAGTCGAAAACTATGCGGCCTAAAAAAAGAAGAAATGTTTGAGAATGTGCAATTTCATATGACACCCCACATGCCCTAGTAGCCCGAAATTTCAGACCCCTTTCAGTCCCTGTTGCAAAAAATATATTTGGTATTTCTTTCTTATTTGCAAAATAGTTGGGCAAACGTCATCTAAAACTATTCCAAATTTCAAGTTGATAGCATTAGTAACGTAACCCGTAACGACTGTCAAAGATCCAAGAATGACAGCCGGGACCAACGGCTTAACGTGCTTTCCAAGCCACGGAAGGGTCACGGTATGTAAAGACGGTCACCATCCACAGACCAACCGCGGCAAGCCTGATCGATCTACCTGTGCGGCTTTTATTATTTAGCCACGGGCCCCTCACACATCATAATAAAAACATCATTACAAAAATTAAATAAATTCACACTAGACAATGTTTCTGGGCCAGACTGTGCTTGCAGCCAAAACTATTCTCCTCCATGAAGGAAGAACACTGGAAGCTTGGGACCCAGCATCAAAATTGGCAAAGAACTATTCACTATTAATATGAGAGATGCTTTAGCTTATTGATAATGATATCGTTAACAAACAAGTCCAGTTACGAGTATATACCT
Source organism: Oligia strigilis (assembly GCA_951800025.1). Classification (NCBI taxonomy): domain Eukaryota; kingdom Metazoa; phylum Arthropoda; class Insecta; order Lepidoptera; family Noctuidae; genus Oligia; species Oligia strigilis. Next base: position 2,704,428 of record OX637548.1, read on the forward strand.
TCGAGCGACAGGAAAAGCGAATGTGTGAACTCAATCAAGGCTCGACCACAGTATAAAGATATACAGTATTTCGACTTCATAGAAACGGACGAAACGCAAGCTATACCTACGCGCCTCGACCTCGGAACGCGCTCGGCATGCAGACAGTCGCGACTGTGCCGCGTGACGAACGGACGGTGTGTTGTTTTTTTTAACAATAATCGCGCAATTTTTTCGCTAAAAATAAATTGCAGTAAGTACATATTTAATATGACGAGTAGGCTATATTGTGCTGTTTTTGGTTGCATGAATTCGTCAATAACGCATCCAGAGATAACTTTTTTTAAATTACCTGGAAACTCTGAAAGGTAAGACTATAAAATAATTTTACTTACTAGTAGGTAGGTAGGTACATAATGTGTCTTTTTAATGGATAAGTATTTCCTTTTATCTCCCGAAAAAAAAAGATGTCTGGATTAATAAATAAAGTGAATTGAGTAAAGGTAAGTGATAGACATTAGTGAAATTATTAGTTATAGGCGGGTCAATACGGTAGGTACGCTTGTGTTAAAACCTCAGGGCATGTGTGTTTTGTTTTGTTAGTTTGTATAATTCAAAGTAAAGACGTGGTTTTTATTAATAATATTTATGTACACAGTAAAATACAATAACAAAACTAAATGGAAACACAAAGTAGGCAAATGTAATTAAAATGCTGGAGGCGGGCAGCCCTATCGCATGTTTACGTACCGCGCGGCTGTAGGCATTTATTTCAAGGTTACGGCCGAGATACAATACTGTATGATCTTTATACTGTGGCTCGACCATTCAAGGTTATCTCTGAGATAACTTACTTACTATAGCTAAGTACATACCGTTCAAAATTATAAGTAAATGACGTAACTCTAGTGATATATTGAAAAAAATGTGGTTATTCTATTTCGTGTAACTTGTTAAATATGTGTAATAGGGATTTAACATTTTGGTATATTATGTTTTTTGACTCTTTGATCTAGTATCATGTAAAAGGAATACAAGATTCAATTAATTTTTCTCGATACAAAAAAATTGCAAAATTATAACTATTTTTTTACTTCTTTCGACATCACGACGTAACGCTTAAAGTGTTATTTGATGGAATTTACTTTAAAACATAGAGAATTATCTTAATTATCAAAAGTAGTTTTAAATTTAATTCATTTATTTTGTTAAAAAAGGAGTAAATTTGTTTTGGCACATACGTTGTTTTATTCTGAGCGCACGCAAATTGTGGCCGTCACTCTTCTTTTGCGTTTCAAAAGTATCTAATTGCGTCACTTTCGCTCGCTTAGTAGGTTTTCGTGGATTTTAGATTTTCGGGGTAGCCCCTTAATGTTAATCTGTTAAACGCTAAAATGGATAATGATTAGCCATTCTACTGTGTTCAGTGAGCTGCGACGGATGAATACATTCAAATAAAAATAATAGACAGGTTCAGGCGGTTAGCGAAATTACCATAGCAACAACAAGCATCCAGTGTGTCTATTCTATCATAATCTCACCGTGAAAGTGAACTTGAAGTGAGCTGTCAATAGTATCAATTCCTAGCGTCAGTAGTATGACAGCACAATTCAAAGTCAAAGTCAAATCATTTATTTCAGATAGGCACTTCTAAGGCACTTTTAAACAAACTCAAACTTTAGAAAAAACTTGAATTGATTCTAAGTAGTCGCCGAGAGGAATGGGCAAGAAACTCCCCAGTAGAATGCTTCAAGCCACCTAAGTTTTCACGTTGAGATTTTTTTTTTATAGAATATATCGATAAGTATATTTTAGATGTACCTACTATGAGAAGGTGTTATGCTAGTATGCAGAACGGTGACTGGTAGGTAAAGACGCCAGCACATCAAGCTACTACAATCTGTCAAAATTCTTGAATAGATTTTCAACTTTATCCCTAAATAATAAGGTTCAAAGTTGATTGGGAAAATTTGACAGTTTCGGGTAGCTTGATGTGCTGGCGTCTGTACATGTAATTAGTGACAACTGACAGCAGCAATTGAGCAACACATTATCAATCGGAATCGGTTTCATTTTGACAGTTCAACAACATTCATTGCCCTATCTACGTGTTGAGCGGACAAATTCGAATAGTTATATGAAGCAATGGATTAGCAATTTGCTTCAAACTGATTAGTTCTGATTGATAGTGTGTTGCGAAAATAGGGTGCGGATTCAGGACAGGAGAGAGAAACGTTAAAAAAATGCTGATTTTCAAGAAATGTAATTTGTTGGAAGGATAACAATTAAAGCTTTTTGAGCATATAAACTACTTAATAAGTAGAAACAAATGGAAAAAATACTGGAAAATAAAGCTATCCACAAAACATTAGGAAGTTAAATCACGTTGAACGTTCGTATGCTGCATAAATATTCATAAGAGCGCCGAGTCATCGTCTATCAGGAGTTGACTGATAAGGCGAGTACTATCTACTGATACGAGCATGTACTCGTGTAGTACTACCACAGTAAAGATATAAACAGTATGGAAATTACGTACAGTCAACAGCAAAAGTAGATGATCAAAATCAGAAATTCAATAGAAGTCAAAATATATGGTAGCCTAGTAGTAAATGTTTGGTATAATTTACAATCACATACTTTTGAAGCACTTCGACGCCACACAGTTCTGACGCGAACTCCGTTCATTAGTCCTTATTGAATTTCTGATTTTGATCATCTACTTTTGCTGTTGACTGTACTAACGTTCGAAACGGCACACTCACACAGACGCGCGCATCTACGGTACCCTTAGCGATAGTCGCGGTGCTCTCAGTCACAATTCCTTGCTCACCTGTTGCAATACCAAGATCCAGAACTGAATAGATATGTATGAATCAGAAGGGAAATAAAACCAATCATGAAACTTGTATTATAAATAAAACAATTCAACTCTAAAAAGGGAGCAAGCCAACTATTTTACAGATAACAAAAAACCATGAGCTGTTAACCGTAGTTTAAATCTTGATTAATCTGTAGTTAAACTCTAGTATAATTGCGGTGCCTAATGAGTGTTTCCTGCATAAAACTGAGACACCTGCTGTACGCTAATGGATACCTGGGTAGCTTGTTAACGAAGACAGGGACTTGGTACACGTTTAAATAGTAGCTACTTACTTCAGCTGTGTTTTGCCTAGATTGGTGGAGTTGTAGAGTTGTTATTGGAAGGGGTACAATAACTTATTTTTGAACACGAGCAACAGTTCCCTTCCGCTCCACCCAGAGCGGGAGGGGTCATTTGATGATTTCCCATGCGCAAAAAAAAAAAAAAACCGGCCAAGTGCGTGTCGGGCCACGCACAGTGTAGGGTTCCGTAGTAGCCCGTTATCACAATATAGTACGATTCTGTTGTTCTATAATCTGAATATAACTAATGCTAAAGATATTAGAAGTAAATGGTTATAATAACAAAAACCGACTTTAAACTTGAATTATCATTGCTAAGACGTGCGGGGATGTCGATCAGAAGTGTGATGGTCTTAAACGTTTAACAAGTTCGTTTGTGACTTCTATCTCAGCTCTTCTTCGTCAGCGCCATCTAGCGGCAGTATTGTGAAAGTTATGATAATTTATTGAGGTTTTTTTTCATATTTTGTTTTTCAATGCAAGTCTTTGCCCGTTATAAACAAGTAACTGCTTCATCTTAGTCACTTTAAAGGATTAATGCTCAGGATTTTGTATTTGGTACAAAATTATCGAACACCCAAGTTCAACGACTATTACTGCTAAACTAATAAAGTTATCTTAATTCCTATAGTTTTCTTTTAAAGTTCATAAAATGCACTATCATCGTAAATTTTTCCAGATTTTTCAAGCTAGCAGTTTAGCTTTTAGAGGGGGGGCGGGACGCCCTACTGGAACAAAAATTTGCACTTTAAAGTTTAATATTTCGTAAATGGAGCATTAAATCGAAAAATACTTTTAGCAACCCCCAAGTCATTTTAGAACACCTATTCAACGATATTTTATCATTTTCCCCTGCCTTCTACATTTTTAACCGACGAAAAAACGGAGGAGGTTCTCAAGTGATAATCTGGCTTGAATAATGTTACTATCTCAATCAATTACTCATATTCTGTTCTACAATCTATTGGTAGGTTTCTTTTTTTTACAAAATAACTAACCACTCCTGATACAGAGCCTTCATTGGCATGCCCTGAGGGATGGTACAAATTATATTTTGTTCTATCTTGTATGAAGATAGACCCTTTTGGTTCCTTGGGACTCGTAGGTACGTATTACTATAGACAATTTCATCTACAATCTTCTTGCATGAGCTCACGAGCTAAGTTTATTTACTTCACGAATCACGATGTTTTGCGTAACCTCAATATTTATGAATTCTTGCCTGAAAATAAACATCATAGTGTTTCTAAAATATTCATAGCTTTTAGATCGAAAACCTTCTTCATATAATATTTATTGTTTACTCGTGTTACTAGTAAAATGGTCAGGAATACAAGAAGCCTTTTTTTTTTTTTTTTCGTCGCTGAGAAATGACATTACGCATCTCCGATCTCCGCTCGTCGGGGGGACTCCCTGCCAGAGTGGCAGTACCTATACCCACTAAAACTCAGCGGTGTTCCCTCATCGCCTTGATGGGGGGGTCATGGGAATTCGGCTCAGCCTTTGCGTCCACAACCCCCCGGGCGCATGCCCGCCTAGTTGGCCCCCGGCTGGGGGGCTACGGGAATGGCCATCCTAACCTATACCTCAATATAGTTGGGAAAAAGTTTCGCTGATGATGACTGGTAAAGGATTAAACATACAGTCCTGTGAACCGAAGGCGTTATTGAGATTTGAGGCCCAAACCTGAAGTCTACGTTGATCTTAGTAATTGGACAGCACAACGTAAGCCTAAAAGCCAGCGCAGATGAGGGACAGTCTTCGGAGTACCTAGTTTTTTTGACTGTCAAAATAGATCTCGTAGAACTACATCGCATAAAGCACACGAGTATGCGGTACTTTTAATCCGTTTGTTTGCATTGTGCAATGCAGCTACAAGAGATCTATTTTGAGGGCCAAAAAGTACACCGACGACTGGTTCTCGTCTGCGCAGGTCTTGAAGGAGGGCTTCAACAGAATCTGATTGAGATGTCGCCTTTTACGGCCTCCTAGATGAATTGGATTATTCCGATCTGTCACCCCGCTTTGTCCCCTTGACCACCTCTTGTCTCCAATGGCAAGAATACGCAAAAAATCTCCATGTACATAATTGTGTACACAATAAACAATGTCATGTTAAGGCGCGTCCACACTGTGTAACATAACATGTTATTAAACATAGTTATATATCATGTTTCTATAAAGAAGTTAGCAATGTTAAATAATGTGGACGTGTTATCACACTAATATTACAAAGGCGAAAGTTTGTGAGTGTGGGGGTGTGTCGGTGTGTTTATACGTTTGTTACTTCTTCACGCTCAAACGGCTGGACCAATTTTGATAAAATTTGGTATGGAGGTAGCTGACACCCTGGATTAACATATAGGTTACGTTTTATCCCGATATTCCCACGGGATCGAAACTTATGCGGGTGGAACCGCGGGGCGCAGCTAGTATAACATAAGTTTATAGTTTACTAGCTGCGCCCCGCGGTTTCACGCACCTTAAGTTAACTACGGGACGTTTATCACAAGTTAGCATTTACACGATAATTCGCAAAACACCTCAAGTTCGACCACCTCTGTCAATGTTTTTCTAATAATGAGTAAGTACGGTCAACAGCAGAGATAAGTATAAGTACAGGCAGAGAAGTAGAGATGGATCAAAGTAACTATGAAGGTTGTATGAAGGGTTTGTGTGAAAGATGACATGAAAACTGACATGACGGCTGATAAAAATGTATGGAAGAAAATAAACGCAGTGCTGACTCCATATAAAACGGGGTGAAGGAGGAAGATGTTCATGCAGATAACTTGCAACTATTTTTACCGACTTCAAAAAAAAGAGGTTATCAATTCGACACGTATGTATGTAATATTATTGGAATTGCATTATATTCACATATGACAATATATTAGGGCTTCCAAACAAATATACAAAATTTTATAGACATATGTATGTATGTATGTTTGTCCACGCATTTCTCCGCAACTATTAATCGGATCGTGACCATTTTTTTTATTAGCTTACATTTACTTCAACTTAGGGGACAGTGCAAGTTTCATCAAAATCGATTCAGTAATTTTCAAGATATGGACTAATACGTGTAAGTGTAACGGCCTGGCTTATTGATACGAGCTACAGGTGTAGTGTCAAAGGGAAAACATCTCAGAACCTTGGTCAAATTCTACTGCAATATTTACGACAAAACTATTAACTACTTATTACAAAAAAATATTCCAGTTTTTACTTAAAACTAAAAATTACGAAATAAAAAAGTAATTAAAAAAAAAATTAAACCGACTTCAAAAAGAAATGAACTCAAAATTATGAAATAACTTTAATTTCGGAAGTCGGTGGCAAAAAACTAAAATTCAGATCCCAAAGACACCGACTTCCGAAATTAAAGTTATTTCATAATTTTGATTTCATTTCTTTTTGAAGTTGGTTTAATTTTTTTTTTACCGTATGTGGTGCGTGTGATGAGCTGTCTAGTCTTAAGAAAAGGTTTGAAATTAGATGAAACCTAACTTTTTTGTTCACTGTACTCATAACAAGAGTACCTACAGAGCTAGAACGAGACAAAACCTTGGAATTGTAAGTAGTTAAAGCAAATGTTTAAACCCACTGAAGTACGAAAATACAGCATTAGTATTCTGAAGAAGATTTTTTATTTAAACTTTAGCCTAACAAAATAAGGTTCAAATTCCTATACCAGAAGACTGGTTTAAAATATAGTTCGACACTGAAGTAATACTCGTGCGTTTAAAGGAACAGGGTTACATAAAGGGATCAATGTACTGTAAAAAGGTGTTTTTCATATTCTAATTAATGTATTTTTATTGTAATGAGATTTCGTCACACAGTTTGAGGCAACTGGCGTGGATTTGGAATAACATAAATTAACATTCAATGTGTTAAAATAATGCCGCTTTGATGGTCTAACGTTAAAACTTAACTAACTTATGGAAATACTTGCTAACTGCTTGATATAGTAAGCGGTTCTAATGAGTGAAGACTAGTGTCATTTGGAACCACATTACTAAAATGGTGATCTATTACTTAGATTTTTTAAACTGGGACAAAATAGTCCCAATGTGGGTTAACAAAAACTTAATTGGGCACACTATCAGTCTCAATCTCATTTTGAAGGATATTGCTAATCCATTGCTTCACATGTTCGAAAAATGTGTATGCTCAACAACGTAAATAACGCAATGAATGTTGTTGAACTGTCAAAATTAAACCCGTTGCTACTGATAGTTCCGCAATTACCCTGGTGTAAGTACCTATGCCCGTTTTGCAATCGTTAGTAGGTATGCCCGTTTTCAATTTACATTCATTTTTTTCTTTCGTAATTAAGATAATAGTCACAGATTCCTGCTTCCAATTATATTTTATTTCTTTACAACATAATCACGTACCTACGTGATTATGTTTATTATGATATGTTACGTTTACCAACTCTTCTAATACGATGACCTCCAAGATAAGTTAGTGAGGAAACAAATGACAGGTTTCTAAGCAAAGAGGATATGACCCTTCCATGTGCAGATGGTGACCATCGGGGTGGTTTTAGAGAGTTAAAAACACTCCCTGGGTTTATCCCCAAACACCGGGCGCCTTTTGAAGGTTCCCCCGATAACAAAAAGAGAAGGTATTTAGATACTAACGATATAGTAAAGATATGGATAGGGTGTGGCCTATGACCAGCAATACACGTCATAATATATAATGCCGCATTAAGAACAGGTAAATAAAAAATATCGCAAAAAATATCTATGATTCAACTATAGACAACACCCAGGTTGCTCTAATCCGGCTGTCACGATAATTTATTATAATATGTGAATGAGCACAGTGACAATAATAAACACTTATGCAACTTGAATCGTGTATAGCATTGCAATACCTATTGTAAAACTTATAATTGATTAAATTAAAAAAAAGACATATCCAAAGCCAGTACTCACAGTGACATATGAAGCTAAACATTTCCAGTATAACCTGACTTCTTATTGTACGAAAAGCCTGTACAATGCAAGGTCAGCTACAACTGGAACTTTATATAGCTTGTTATGTCGTCGTGTGTACTAGTACTACTAGTAGAATCAATAATGTACAGACGCCAGCACATCAAGCTACCCGAAACTATCAAAGGACATGGCCGGAATTTGTAGAGAGCTGTGCCCTAACAAAAAATATTCATGTACACTGACATACAGTACGTCATAATAAAGCTTACAGGTATGTCTTTACAATAGTTTAAGTTTTATGATCAGAGAAGAAGCGAGAGATACTATAGATAGGATACAAAAAAAAGTGCCTAGACATTTTGAATAGCAATCATTCCGAGTTTTATAGACGAAACAATACGAGAAATGC